>JAWZYV010012526.1:0-160397 GCA_038373885.1 Cheiracanthium punctorium
TTAATGTGTTGTTTCTACGGTGCTAGGTTGACATTGAATGTGGCACTAATAATGGTGACAATTCAACTGTCATCCCAAAAAACCGTTGCATGTTTTCATAGAGATGTCCTACTATTTTGGCTCAAAACCTGGATGATCTTGAAATGTGAACTGCAAAATTATCTGAAGTCTGCATTTATAACTTCCAGTACTCCGAGAAAAAATAAAGCATATATTTTTTTCTAATGTTATTTCTTTAATAAATGGGTATAAAAAATGATTAGGCATAAAAAAATATCAATTAATTTTTATTTTCTGCACATCACATTCATTGGGATGCATTACTAAGTCACATGCAGCGGAATGAAAACATTTTTTTTTTTTAATCAACATAGTGCTAATAGTAATACATTTTAATAGTAGTAAAAATTATTGACAGCTTTTTCCTGATTAAAAAATTACGTAAAATTTAACATTTAGTTCTATGAAAACTCTTAAAATAATTTTTTTCTGCACTTGGGTCATTCCAAAATTAAAGCACTCTTTTATGCCCCCAACATTTTCTGAATTTTTATTTTCTGCACATCACATTCCCTGGAATGCATTACTAAATCACATGCAGCGGAAAGAAAACATTTTTTTAAAATCAACATAGTGCTAATAGTAATACATTTTAATAGTAGTAAAAAATATTGACAGCTTTTTCCTGATTAAAAAAAAATACGTAAAATTTAACATTTAGTTTTATGAAAATTCTTAAAAGAATTTTTTTTCTGCACTTGGGTCATTCCAAAATTAAAGAACCCTTTTATGCCCCCAACATTTTCTGATGTTATATTTCCCATAAATTTGCCCCAAACTCAAATTTAAACATCCAACAAGATTCTGCAGATACATTACTATTCTTACATAATTATTAAATTTGGGATTTCTTGTATTTTTTGTTCTTTAAATAGGTTTATTGAACATTGTGGGCAGTGAAAAGCCTTGTCCCCTCAAGATATTTCGTTTTATGAAAGATTATTAAGAAGTTATATTATGAAAGATTATACCTAACTGTTTAAAATATAGCAACCTTTTCTATTTTTCATTTTATAATGTAAATGCCTCGGTCTCCCCCAATATTTGTCTCCTGCGTTACTCATACTTTTTTGTTGATATTATGACAAGAATTTTTCCGTTAAAAGTTTGCAACAGTAGTTACCTATACACCTTAAAGTACTGTCATTCAGCACAGGAAGTCATTTTGTCTAAAGTTGAATTTAGAAGAATTTATTATAGAACATAAGTGATTTTTTAAGGTGGTGTGCTTTTACTGTGTCTTCTGCTTTACTCTTGATTTTTATTGATAATTAATTGTAATTTTAATTTATCAATTTTTGAAGTATAAATATCAGTGAAATGAAACAAACCATGTCGTTTAATATTATTTCTATAAAAATATAAACACAATGTTGAATTTTCATTTCATTTTTCCCCTGCGTTACCGTGGTATTGGTAACACAGTTTAATCTAAGTTTTAAAATGAAAGGAGACCGCGTATTCTATTAGTTAGGTGTACATGTTGATGTCTACGAGAAATAGATTAGTAAAATCTGATTTCTGAGGTTGTTACATTCTTGTTGTTTTATAAACATTTGTCCCATTTGTGATTTTACTCCCTGTGTTACTTAGTCCCCCGTATAACTAACATTTCTTTTCTTTTATCTTTGTCTCCACCAATAGAAAAACGAACTTTTATAAAAAAGAAATCAATAAATCCAATAGAACGTTTGTATGGTAGGTGTCACTATAATTTTACAACGTTACTGCTTTACGTAAATCATATAGTGTTAAATATTGAGAAACACCTTAAACGGTAGGACAGGAGACATAATATGCCAATATCTCAGGAGAAAATAAATTAATAAAAATAATTATCATGTCACAAATAGGAAGTATATTGACATCAAAATGCTAACATGGTAAAAGTATTTATTTACTTGCATAAGAAAGAATGGAGTGATCATTTAAAACTTAGTAAAGCAGGGGACATTTTATCGTCAAACGTTTTTTTTTTCCCTTTCAAAAGGGTGCTTCAATTTTGGAATGACCACCCTTATTGACTAACTAAAGAACACACACCCCCACAGTTATCTACCATATTTATTTGTTATATAAGTATTAAAACATCTGAAATTGTTAAAAAGAAAGACCGTGCTTAAACAAAAAGATGTTTAGTTTCTTTTTTGTTCTTAAAGTAAAAGAACTTGGATACCGTTGATAAATTAAGACCCAAATGGATGTTGGGCAAACTAAATGGACAAATATTTCATTTTTTAACACGCTTTATTAGCTTCACCTGTATGTATGTTTGTATGTTTGTATGCTTGTATGTTTGTAACCGACTCCTTTGAACTCGATTTTGACTAATTTTAAACGGTCAGAGTTAATTTAAACTTTGCAGATATATCAAGGATCGATGACAATACAATAATTTGATAAGTTTATCCCATTATCCTGATTTCAACACGCTTTTATATTTATTAGCTTTACCTGTATGTATGTTTGTAACCGACTCCTTTGAACTCAAATATGGCACACTTTAAACGGTCAGATTTAATTTAAACTTTGTACATTTATGAAGAACCGGTGACAATAAAATAATTTTATAAATTTATCTCATTATCCTGATCAGGATCGCCAGGATTAAATAATTTCCTCATTTCTTATCCTGATTGAAAGTAGAACACTTCCAAAGATTACAATCTTAAGAAAACCTTTTTTACTGTGGCCGTGATCGTATAGTGGTTAGTACATTGCGTTGTGGCCGCAATAACCTAGGTTCGAATCCTGGGCACGGCGATATTCTAATTTTTACAAAATGTCGTGATCCATCACATTATGGAAGAGTTGAGTACAAGAACATGTTAAGGCCATTCTTTTTAACACGCTTTTATTTGTTGATTAGAGACCTATTTTTCCTTTTTAGTGAGGAAGGTAGCATTTAACTGCAGGCTGATTAATACTTTGGTGCACAGCAGGGGCGTAGTAAGAGGGGGGGCTCAGGGGGCTGCTCCCCCCCCAAATGGGACCCTTTACTTAGCTTACAATTTGATATTTAGCTTACAATTGAACTTTAGCTTTAAATTGGATACCCAGCCCACCCCGAAATAAAATCCTGGCTACGCCACTAGTGCACAGTGAAAATAAATTATCTCAGAGTTTGTACTTTCCAACTTAGTGTTCCTTAGTGTCTTATGAGAGATATCGAAAATTAAAAATAAATTTTAAATACATACAGTTTAACAAAAACTAAAAAACACACTTTTATAGCAAATCGAACTAAAAAGTGAAAAATAAAAATATAGTTTAAAAAACCAAAAAACACGTTTTAGTGATAAATTGAACTAACTAAAAAGCGAAAAATAATTCTTAATATAGAAATAAATGAATGAACGAAAAATAGTATTATTGTGAAAAAAGCGTGAGGTGCTCCCTATATCAGTTCTAGAGAATATTCGATCGGTACGATAGTACAAAAATGATACAAAAAATATAGCACAAAGCGCCCCACGCTTTTTTCACAATAATACTATTTTTCGTGCATTCATTTATTTCTATATTAAGAATTATTTTTCGCTTTTTAGTTAGTTCAATTTATCACTAAAGCGTGTTTTTTGGTTTTTTAAACTATATTTTTTTATTTTATTGAAACAACTTTTGTAGATAAAAGGTGATGATTTTAAATAGAATAAATATTAAATTAACGCCTTAACTGTTTCATTTCCCCCCCCCCCCCCCAGAATTTGGTCCCAAAAATGTCACATTTTTTATTGCATTATTTTGTTCATTTTACATTTTAAAGTAAAGATATGTTATTAAAATTAACATTTCTAATATTTTTAAGCATTTATTACAACTTTTTTTCTTTAATGAAAATAATCTATTTTCCCTGCAAGTTGCTTTTTTTCCCCTACATGATAACGCCAAACAAGGAAGTCACATTTACAAGTAAAATAGTACAATTACTTTATTTTCTATTACAATTACTTTATTTTCGATTACAATTCAATTGTTTTCTTACAAAAAATCTACACGAATAATTTGTTACTAAAAATGGAAAAGATACGGGCGAAAATGTGAAAGCCAAATTGAAATCAGATTGCCCGTACGGCGTACGGGCAAATCAGTAAAGGCCCGATAGCCGCACCCGTACGGCAGAGATGAGACGGGCTCAGCCCGAGCCCGAAAGCCCGAGCCCGAGCCCGAGCCCGGGCCCGAACCGGGCTCGGGCTCTGTAATTCGCAATTGCGTACGGGCTCGGGCTCGTGAAAAATTTCTCCTTTATTGAACATACTCCTTGAAACAGATTTTAAAAAGTGATTCATGAGGAAAATAAAAGTACAGTCAACTCCGGTTATAGTTAACCTCTGGGGACCATCCAATTTCGTCCACTCTATCCGAAGTTCACTAAAACCCAGGTGTCTTCATGATGGATAGAGATACTGTGTGTGAATCGGGACTAATGGTTTGCGTTCACTATGTCCGATGGTTCACTATAACCGGAGTTGGCTGTACTTATAAAAAAAAATAGCGGCACTGGCGCCTAGAAGGTGCGTTAAGCTCTTTGGATATTTCAGAACGGCGGCTTATATTGATTAGTTAGTCATGAGATCCAACATTATTTGATAAACATATGGATAAATAAAGAATTAGAAAGTGCATTGAGAGTTTGCAACTCTATTTGTCTTTAATTTGCACAAACGGCAAAATTCATTGTATTCTATCAATGAAGTAATTGGATTTTTTTTTTTTTTTTTACCTTTAACTGAAATTTCGGGCTCGGGCGGGCTCGGGCTCCGACTTAAATAATATTGCTCGGGCTCGAATTAAAATTCCTCGGGCTCGGGCTTCAAAAAATGAGCCCGAACTCATCTCTACCGTACGGTATACCGGCAAAACGGGGAAGGAGTTTTACTTTCAGATTATTTTTGGCTTTTACATTACAAAGTTAACAAAGTTCGCATGAAAAGTACGTAAGCGTTTTCATTTCAACGGTTCGTAAGTTCAATTATTGTTATTATCTGATAACGGGAATGCGCAGATGTTATACAGGGCCGGTTCCATAGGGTCAGGGGGTGTCCCCCCCCTAACCTTATGAAAAAGTACTATTGTTCGCAAAATCGTCAGTTGCCAAAGGACTGTCGGCAAATTTGAGCTTTAACCACCAATCTGCTAAGTGTTCAGTGTATAAATTACCAGTTCTGCCGAAAGTTTATTATAAGTTATACCATAGGTTCCTGACCTTTTTTGAACTGGTGCCTGCTTTTCTAGTGAATATTTCAATACCGCCCCCCTCCCACTCCAGAGAAACAAGAGCGTACATAATGCATGGTGGAAACAAGAATTAAATTTAGGCAGGGGTTTTGATGATATGAAGTAATAGATAATAAACTATTGCTTTCTACATAAATAAATTGACAGTTTCAGAGAACAATCAAAACGCATATTTAATTATATTAAAAAGTATTTTTATTAAAATTTATTTTTATTAAAATATTATCAGCGTAATTTTTAAGTCTTTTTTAGACTATATTTGGTTAATCTTCCCATACCCCTCCGTGCCATATCAACGCCCCCTAATTTCTCTGGGCTTTTAACTGCCCCCCTGAAAGCCCCAAACGCCCACAAGGGGGCGTTATCACCCACGTTGGGAACCTATGGGTTATACTATATCATGAACAAAGTCTTGTTACGATTTTCATGCTTTTTGTGCTTGCTAATGTTCTTTTTAGATATGATTCCAGAATAATATCAATTCCTGATGCTGAAACACTTCAAGCAGAATTTGAAATTTTGGCTGACAATTGTTCAAATGCAAGAAGTCTCGAAGAAATCGTGTTGAAACGAATTAGAGGGCATCATTCCAAAAGCAAATTCTGTGATTGTGGCACTACTCCTGTGACAGTGTCAACAAATGAACGATCTTTCAGTCAACTCAGTTTTATAATGAATCCACTAAGATGAAGTACTGGAGATGACAAGAAACAGAAATAGGGAAACGGACAATGAACCAACTTCAAGAGGAGACTCCTATCATTTCACATAATTATATTTCAGTGTATGAAAGCGAAAAAGGACCCTTTCACGTACTTTCTAAATGCTAAAAAAAAACTATAGTTTTTTGTGAAATGCAGAGAAAAAGTATCAGGTTGTAACGAAAGTTTTCCGCCAGATTTGCTTGAGTCAGCTCACGCGGTACCCAGCTATTGACCTTATATGTCAAGTTTATGCGATGCTTAGCGCGACTCATGGACATGGCACTAAAGTCTAACTCTTTTAGCTAGCTCTCGAGTGGATGAATGTTTTATCTTCTTCCACAGATTGTCGTAGGCGGGCCTCATCAGCATCATTAAGGCCTCATCAGCATCATTAAGGCCTCATCAGCATCAGAGCGCTCTGCTTCTTTAATATCCTAGTCCTGGTTTTTGAACTTTCGGTACCCAATCTTCACAGTGTCATAGGATACAACAGTAGTACCTTAAGCTGTACACATGATTCAGTGTCATTCTGTAGCTGACTTTTTGCGACAGAACTGAGAGTAAAGGATGGATCATTCTGGTAGCGTGGGAGTTCCATTTCAGACACCTTATACTTAATCATAACGGTATTGTTTTACAGATTTCACAGCACAGTGCTCTAAAACAAGTATTTTCTTTCAAATAACAAGAATCGTTTTGCAAAATATTGGCAAAGACATCAACGCGAACTGCTTGTGCAGGCAATACTTGGAGTGGCGGAAAACTTTCGTTACAACCTAATATTAACCAGGTCTAATAATAAACAACTTACTAAAGTAAAATTTTCTATTTCGTTACGTTAACTGTTTAAGCTATCGTTATCATTATTTGTATTCATTGAAAAATTTTTGAAAGAGAATTAAACTTATATGATGAATTAGACAAGTTTTTTTGTTAGATTAGAACATTTTTTCTACAATGCACTTGAATTCATGTACATCCAGAAAAATTGATTTTCTGCCTAAAAAGCGTCATTTACTCATGATTGAAGTAACTTGTACTGTTTGAATAAAAAAAGTAATGTTTATATGAAAACCATATACTAATTTCAACATTAAAAGATAGGAGTAGCGGTGTAAGTAATTCGTTAGCAGGACTGATTGAAGAATTTCGAGATGATTGAATTGCGATTGTTTACAGTTTACACTTTGCTCTTTTGAAAATGAATACCACAGCCTATTTTACATGCATTCGTTAAAGTAAAAATGACAAGTAAAATTGGTATATATTTTTGAAGGCATATTGATATATATTGTCGGCAAATTTTGACTTTACACCTCCACCCTCCCCAACATTTTTGCTTAAAACCGGAACTGGATGTATATGCGCTCACAAATTTTGCTAAAAAATCTACTGTAAAAGTTACTTATTTTCGCGAGCAGTCATTTTTTGAAAATGAAGATGTATCGGTGGTTTCGCGAGCTGAAAATTTCACGAATTTTATGTGAACAGAGTCGAAATTTGAACTCCCGAAACGAATGTACCTAAATAAAGAACCCTTTTTGCATAAGGCATTTTAAGAAACTTCCTTTTGTTCGAAAAGTTCGAGCCCCTCCCCATTTTGAATGGCTTCAAAGATGCTGGTATAAATTTTGTAAGTGAATGAACTACATTCTATTAATTGTATTATTGTTTTTATATTCAAGAAATAGTTGTAAGAAATAAAGTTGTCAAGAAAGAGTTTGTAGCTGTGCATTAAATCCTTAAATTCTGGCAAGTGAAACACTTTTGATTTTTTATTATTATTTGTTACCTGGAATACGTCCGTCGTTCAGATTATCAGGATTGAAAATGGACCTCTTTCACGAGAGCAATAAATAAATTTTATATCAGTACTTAAATTTCACATTAAGTTAGTATTTCAATGATTTTTCATGAACCATGGACCAAGAATATAAATTGAGGAGGAGGATATAGTGTTCTTTGAAGATCATTTTTAAATTGCAAAAAAACATTGGAACTAAAAAATTAAAAAAAAACTTTGTAAAAAACACACATAAGATGTTAAAGGTAAGAGGATACGCACGTTTCAACCAAAAATTGTTTTGGCCTTCTTCAGTCCAAGCCCTTCGTTGCAAGCAACACAGGGAACTCGCCAAACGCAACTACGTTTGCGTGACATAAATAAACCTGTAGGTTTTTCGAAGCTGTAAAAAACAAGTATGAAAGTGTTTCTTAGAAATTTCCATCGCGGAACCTATCAACTACTACAGCAACTACGTTTGTGTGCCATATACAAACCTCTGTTTATTTCATGCACGAACAGGGTCTCCGTCATCGAATTCATTTTGCTTCGGGTTTGATGTTTAACGCTTATGCTAGCGTGGGAAAACCCACTAGTTTGTTAATGTTTGACATATGACTTCGATGCAGATTTGATAAAAAGCCTAACATATGTAAAAAATTAAAGAAAAAAAAAAAGCTATGACCGCACAGGAATATGTTGTTTAAAACATCTGTTAATTTCCTGTTTCAGTTATAAAAGATAGATGGCAGCACTAAGAAATGTTCGCTCTCACAAGACCCAAGTACGTTCCTATTTAATAAATTAAACGAATTTTTCGGAGTAGAATATTTTTTTATATTCTTTTTAAAGTTTATTGATCACACACGATTTATCACATTTTCACGAGTTTTTTGTCACCCTTCAATTTTATCTTCCTATTTTTGAATATGAGGGAATTTTTAATCTGTTTCAACGAAGTCTCAGATTTTTAAAACGTCTCCAATATTTCTTAAAATTAACATTCATTAAACTAATAAAATTTTCATCGTTAGAGGTAGATCTTTCTAAAATGAAAGCACTAAAATTCACTTGAAGAATTTATTCTTACCAATCGATCAAAAATTTAAAGCATCTCATCTCAGAGTAACAGTTAAATATTAGGGTGGAGTGAAAATGGCCAAAATTTTTTTTTTTTTTTTTTAAATATTGCCTGACTCAACAAATGGTGCTGTATGGCAAAAAATTCACGGGAAAAAAAATTCTAGTCCATTCACTGATTGTCTTCAGGTTCCACACTGGGCTCAAAGAAAGGAATGTTAACGTATAAAATAAAAATATGAATTTTTTAAAATTTAATTTTAATGTTTACAATAACTTTATTTTCTGACTCAAAAACAGTTCTAACTACTAAAAAGAAACATTACGGCAATGTTTTATTGCCGTTAACAACAACAAAAAAAAAAGTCACTAACTTGCAACCAAGCGTCATAAGTTTTGGGGTATATTTTGAATACATAGTTATTAAATATTTACATATTACTTCATTTTTAAAGACAATTAATATTTAGAAAGCACACTAATACAGAAGAGGAAATGATACCAAATTTACCTTTAGAGTATTATTGACTAATAAAACACTTTACTTTAATCAGTCTTCAATTTTGGAGTCCACATGCCGGGCAAAATAATGAACTTTGGTAGTTCCTTTCGTGATTTGATTCCACAACGAATGTATCCATCTCTGGCTTTTGCTCCACATGTTACCAATGATGCTTGCGTTAGTAGTCTTACACGCCTTTCTACTGCTTGAGAAGGGCAAGGGAGCTTCTCTATTTCAAATTCTGAACCGTTACTGATCACACTTGCTACGTCTTCGTCACTGAGGTTCATGGTAGCTGGTGGTTCCAAAGGATTGTCCCAGTGAATCATCTGAAAATACTACTCTGCTTCGAAATTTATATTTAGAAGATCAAATTGGCATATTTTTCCCTTCCAGTCAGTTTTTCTTGCTTTCAATATTCTTCTTACGTCAAATTCTCGAATATGTGATCATTCATCAAACAGCATTGCCAACAGAAAATTTCCAGAAAGAGCAAAATAAGAGAATAACTTCAAATAACTCTGAATAACTTCATGAATGATTCACTTAAAATCTTCTGGGAAGAATGAACTTCTTTTCATCATTCCGTGCTCCATGAGGAGCTCCTGGGATTTTCTTTATTTCAAACCAGGATGGCACGTACACTTTCATCACATAGTCTACTAGGAGTTTAAAGCATTCTGTTTTTTCGGCAGTCGACACGTACAGGCGCAGTATTCAGTTCGCTGTAGAGAGTCATCTTGAATGAGACATCCTTCCTGGACTTCTGTTTCCCAAATCTGGATGGCACTGTCCCGAGCATACTGCCCTAGAAATATCGAAGAGGTACTTTTGGTCTATACTGAGGTCTTTTTTATCAATTTCAGTCAGAGCAACAGGAATAGAAACAAAATTTGTCACATCAAACGTTTCATACGTTTCCAGAAATTTTCCTATTGTTCCAGAAAACTGGTGAGGCCCAAATGTCTTTCCGTCAATCTTATGGAAAAGGTGGCGAAGAGGTAGTTCATTAGTATGCAATAAGCATGCAAACCAGTGCAATTTATGGCCAAAAAAGATTTCAAGCTGTCTAACTACGCCATGTTTCTTCCCATTGTTGACTTTCGGTGCATCTCACCCAATGGCAACAAGATCCTAAAGTGCAATCTCTTTCTGTGTAACAAAGTTGATGATGCTGCTGGTGATATCAGTATTAGAGCCTGAATGCGGAGTCACATGTCCTATGTGAACAGAACCAGGTTCTGACAACATAACAATATGCTCTTCCACAGATGCAGTAGTATATAAAGAGCTTCACTTCTTACATAATAGTTGCGTCGTTTCTTCCATCGAAGTATATGATGTACAAAGACTGTGCTACTTGTATAGAATTAAGTTGTGATCGTATCTTTCATTATAATTTTTAATAAGGGGAATTACTTCTTGGTGACTTACCACAGGCAAGGAGGCTTTCTTCCAAATTCTTTCAACGTCCAAAGAAATAATTTTGATGATCTCTTTTACTAAAGGATCCTTTTTGTTCCCCTTATTCCACAGGATATCATTTTTTGGGATTAAGAAATGCTTCATTAAAGGAGAATACTTTGGTGGTAACACTGTCTCTTTCAATAGTACTGGAATTCCGAAAACACTACAAAACGTTTCACTTCTAGCTGTGGTCATATTTAAATTCAAAACTCTGTATTATTTTTTTGACATATATAAATCAAAATTAATAAAACGTATTGCTTCAATCTTACAAAGGAGAAACAAGTGGTTGAAACAAAAGCAATCACAAAAACGAATCATTCCACACAATAAAAGTGACGTGCCTTATTAAGTTATGATATAATAGTTAGATTAGAACACGCGCTGCCATCTAGTAGATTTTAGAGTATAATTTGCTTTTTTTATGTACAAAAAGACGTTTCTGGATCTGATATCTGGCAGTAACGTCTCAATAAAACAATTTATTAATGAGAAAGTAATTCATTAATATCATTTTATAAATTAATGAATTATTTAGTAAAATATTAAATTTAAAAAATATTTTTTACATAAAAATCCTTAAAAACTTGAATAAAAGCCAATATAAACATTCACTTGAAGTGTGGAACCTCAAGATGTCAACATTTTAAGCTGAAATTTGGAGACAATTGGTTTCAGCTAGTTTGGCACCCTATAATGACTCAGGCAATGTGAATTTCGAAAAAAAGTTTTTTCGATCCACCCTATTAAATATCATTACCCTCAAAACGCAAAATTTCATATTAAGGGGATGGTGGACATTAAAAAGTTTTTTTTTTTAATTTAATAAGATAGGATTATGAAATTTTGTATTTTAATATATTCAACTAAAAGCATTATAAACAACTCAAAAAAATTTAAAATAAATTTTAAAAATATTAGTCATTCATTAAAAATTAATTCATGACTTTTTTTAGTTTCGAAAAAATGCTCCATGCGTTTTAATTTTAACTTTTTTTAGTCATTGTGTTTTATAATAGCATAAAAATATATTTTAAAAAAGTCTGTGCATCGGTTTTTGATTCGACCGGGTAGTTCATTTTTTAGAAATAGTTTCATGGATAGATACAAAACGTTCCCGAAATATTTCAGTTTTCGTCAATAAAAGTGACATTTCATCATCGAAATGTTGACCCTATTTAAAAAGGATACACCGATTTATTGTAATATAGGAGAAGAATGTTCGTCGTCCATTTTGTACAATTCCGACCCAAATGAAGTCGCATGGAGCATTTGGAAGGCAAGAAAATCACAAAAAAACTGGATTTGGATAAAATACAGTTTAAAGTGTCATTTTCCATTTAGATTTAATACCGTCTCTTCTGACTCATTTTATTTATGATTTTACCTTAACAAAACATATTTTTAAAATAATTTCATTCGAATATTAGCTTATTTTGTAAAACGTTGAATAAAAATTGTGACGTGTTTATGGAAGCGTTTGTTTGCATTTTTGTGGACATTGAACGGTCCCTTTTCATTTTTTCAAATCCTAATATCTTTTTAAAAAATTGCCGTAGACATACGCGGTTTTTTCTCCATGGTTCAGATTTAACTGTAGAATATTAATATGTACAAAAACACATTTTTTGGGGACAATTTTGATGATTTGGGTGTCCACCATCCCCTTAATGCGAACAAATTTTCCACAATATCTTACGCAAACACACACACATCGTTAAAAGTAAAAATAATTTTGCTACTTTTGACAGGGCCGTACCCAGAAAAAAAAATTTGGGGGGGGGGAGGGGGACCAAACGGCGAAAAAGGATAAATTTTTCACAAAAAAGCTTCATCATTACTGTTTTGTTAACAAAATTTTAAATGTCGGAGGGGGGGGGAACCACTGGTCCCCCTTGGTTACGGCCTTGACTTTTGAGCAGTTTTTAAAGAATGCAGTTGTGATAGAGACCTGAAAAAATTTTAGAATGTCTCATTACAAGCTGTACTATGTACAAAGGGCATTCCATAAAAACTGAGAGTTATTTTTTTTACGTAGTGGCAACACCGCGAAACTAAAAAATAGAAGTGCAGGCGATTTTTTCAAACTGTTAACTGTACGTTTATACGAAATTCTAAACGAAGCAGACGATTTTATTTTCCAAGTTCCGTGCTTGTTTAAAGAACTGTTTTATTTGCACTACAGAAATGGAGATGAACTAGTAAGGAATTGGACATTACATCACGATAATGCTTGCTCGCATGTCGCTACTTCTGTTCAGCAATATCTTAGTCAATGCAATATTAAAATCACGCCACATCCCCCTTATACAGTCCAGATCTCGCGCCATACGATTTCTGGCCGTTTCCGACGTTGAAAGAGAAGCTCCGTCGCAGAAAATGGAACACAGATTCTGAAGTTATTTCCAGCAGTGGAGGGAGAGTTCTACGAAGCAGCTTCCAGAAAAGGGCTTCTCTACTTGTTTTGAAAAGTGGGTTGAACGATGGGACCGTTGCATATCATCTTCTGACGGAAGGTATTTTGAAAAAGAATGATGTATTTTTTGCTGTCAATATATTTCTTGATTTTTTATGATTTTACTCTCAGTTTTTAGGGAATGCCCTTTGTATGATTATAAAAAGTTAACCTGTAAGATTAACAAAAAATTCCTTTAGAATTTTTAAATTACGGGATTTTACTATATTTCCCAAAACGATAAGAAATCGTCCCATTTTTGAAGGCGATTTTTTTTTTCTTTTCTGAAAGTTACACGAAACGATAACGAGTAGGTTTACTGTTACTCGTTAATAACGAGTTAGAAGTGCCGAAAAACTTAACGACTTAACCAGGAAAGTGGGAAATACTCGGTTGGTACAATGTTAAGTCTATGGGAGTATAACTCGCATTTAACGAGTAAATACCCGGTTATATGGAGGAATATTTTCGTGATTCATAAAATTTCTATTGACTTAACATTCCGAAGTCAATGAATACGACGATGACAATGAAGAATATGAAGAAGCTACAATGGGGGCTCGCCTGACCGTGGACAGGTGGTCCGACCTTGCATAAACCTTAAAAAAAAATTAAAGTAAAAAAATCCCCCCCCCAAGATCGTGCTTTGATGGCGCCCCCTAAACACATGGGGCCCAGGGCAGCTGCCTCAGTTGCCGGTACCTTGAGCCGGCACTGTGAGTGCATAATGCATTTGGTGAAGAAGCATTTTTTAATTTTTCGTGTATTTCACATCTGTTTGTTTTTAAACTGCCCAAAACTCCTGTGACGCTTTTCGCTTTATAGATAACAGCCTGAAGTTCTAGTTTGTCTTAGAATACTCTATAATTTAGAGTTTGGAATTTTTTTCTCTGGAACACGTTCTACGTCTGCTATTTTGAGCTTTATTTATTTGTGCGTGAAATGTACATTTATTTGAAATATTGTAAAAAATAATTTCGAAGTTTCAAGGGAAAAATATTTAAAGAATACTATTTAATGATAGTCACTTAGTTATACGAATATAATATATATATATATATATATATATATATATATATATATAAAATAAAAATTATAAAAAAAAACGATAAAATTCTGGCTTTTTAGTATATGTTTTATTGAGAAAAAAAAATTACAAGTGAACTAATGATCACAGGTATTATATCAATATGCACTTCTTATAATTAATATAATCACTGAAATATCTCTAGGCATATAAATGCGAATAGTGAGCTATTTAAGTAGTTAGATGTATCCCTTTAAAATAACCCTAAAATATCTCATGTCAATATTTCTTCATTTTAATAATAATATATAGTTTGTTTTAATTTCTCCTTTTTTTATTTTATTTTACTCTATATTATTTCTTTATTTTATAATCATTATTATTTTAATAACTCTTACATTTTATTTCTTGTTCATATCTTCTCCAATTTTTTCTGGCAACGAATTTTTTCCTCTCCAATTGGCAACAGCTCCATGTTCCAGCCATGTTTTCAGGCTTAAGTCACTTGCACGCCTCATCTCCATCTTTACTCCATATTTATTTTTATTCTGGGTATGTCTATTTGATAACTTTTTACTTATTAACAGGATAGCCCCCCGTAGCCACATATTTAGCTTTCTTTGAGCTAAGTGGCTGCACTGAAATCCTGTTATTTTGTCTTGGTAGCAAGTATTCGGCTTGTGGGGCCTGAAGAGTATAGTCGATGCTTGCTACCTATTGTTTTTACTCCATCCAATTCTATTTTAATTTTCTTTTTACCATTGCTTGGGTTTACTTTTACTGGATATATCTAAATCTTCGTGATTTGCTTAAGATTTGGTGATCAGTGTATATATATACTACGAAAACTGCTGTATAATGATTCCTTGATTCGTAAGATTAGCCTTTTTACTATTATATATATATATATATAATATTCCAGTCATTTATTATTTTTATTTTTCTATTATTGTTATAGAGCATAAAATATTTTTATACTTATTTATAATATACTATTAATATACAATCTTTATGGGTAATACAAATTTGGCTTACGCGCCTGGCAAAAATGGACTTAATTTAAATAATAATATAAGTTCATGTGCCCGGTCTTTGATTTTTAAAGGGGAAAATCATAGACCGCCAACCAGTTACCCAGTCTTCAAAAATTATTGTCGAGAGTGGCCTTATTTTAAATTTAATACTTGTGACTCCAACAAATGCAAAACTTGTGCTTACGCTTCTTCTGAGATAATAGTAGATAATAGTAGATAGATAATAGTAGATCTTACTATAAATTCTGTAAAATATATAATTGTAGTAAAATTAATTGTACCTTATGTAATATGGCCTATATAGGTCAAACACGTAATCCGCTACACCAGCGAATTAATTTACATCGCAGTAATGTAAAAAAATTTTCAAATGATCATTCGGCTAATGTTGAATAGGCTCATTTCCATACCCATCGGTTGAAAACATTAAAATAGAAATTCTTGCCATCCAAAAACAACATAACGAACGCCTTTTTCTGGAAGATCAATTAATACATGATCACAACACCTGTTATCCTTACGGGACTCAACCAAATATTACACAATAAACATCTTCATTACTACTCCGAAAACACTGAACCTACAAAATATATGTCTATTTACAATAAACTTAATTTGTATAAATATAATAAAACTTCTCGTTCAAAGCGAGGTAAATCTTCCAAATCTACCCACACCATCTTAACAAACAGTGCTATAAAGTCTGTACTACAGCATCTAAAGGATGCATATACGTAAATAATTTTAACTGGATACCTGTAAGAACCTTTGTCTTCTCTATTAAAAAGAAGTTGATACGCAAATATCTCAAAATCTTTTATACATTGACTCTGTCTGATCACTTTAGTCATTTGTTTTATGACCTCCCGATTGTTCGAGCTAATAATCTTAAGCACGATATAGTAAAAAACAAACACACACTGTCTACATTGCATACTAATTTTGTTATAAATTATACACATCCTTCTTTTCGCACAATAAACTTTAACCAACTTCTTTCTAAACATAGTGATCTATTTCCGATTAAAGACCTACATATAAAAAAATCTTTTAAGTACCCTATACCTATGGGTAGGAAAATATTCAACTACAATTCTTTTAGTAAAAATTTTTCTCCGGATGACTCTTATACTTAAAATAAATAAAAACTTTGTGAAAAAAAATACACACATAAAAGGTTACTTCAAGGCGTTACGATCGTTTCGACCGAAAATTCGTTCGGTCTTCTTCAGACAAACCCTTCCGTCAAACAGAGGTGAGGGAACTCCCTCTGCTCTGGAGAGAGTTCCCTCTGCTCTGTTTGACGGAAGGGTTTGTCTGAAGAAGACCGAACGAATTTTCGGTCGAAACGATCGTAACGCCTTGAAGTAACCTTTTATGTGTGTTTTTTTTTCACAAAGTTTTTATTTATTTTATCTTATAACACCAGTTTTTTGAGTGTTTATTTTCAGACTCTTATACTTGTTCTTGTACCAGTGATCACTACCGTTCTTTTGTTAATTCCCATTATGGACACATAATTACAGGTGACCTTAATATAATAAATGATTTAAAACTACGACAAATTATGAACAAAGGCACTAAGTATAGACTTCCCTCTAAATACAATATAAAAGATATTATTGATCAATTTACTTATGACATAGACTATTATATATATAACACTTCTCTAAAATTCAATATTCCTACTGCCTTTTTTAATATGTGGAAAATTAAAGTATTGTCTTCATTAAATAATATATTAGTTAAATCTTTTGCATCTCCAAAAAAACTATATCTATCTGATCAGATTAACTATTTGCAGCAATACTTTGTTATTACTAATGTTGATAAATCGTTTAATAACTATGCAATTATTTGTAAAAAATTATATCATAGTCTATTATCTAATTCAATTAATAACAATTCTAACTTTAAACTTACAAATACCCCTGCTTCTATATTTAATAAAAAGATACTAGCCTACCATAAACTACTTAACCTTAAACATGATAATCTTAATTATCCTTACTTAGTACTAATTCCTAAATTTCATAAAAGTCCTATTAAGTTTAGAACTGTAACTATTGGATGTAATACTTACAATAATATAGCTAGCAAATCACTACTTAAAGTACTAACTTCTATGCATAATTTATATATTAAGGCTAATAGCAATTCCATATCAATTAGTAACAGTTATGAGCTAAAAAATAAAATAAAAGATTTACACTCTATATCTTCTATATCTACCTATGACTTTAAAGATTTATTTAATAACATACATTTAGATGATCTCTATAATACAATACTTGATCTCTTTAATAATAGCATAAATAGATTAAATTTACCATCACAATATTCTTGTACTTGCTTCAAAAATCTACTTAAGTTTATAATATACAATAACTATATACTACACAACAATAAACTTTATATACAGGTCTTAGGTATTCCACAAGGTGGATCTACTTCTAGTTATTTAGCTGATCTTTATCTTTTTAATTATGGCCAACATTATGATAATTCCTCTCATATAATATATAGGTACATAGATGATACTCGTATTATAGTTATAGCTACAGATAAATATACCAACACAGATATATTGCCTATTACTTATCCTGATAATTTAGAATTAATTAAAAATCCCCTACTTTAATAACAGTATAAATTTTCTTGATCTAAAATTACTAATTAATAGCGGCAAGCAACTCACTTTTAATATATATATAATAAAAGAGATGAGTTTACCTTTAATGTAATTAGTTTCACAGATTTTACATCATGCATGCATATATCTATATTTAGAAAGATCATAGCTAATCATCTATAGTACTGTCTCTTTGTACTAGTAATTATAAGTCAGCGAATATATCTTCTCTGTATTATACTGCTTTGAAATACAATTACCCTAAAAAGTTTCTACATTCGATTCTATTTCCTAGTTGTAATTAGACCTATTCTAAACGTGTGTCCTTATTGGGAATTATTGGTTGGAGAGGTTGGGTTTTGGTTGCTGGCTTGCTTATATAATTTAAAATTAAAAAAAGAAGAAAGAAAAAGAAAGGGGACGGGGTCAGTAAAATCTGGCTTCCAATTAGTACATGTTTATTGTTCTCTCTCAACTTTCAAAAAAAAATATATAAAAATAATAAAATATAAGTTTAAATTTAAACTTGTCTATTAAAAAAAAAGAAAAAAAGAACTAATGATCAGTGGTAGTATTCTTTATGGTATTCTTTAAATTAATTTTTATTTTGTACATATTTATTGCCATATTATGTACATAGTGAGCTCCTCTTAAATTCTTATAAACCCCAAACTTTCTCTTGCTATTATTTTTTTAAACATTTCTAATACTTCTAGTATATTTTACTCTCAACTTTATTTATGTTTAATTTTTACTACTTACTCATATTTATTTACTTTTAACTTCTGTTCAACATTTAACTTAACATTCTAACAACATTTATTTTTCACTCTACAATTGGCAACAGCCCCCTGGATGAGCCATGTTTTTAGGCTAATGCAAACTGGTCATTAGACGAGACAGAGATTTACAGCTTTTTTGCGAGACGAGACAAGCTTTTCGGCTGTTTTGCGAGACGCGAGACGCCAATTTTTTGTCTTGCGTCCATCCCTACTAGCCATGTTTTCTCCATTTCATATATTTTATTTTTTACTTTCAGTCTTGCTTTTTAACAGGATATCCCCCTGTAGTTACATATTTAGCTTTCTTTGTGCTAAGTAACTGCATTGAAGTCCTGTTATTTTTTTTTTTTTTTTTTTTTTATCATGGTAGTAAGTATTCGGTTCGTGGGGCCTGACGAGTATAACCGATGCTTGCTACCCATTGTTTTTCTCCATCCAATTCCATTTTAATTTTTTGTTTTACCATTGTTTGGATTTGTATTTACTGGATATATCTACTCATTCCTGTTTTACATACAATTTTGAGTTCATTGTTTTGCTCATCTCTCATTCCATGGATAGTTAGAATTTTGTATCTGCCACGTGGATGCTACGTTGATTCGTAAGTTATGGCTTTTACTTCATAAATCGCCTTTAAAGTTTCGAACTGTTACAATAGGATGTAATACATATAGCAATGTAGCAAGTAAACTTCTATTAAAGACACTGTCTGTTATGCATGAGTATTATATAAAACGTAATGATTACTCTATCTCCATAGGAAATAGTTATGATCTACGCAATACAATATGTACTATTAGTAATATTACCTCTTTATATACCTATGATTTTAAAGATCTATTCAACAATATTCCTCTTGACGACCTTTACAATGTAATTAATGAATTATTTGAAACTTGTGTTAACAATATTCAGCTCCCTTCCCATGTTGATGTAACTTATTTCAGTTGTCTATCTAAATTTATTATCTATAATAATTTTATTCAACATAACAATAAAATATATCTACAAAATCATGGTATACCACAAGGTGGTTCAGCATCTAGTTACCTTGCAGATCTTTACTTATATTACTATGAAAAAGAATATACTAATACACACATCATTCTTAAACGATATATAGATGATATCTTACTTGTAAACACTACTAATAATAATAACATTATCTTCCCCATAAAATATCCATCTGCTCTGGAATTAATTAAAAATGATATACTTAACAACTCTGTTAGTTTTCTAGATCTAAGTATCTCCATCACTCCTAGAAATAGCCTTAGTTTCAATATATATGATAAGCGTAAAGATTTTAGCTTTAAAGTAAATAGCTTTACTCATTTTCCCTCCTGCTTACATAAATCTGTATTTTGCAATATCATCTATAATCACTGCTGTAGAATCAAGTTTCTATGTTCTGATGATTTCAAAGTCTCCAATTTTAAATCTCTATTTCTGTCAGCTAGACAATACAACTATCCCACTAAGTTCCTAAAATCTATTATATACAATTCTTGATAATGATGTGTCTAATGTCTTTGTTAATTTACTGGAGGTTGGGTGGGGTTTTGGTTTTAAGGTTGTAATTGGATGGTTGGGTCGGGCGGAGGAAGTGTTTCTCATATATATATAATAATTAAAAAAAAAAAAAAGTAATATGTTTAAAAACAATTTGGATGTGTATATGCATGCATATATATATCTGGAGGAATTAAAAAAAAAAAAGGGGGGGGTTCCTATATTGTGATTATTCTGTCCTAAACATTATTTTTCTCTTATTTACTAGATTAATCTTCTGTCATACAATAACTTATTATACATACTCTCTCAATAATAATAATCATTATATATTTTAAACAATATGTTATATTTAATTTTGCTATACTATTTATTTTATTCAATCTTTTAAATTTATTATTATTCAATATATATTTATTATATTAATATACCTGGATATTCTTAAAATTTAATAATATTACCTTTTAGTATTTGGCAACTCCTATACTTTCTTCTTTCCACTTTTACACTTTTATTTAGTGGCAACACCATTTTTCACTTTTTACAATTCTTAGCATTGGCAACACATACTAATTGTTCAAATAAAATTTCCATGTGCTCAAGGTCTGGTATGTAAAATTATCTTTCTAATTTTTGTTATCTTTTTGATTTCTTCTTTCCTTTATATAGTAGGGTAGGGCCCAGATGTGTAATATCTCTTCTGATATGCCACACAACCGAAACCCTACCATTTGATTTGCTGTAAATTATAATCCACTGTTTGTGGCCCCTGAAGATGGTGACAGTGGTTATAATTTCCGTTCCATTATATTATCACAATAATTCTTGCACTTTATTTGGATTCAAAATCTGGTTTCTAATTCTTGCTAATAGCTGTTATTTTTATGCGAGATATGTCTTATTTGTAGTATGTTTTGTGTTTTACTTGTTAGTTATATATATATATATATATATACAGTAAAACCTCTCTGAGCGGCCACCCCACGTACCGAGAATATTTGGCCGCTCTCAAGGGTTTTATTTACTATTATGAGATAAATGCTATAATGCGTAATATAAACAAGTCAGACACTCATTCCTTATTTAAAATGAAATTTAAAACTTATCTAAAGAGAAACTAGTACTTTATTGAATGCTTTCTTACATTTTTTGAAAAAAGGATACAATTTGTGTCTGTTTTAAGTTTTTACTTTTCTCTGAAACAACCATTTTTTCTAGATCTTTTTTAACTTTAAGAAGCAGATCTCTAACTGATTTGTTTGTAACCGCTTCGAAATTTTCGATAACTTCATCGATTTTCCGTACAGGTGCTTGTGATGAAAGTTTAGCTTGCTCGCCGTTACAAAAATCGGGAAATTCCTCGTCAGGGAATTAGCGCTTGAAAGGGACAAAAATTCATTTGTAAAAAATTTGTTTGTAGGACAAAGGACAAAGTTCAGGTGGCCGCTCATAGAGGTTATTTTAACATTAGGTCTATGAGCCAAAAAATGCGTGCAATGAAAAATTGGACGTTTAGAGGGGTGACCGCTATTCAGGGGTGGCCACTCGGAGAGGTTTAACTCTATATATATATGTATATGTGTGTGTGTGTGTCTATTATGAAAAATTTTTTTTTTTTTACGTTCAATGCAGACATACATTTTTCTTTTATAAAGAAAAGAAAAAGCTTTTGGGCTATTTTGCGAGACGCGAGACGCTTAATTTTCGTCTCGCGTCCATCCCTAGCATGTACTGTTAACCATATTTTAGTGTCTTAGAAAAGGTCGCATTCATAAAGTCGTATCTAACTTCACATCCTGTTCTGTTTAGTCAGCGAAAGTTTATTATCGAATTTAACCCTCTCGTCACCCTGAACCTCATAGGAGGCTCCTACTTCCAATAGCCATATTGAGAGAGAAAGCACTTGAATGGAGTATTTTTTTCTTTCAGTGATATCGATATCATTCATTCGTGTAGAAAGTATAGGAGGCTCTTCACTCGATGCATCCATCGTGCCTCGATTGCAGTACGAGTCCATTTAGATCAGTTTTTACTTCATTGTTTCAGTAGAAAAATTAAGAAAATAGGGACGCTGCTTTTTGACCGTTTTTTTCTTTCTTTTTAAGGTAAGTATATATTTTTTTTCTTATTCCTCAACTTTTACCTAATAGGTGCATCCTTTTCAATTCATTTTAGCGTAACAAAATGGTTCGAAAAGTGCAGAAATGAATATTAGAAAAATCGAATAGGAATCGGCATTCGAAAAAAATATTTTTGCATGATTTATAATAGTATCTCAGATGCATTCATTGCTAGACAGATTTTTTTTCTCTGATTTTTCATAATTCGGTGACGAGAGGGTTAAATCCCAGAATTAAAACCAGGCTTAATATGTTCACGTCTACCATTCCAAAGACATCGGAAAGACTCCCTTCCCCTTCTGTGTCCGGCGCTGTTTTTCTGCGCCAGTGTCTTTGAATACCAACGGTAAACAGAATGAGAATTTTCACCGTTGAGTCTTTGCAATGATTGCAGAGAACATGTGTTACACCAGGGATCAAGATTCGAAATGAAAAAGATCTAGCTCGAGCTTTCGATAGCTTTTGAGCACATTTTTTATTTCGGGCAATTTCAATAGCATAAAAAAAAGTTTGAATAAGCAACTCTATTTAAGGAAATATCAGTCTCAAAATAGTGCTTACATGCAAACTTTAAAATTGCCAAAGAATTTGGATGTGTGAGCATTTTAAGTTACCAAAAGTGTAAGTGAATTGCGGTGGAAACTGGAGATCAGTGATTGTTGCCACTCACAAAGAATAGATTTTATTTCTATAAAAAGAGTTGCCGGTGACATAGCTCCACGAGAATCCTTTACTTTTTAGCAGGTCATTACCCTTAAAAAAAGGGTCACGATTATTTTGAACAGCACTGACATCTGCTGATAAATGGAGGAATGCGAGAACAGCTGGATAGATGGCAACATGCTGAAAGAAGGGCAGCCGCTGCCATCGCTCGACTGAACGACCAGCAAGATCTGTGGCACGCGATGAACGTTTTGATCGTCCGCCCTCTTTCTGGTCGTTCAGTCGAGCAATGGCAACGGCTGCCCTTTTTTCAGCATTGGGAAAGGGTTGCGCCTCAAAGGGTTAACGTCCCAGTCGCTCACAGTGGTTGAAGCCCCTTAAGACTGAAGTTCCGAAAAATACAAATAAACGATTTACATTAGGAACATTAACCTTTTAGGTTGCCTCTTAAACACTGCACTATACACTGGAATAAACGATAAATTTGTGTCCGTTACAAAAACGAAAAAAAAAAAAAAGTGAAAAATTTCCAGTCATTCTTTGAAAAATTTTGCTGTGAAATTTCTTGTACACGAATTTTATCTAAAAGCTCCATGAAAAGCACAGTTTTATTTTTCGTTTATTGCAGTGTGTTGTAAAGCTTATGAAGAATCACTCTGATTTTTTTTAGTCCTGGTGCAATCAGTTTATTTTAATTTGCGCAAAGATCATGAAAGAAGTTTTATTTTTTTCGATACAGCCTTAAGGATGAATTAGCAAAATAGTAACAAGATCACGCAACAAAAAACTGATGTTAAAAAATAAAATAATTAAAATTTTTGTTAAGTAACAACATAGGAGGTACTTATCGACAGTCCATTAAAAAAACAACAACATTTATTTGACATTTTAATTTGGTGTTAATAATGTTGGCTTAAACTATGCGCCGAAAAACTCATTGCATTTTTTTACTGAAATGCAGGTGCAGATAATGATCATACGATTAGTTCGGGGACTGGATCAAAGGAAACCTGAAAAACCAATAGTCAGGAAAATTTACTTTAACAGAAAAGTCAGGAAAAACTGCAGTATTTTGTTAGAAAACTTGGAAAATCTTTACCTGAGAAATTATATAAAGTCTTCTTTTATAAATTAATTTTTACAATTGCCTTATGTCTATAAAAAAAAATAATACATATGACTTGACATAGGTGAACAACAGTGGCGGAAACGGAATTTTTTTGGGGGGAGGACCTAGTTAAAATAAATAAATAAAAAATAAATCTGTATGCACACTTATATTAACTCATATTTACAGTTCTCCAGATATAACGACAAATGAAAAATTATTTTAAAATGCAGACTTTGAGCTTTTATTTGTTTGTTGCCGGTGCTGTACTGTACGATCGTTTCGGGTGGAACAAGAGGTCTACCCTTCTTCAGTTACAAGAAAGCTCCACCCTCCACACGAGCATTTATGGAGATGGCGAATGTCGGACCTTTTGTTAACCCTTTGAAGCGCAACCCTTTCCCAATGCTGAAAAAAGGGCAGCCGTTGCCATCGCTCGACTGAACGACCCGCAAGCGGGCGGACGATCGAAACGTTCATCGCGTACCATCTTGCGGGTCGTTAAGTCTAGCGATGGCAACGGCTGCCCTTTTTTCAGCATGGGGCCATCGATCCAGCTGTTCTCGCATTCTTTCATTTTTCAGCAGATGTCAGTGCTGCTCAAAAGAATCGTGACCATTTTTTTTTACGGGAAATGACAAGTAAAGGATTCTCTTGGAGGTATGTCACCCGCAACTATTTTGATAGAAATCCAATCTATTCTTCGTGACTGGCAACAGTCAAACGTCAGAGTTGGGTGTTCCCAGAGCGGGAACACTGCGCGTTAATCCTCTCGTCACCCTGAACCTCATAGGAGGCTCCTGCTTCCAATAGCCATATTGAGAGAGAAAATAGTTGAATGGAGTATTTTTCTTTCAGTGATATCCATATCCTTCATTCATGTAGAAAGTATAGGAGGCTCTTCACTCGATGCATAAATCGTGCCTAGATTGCAGTACGAGCAGGGGCGAAGCCTTCAGTCTGCGCACGATGCGCAGATGAGTAGCAGGTTTCTGAAAAATGCGAAGAGTTTTGAACTTGAATTCAGCGTATTTAAAAACCCAATTTTATAAAATTTTCGCAATAGAATAATCTTTTTTTTTGTGCAAAGGAATGGCTTATAAGGTAATTTTATTATTTTCTAGTTTGGTTTCGCAGAGAAACCTCCGTTTATACAAGATTCTTACTGCTGCCATCTTTTGGTCATAGAGGAAATCGTCCCGACCTGAAAAGAGATGCGCTGATAACAGAGCATCTCGTCCGATGACGCGCGCAGTTTCTTGGCCAATCAAATAGCGCGAAAATTTCGGGAGGAATATACGGTGAAAAGTGAGCCAGGTCATCTCTAAAAAGATAGCATCCAACCAGCGTTTTAACACCACTAGGCGACTGAACTGATTGATTGTACAAAAAATATATAAATACGTGTGCATGTGAAAGTTGACACGAACGGATTACAGAACGGCAATGTCTATCTGTGGGATGCGTTTAATTTGGTTTTAAATTAAAATAAATAAAATCATTTTTTAAAATGATTTTTGAAATTAAATCATTTCTTGTCTCTTCTTACTTGAAATTCTTGCGTAATTTCTTTATATAATAAGAAAATGCACTGCTGTTTCATGTAACTTATTCTGAATATAATAAAATTACTTGTTATGTTGAAAATATTTTGTTTGTTCTTTTGATAAATACTTTAATGCGAAAAAAGAAAAAAATAATAAATTTCTATATTAAAAAAAATGTCCTATGCATTTGTAATTTGAATATCTCAAAAAATGGACTATTTGTCTGAGGCTAGAAGACCCATGTTTTAAAAAGAATTCACACATGTAAGAGATTCACCCAAAGTAAAAATCGGATGAGTAATATTTCATTGCTATCGATCGAGAAAGAAATGTTGGCATCCTTAAGACAAAGATTTTTACGACATAATAATCGGAAAATATTCATCCAAAATAAGAATGGATTTTATTTTCAAATAATGGATGAATATTATTCTTTACTGTTTTGATAAGTACAATATCTGTACATATCAAAATGTCCCATTTCTAATTAATAAATTTCTAAATAAATACTACTAATAATAACTATTTAAGATTATTTTTCATTTTTAATTATTAAATCTCTAAATAAATAATACAAATAACCATTTAGGATGTGTTATTTTTCAAACGTTAGATTATCTTATTTGCTTTGAAGTACATCCAAAATGCTCTTTATTCTTACACCACCTCATTAAAGTATTCGAGTGTAAGTCAAATTTACTGTGTTAATGTGTTCGATCTTATGTATATTGTGTTACATAAAAAATAAATTATAGTCCAATGACAACGTCTAGTATTTCTTTTGAGTTATGTGTTTTTTGAAAAATGAATCAGTGATGAACCGAATCAAATAAGAAATTCAGCTTAGACTAGAATAGGAATTTTTTTAAAAATATTTTTGTACTAAATATTTAACTTAAATGTTGATAAAATATATGAACATAATATTTTTGACTAGTTGCATCACACCGTGATCAAAATTTTCTTTTCGTTTCATTAGAACTTATAACACAGTGTGTGGATGTGTGCTTGCGCTGGCGGGGAAGAGGGGGATAAATCTGTAAGCAGCGATGACCATGGCATATATTCACGCCTCGCCCCTGAGTACGAGTCCATTTAGATCAGTTTTTACTTCATTGTTTCAGTAGAAAAATTAAGAAAATAGGGACGCTGCTTTTTGACCGTTTTTTTTTTCTTTTTAAGGTAAGTATTGTTTTTTTTTTTTTTTTTTTTGTTATTCCTCAACCTTTACCTAATAGGTGCATGCCCTTTTAAATTCATTTGAGCGTAAAAAAATGCTTCGAAAATGCAGACATGAATATTAGAAAAATCGAATATGAATCGACATTAGAAAAAAATATTGTTGCATGATTTATAATAGTATTTCAGATGCATTCAATGCTAGACAGATTTTTTTTTTCTCTGATTTTTCATAATTCGGTGACGAGAGGGTTAAAGGGTTAAACCCGAAACGATTGCATTGTTGTGTTGTTACAAAGTTTTTTTTTTTAGATTATTTAACAACATGCAGCGTCTTACCGAGTGGCGACAGCACGGGTTCCTCTTCTGCAGGCGACATGAGCGGATCTTCCGAGCAGCAACTTTCGTTACAGCTGTCATCGCTGTAAGTCATCTGCGACCTGGATATGAGGGAGTCTATGGAGAAGTCCTTGGCCTTGGCTGACATAGAGGGCGCGATCCGTTTCACAAGGGATCCAGAGTCCACCATGTAGTGGGGTGTCCTCGGTGCTGGAGCTACCATCGAGGACAGTTCTCAAGCGAGTAGCATGGCTCGATAAAAGGAGTTTGATTTGCACAGATATCTTGTATCGAATTCTGAAAGCGATGCTTGTGCAATAGTTTGTATATTCCTCGATGGGTTTCTTAGGACGACTGATTCCTTAGAGGTGATAAAAAGTGCCGTTACAATTTATAGGTATTATCTAACGCAAGCGGGTGAAATGTTGTTTATAAATCTTGATTATTTCTAGCTCCAGAAAGACATTTCATTGTGCATTTTCCAATGACTTCAACACCTTCAAGTGATAGCAGACTTAACTAGTTTCTCTGAAATAGTTAAGTTGGATCCTAATTATGAACGTTTCTCCAATTGATTTATTTTCATCATCTATGATTCCTCTATATTACTTATCAATGGAAGTTCTTTCTACGAAAATGAAGACTATTTAAAGAAACTTCCTGTATATAAAAAAAAACAACTTTATCTTATTTCAATGGACTGCAAAATCATTTTTGTCAATAACAAAACGGCAAAATGGCTTTACATAAACAATTATGTTGTAGTGTTCACCTATCACACGGCTTTTATTTGTGCAATAGCGACAGTCTCTACTCTTTAATTGACTCTAAAAGCATTCGTCTTTCATCAAACGGATAGAAATGATTTTAAAATAATTAATTATTTTCTCTCACGAATTGTCTTCATTAAAAACAAGATCGTATACAGAAAATCTTGTACTCTAAAATCATTCCAAATTTGTCTTATTTTATGTATTTAAATACTTATTTTTTCAAATAACAAAAGTATTTAGTATGCCTTCTATACACGTTAAATATTTGTATTTGTGATTTAAGTTAACTGTAATTTAAAAATTTTAACTAATAGCTAAACGGTGTAAAATTGCACGAAAATAAATTTTAGCCCATGAATTGCTTTAATTTTTTTAAAAATAATTTTCTGAAATTCGTATTTATGTCCGTAAATGTATAACGAATGCAGTTGTATGAGGATTGCTCTTGGCTTCTACCGTTACAATTTTTCATAATTTTAAGATAAGATGCTGATGTCAATCGAAGAATCACACGTTTCATTAGTAAGATAAAACAAATAAAATAATAATAATTACTTCTGAGATGGGCGAATTGCCAATGGATAGAGATAATCCTCTAAGAAGTTGCTTTTAAACAGTCAATTTTGTCTGAATTGTACAGACTGTTCAACGGAAGTATTTTAGAGAACGATTCACTGATCGGTTTGATAATAAATCTGACAAAAGCATTTATGAACGCTCGTCTATTTTGCTTTCTTTTAAGCCGTGTGTATTTCAGACCTTACCGCCAAAAAAAAAAAAAAAAATGGATTAGGATTCAGCTTCGGACAATATCCACTCCATGAACGAGACAATGCCCACTCTCTGACATGGCAAGTGTCCACCGGCATGTCTGAAATACACCAAACGTGGAGCGGTTAAAACGGTGAATGCGGAGTTACAGCAGGTGGGGGGAGGAGTGGAATGGAAGGCCGATAAAATCAGCTGCTTCTCTCTCTTTCGGTCTCGGTCCTGTGGCGCCCTCTCTGATCCACCCCATCCTCGTGGTGGTAAAATTGGAATTGTCGTTTGGGGCATGTATGTCTGTTTTTTTCCTCAATGAGCCGACTAGGCAAACATTTTGTCAGATTTGGGATGCGGATGAGGGTTGCTGCTTCGCGTCTTTTGGCAGTGTTGGCGACCGTGCGAGGCAATTGACGGAGGAGCGCTTTCGCGCGCAAGTACTTTGTGATTTTGGTGCTTAAATGCAGATGAATTTAATACGTCAGGAGCTTGAACATTTTTAGGACGTCTGATAACAAACTGTAATGTAAACTGTAGGTAAATTCCACAGAAATGTCTTTCTCATTTTTTTTTTTTTGGGGGGGGGGGGCGGATTTATTTTTAAATTTCAAGTATGGGTATGATTAGAAAGCTTGGCACTTGTATTTTCATATTGTAAAAAAAGAAAAACATAATATCAAACGGGGTTTCCCGTAAAAAAAAAAATTGTCACGATTCTTTTTAACAGCACTGACATCTGCTGAAAAATGGAAGCATGCGAGAAAAGCTGGATAGATTGCCCAATGCTGAAAAAAGGGCAGCCGTTCCCATCGCTCGACTAAACGACCCGCAAGAGGGCGGACGATCGAAACGTTCATTGCGTGACACAGATCGAGAGACCCTTCTTTTGACAACAGCTGGCTGTGTGCCGTCAAAAAAGTCAAAAAGCGATGGGAACGGCTGCCCTTTTTTCAGCATTGGGGAAAGGGCTGCGCCTCAAAGGGTTAAGCTTCTCTTTTCCCTCGATGCGTTACGCATTGGAAGCGATTTCCTTTTCTGTAGCTCGTGCTGCTAGTATGAAAGAGATAAAGTCTTTTTCATCTTCATAAAGTAAGTGTCGCCACATGGCCACAGTGGGGGATCCAAGAGGTGGGCAATGGAGCGATCGTCCTTTCCCTGAGCGTACTCAAACCAAGGCCTAACCTGTTTGCTCTCATTCCTTTAAAAAAGGTGCAAAGGATTGGGCTCCTCCTGTTTGACCGAAGTTGCTTTTGCCCCGGCGTATGGAGGGTCCTAGAAAGCGTTCAAACAACCATTCTGGAAAGCCATTGGTCAAACAAGGAGTCTTCTCCGTTACGTCTTTTTTCTTCAATGATGAGAGTAAACAGGTTAAAAATGCGATAATCCTAGCGTCAATGACCGGGCACCTTTTTGAGAGCGTCATCGTAATTTTAATCGTTTCTAACTAAGCATAGGCAAAACGTTTTAATACCTGTTATTTGCATGAATCTGAACAAACACAAAATTTTAACTCCTTTTGGGAAAAATTATTGTTGAGTTTTTATGCGTAATACCTTCCTATACCATTACTCCATATCCAGGTACAGTGAAACCTCACAAGATGGACACTCCCGTAATCTGGATACCTCCCCAAGTTGGACACATTTCTGGGGCACGTAACGTGTCCATAATATAGAAGCAAACCTCTATCAGTTGGACACTTTTTGAGAGACCCACTGGTATCAAATAACGGAAGTTTCGCTGTACTAAGATACTCATTGTTGTCTCTCGTGTACATACAGATTGTAATTGATTATTATGACGAATATAATCAAACATAATCATAATAAATTATTATTATTATTGTGAATTGTTTATTTATTTTTAGAGTTATTTATTAGGTGACTCGTGCAGTAAGTGTTTATATATGTACTCTTGAAATGGCATAGAAATTTCATCAGGTTTAATTATTTCTAGAATAATAAAAATGAATGTCAGCCAATATGTATGTGCGATCTCCAGACAAATCTACAGCAAGCGGAGCTTTGAAAATTTGAACGTATAAGCCCATGACTTCGGTAATGCGCACCTGAGGCTCAGAATTTTGAAATTTTAATTACTTTTTTTAATATTAATTAAAAACCGTCTTTACGCTGTCATGCTTGGGGAGTTTCGCCCGTATAAAATGATCCATTTTTAAGAGCTAACAGAAATGCTATGACTTCAGTGAAGAATCGCGTGCATTTGAAAAAATATGAAATACCATAGAAATTATGCTAGTTTTACGCCAAATTAAAAAGCATAAGCAAGAACTAAGTCCAAATGTGTTTCTTAAAGTTCATAAATTTTCAAATCCTATTAATATTATAAATGTGTACGTTTGTGTGTTTGGATGTTTTTGACTGAATCACGTAAAAACGGATGAACGGATTTGGATAAATTTGGAATGAAGATAGCTTATATCCTGGATTTATATGCATTCGTATATATAGCATAAATAATTCTTTTAAAAAGACACTCACATTCTGTGGGCATCTTTGTAACTACTGAACACATTCTAGAACTTTTTTCACTGGTTGAAAGTTACACTATTCCTGAGTATTATACGCAAAAAAAAAAAAAAAGAAACCTTTCATGCATATATCACAAATTGTTCTTTTACAGGGACATTCACATGGGCGCCGGCAGAACATTTCCCAGGGGGGGGGGGGGGACAAAGACTACTTTAACGTATGGTTATCATGTTAGAAAGAGCAAAAAAGCAAGGGAAAACACTGCATGGCATTGCACCCCTTTGCCCTATGCTGCCGGCGTCCTCATAAGAATTACTCTCCGTTCTATGTGTATCTCTGTAATTACTGAACCGATTCTAAAACTTCTTTCGCTGATAGAAAACTACATTATAGGCTAAAATACATGAGTATTACAGGCTAAAATACACGAATATATCACAAATAGTTCATTTACAGTAACACTCAAAGCAGTGGCGTAGCCAGAAATTTTTCATGTGGGGGGTTACGACTAGTGTAACTCATATATATGTATATGCGTGCGTGAGAAGTGAGTAAAGCAGTGGGGCACACAGGGGAGGGGTCCAAGGGGTCCGGACCCCTGCCAAAAGAATTGCCAATTTTCCTTCGTTAAATCGTCATGTAATTTTTGACTTTTAAATATGTTAGAAGACATAAAACTCTTATTTTCAGCATTTAAGATTGATAAATAAAAACACAGTAAAAGGGGGTAACGATAAAAATATGAAAAATCCGCATTTTTTTCAGGTGGTTAGTGTCACAGCTTTAGGGGTTGGACCCCCCTCCTGTAAATACCCCCCTCCAAGAGATAATCCTGTATGCGCCACTGGAGTAAAGAATATACATTTTGTATGACAAAAAATTCCTTATGAGGGGGGGGGAGTGTGACCCCACCTAACTTCCCCCTTGGCTACCTCACTGACTCAAATACATTCTAATTCTATCTCATAATTCTAACTCATAATTCTAATACATTACGCTGTATGGACATCTCTGTAACTACCGAAGTTTTTTTTTCACTGATAGAAAGCTACATTAATTTTTGGATTAGTGGTCACAAGATCAATGCTGTGCAGAAATTCCGTCTATTTATATACATATAAGTTCATATCTCCCCCCCCCCCCGAAAAATTTGCCTGGCTACGCGCCTGTCTGTGTGTAATACTTATGTCACAGAAGCCTTTGTAACTTTAAAAAACTTACACTTATGACTGTCATGCCAGCCAATATCCTTATCCGAATGACTTATGGTCTGTAATCGTAAGTATTAAAAAGATTTATTTCATAATGCTCATAAAAATGGTTGCTTTTGATTATGAAACTTATTTTTCGTAATTTCAAAACTTGATAAATCGCAAGTTTAAAGAATTTGAAATAATGAATTGTAAAAATGGAACAAATAAGGAAGAAAAAGGAAAATCCACGCCAAGGAGGGCGATAAATTTTACACCTGACATTTTAAATTTCGATTTCTGTAAAGTAAGCGAGCGCATGGGCGCACCATGACGCAATTGTCTCGCAACTCGGCGATTGGTTAATGATTTGTCACGAGCCAGGCGTTGCTTTTCCAGGATCCCGTTTGCCGATTGGAGAAATTAAGCCGACCAATGGAAAGAGCCGTTTCAAAACAAGAGTTTTGAGTTACGGAATGCTGAAATCTCATCTTCACAATATCTTTCACCCATTTCGATCGCACGCACTACAAACGAGGTCCTCTTCCGCGCTCAGTGGTGCGGTTACAGCGAAAGGAGAACTGAAGGAAGGGAGCTTCTGATTTTTTTTTTTTTTTTATGCCTATTTGTATCATGTCGAAACGATCTAAACGCTGAACATGGGGAGGGGGGGGGGGGGTTCTAGCGATTAGATCGGGTGTCAGTGCCATATTACCGGCAGGGCAAACGGGGCAACTGCCCAGGGCCCACAGATTTTAGGGGCCCAAAAATCTTACACTTTTATAATTTTACAATAAAATTAGAAAGGATAAAAAAATTTATAAGTTAAATGATTTTTTAATTATAAAGTACGAACAATGAAAATAATTCAAATTTACACTTGTATAAATTAATTTAAACTTATTTTTAACTCTACGAAATGCATATTTTACTTATTTTTAATTCTTCGAGAATCGACGAACACATTGAAATTCGAATTTTTTCAAAATTGATTTGCTTGTTTACATTAAAAAATCAGCTGCGGATTACAGGTGTCTGCGGATTAAAGGGAGTTGACTGTATATTTGTTTATTTCAGATTACTTAAAACAAAATTTTTGTTTGGAAGGGGTAAGATATTTAAAACTTTCAGTATAAACCAATCATTATCTGTTTTTTTTTTTTTTTTTTTTTTTTGGTAAGATTATTGCATGGGGCCCAATCAGGGGCGTAGCCAAGGGGGGGGTTAGGGGGTCATAACCCCCCCCATGAGGAATTTTTTGCCATACAAAATGTATATTCTTCACTACATTATCACACACACGTATACATATATATATGAGTTGTAGTAGTCGTAACCCCCCCCCCCCCATGAAAAATTTCTGGCTACGCCCCTGGGCCCAATTATTTCTTCTGCCCAAGGCCCACAGTTGTCTTGATCAGGCTCTGTCTGGCGTTGGTAATTAAGTGGGAGTGTGGAAAGAAAGTTCGATCATACCAAATGCATTGATTATAAAACGCTTTCTATCACAACCTTATTACTGCCTAAGTTAAAAAAAAAAATCAACAGGCATCAAAATGAGAGCCCAACAGGAAGCTTAGGACAGACATTGCTCACGGTCCCCTTCATTGGTATAAGCTGGCATGTCACAATTGTAAGGGGGGGGCAACATGTGTTTCCTATTGTAGAAAATATCATTTTCAAATAGATTATATCTGAATTTTCTTGAATTTCAGGGGGCAATTGCCCCTTCTTGCTCGTAGTAAGTCACGCCAATGTAGAAAGAAAATAAACACTCAAAAAACTGATGTTAAAAGATAAAATAAATAAAAACTTTGTGAAAAAAACACACATAAAAGGTTACTTCAAGGCGTAACGATCGTTTCGACCGAAAATTCGTTCGGTTTTCGTCAGAGAAACCCTTCCGTCATACAGAGCAGAGGGAACTCAGTTCCCTCTGCTCTGTATGGCGGAAGGGTGGACGGAATGGAGAATTGATAGTATTAGGGGACAGGAAGGTACAGTGCCAGTTTTTAAAATTCCGATGTTTCGACTGGCTAAAACTACTGAAGCTAATAATACAAAATTCGACATATATATGAGTTGTTAGATTAGATTCGCGATTAGACTCGTGACCTCTGGGAGAGGTGGTGGGGAGTAGGAGGCCAGAACGTCTTTTTTTTTTATATATATATCCCACGTGATATCAATGAAAAAAAAAAAAAAGATATGTCCATTAAATTCTTGCTGTAAAATACAGTACTCACTAATACCTAAAAATCAGCTTCAGGACATTATTTGAATATCTTCCTCCAAATAGTAAGTTCTCTTAGATGACAGGAGTTTAAAATTGACCCCAATTCGTTTTCTAATACTTATTGTCTAATAATAATTATAACTGGTTTAAAAAGTGCCATTTTGGCATCAGGTACGATCTGGGAAAACGTTATCTCAAGCAGGGTGAATCTAACTGTGTGTTCCTAAATATCAACACCCAGTATTTTTTGAAAATGAAAAATAATTCAAATGCAGATTATAGTAATGCCGGTTAGGTTCAGCTTGGGTATTTACCACCCGTAGAAATATTTGACGGCGTTAATTGTGTTATTATAGCAAGTACAGCTTGGATATTTGTCCGCGCGGCGAGATGATATATTTCGCGGTGCTAAATAAGCCAATCTGCAAAGGATTATGTATATGCATGTATGGATAACTGTTTTCACGGCAACCTTACATGAACAATGATTATCGGTACGGTTATGAGCATGCGTAAATCGCCAAATAATGAAAAGTCGGTATTAGTAGCAAGATATAATAGCTGTTCCGTAGTTTTTATCAAAGAAAACATGTGAAGCACTGTTTTCTTAGAGATAATTATTAACTATACGTATACGTAAGTCTCCAAATTATGAAAAATCGCCATGGATGGCAAATACGCAAGGTGTTCCGTAGGTTTTACACGATTAAAAATAGTGTGAAGTTATTCCAAGGAACATGCAAGAACCAAGGAATGTGTATCTCGGTAACATTCTATCAGATCCAATCTTCGGGATTGGCCATTTACTTGCCTTTTTAACGAATAAGCCTTCTTAGGGACCGAATACCTCCTACTAAAAGCGAGCGTAGCGAGTCTGGGCTTTGGCCCCTAGCAGTGACGGATTTAACTCTTGAGAGGCCCGACTCAATTTTGAGCCCCTCCCCCTCCTCAAAAAACAGAAAAAAAAACAAAACAAAAATAAAATAAATAAATAAATAAAATAAAATAAAATAAAATAAAAATAATAATGATGATAATTTTACACCTTTACATTGCGCGTTCTATAGACACACGTTTTTTACAATAATTTTAATGCTTTACTTAATCACTTTGATTAACCAGTATTAAATTACAACTGTCTGGTGGATGTATTTAAAAGGTTGCTAATGTTCCAATCCAAGTAAAAGTATTAAAACTATCTGATAACTCTTGGTCAGAAAAAGAATACTTTACTACTTATTTGTATTTTCAATAATCTGGTAATCTATGATTAATAAAATATTATTTGTAAGTTATTATTATAAATTTCATTGTAATTTGCTGATAACAGGGAACATTTTGAACAGCAATTGAACATTTTTGAACATTAGCTTGAATAAATTTCATTGTAAAGATTCGAATTTACTTTTTTGGAATTGCTGGGAATGGACTGCTTGATAAAGTACAATGATAAAAAAAATCTGATTTTTTGATTCTGCATTCTCTAATTATAAATTATGTCTAAAATATAAATGTTAATTCATATTTAAAATAAAATTATTTTTAAATGCTCTTACTCCTTTTATATCTAATTTATACATACCAGCAAGTATTAAAATTTAAAAACAATTTTATAAGTATAGATTAGTACATTAAAAAATATTTTACCTCATGAAACTTAAATGAAAAATAATTTACCTCATGAAAAATAGTTTTTCTCCTACCTTTCACTTTTCATGATTGACACTAAATAAACATCAGCATACCTCTAAGTATAACCCAGCAATGCAATTCCATATTGGTTAATTTTCAGTGTTGCTTGATTATGTCGAATCACTTTTTGTGGACCACTGGCATATGTCTTGTTTTAATCATGAAAATTTTGTGCACTTAACAGGAATTAACAGGAGCTTTTTACTAGGATAAAACCAACGAAAAATTTAACATTCCTGCAAAAACATATTTCTTAATATTTAAATATATTCATAAATTTCCCGCTAGAAACTGCAAAACTGTAAGCAGGTTAAAAGAGAAAGTAAACTTTCTGTTTAGTCTAATTATTGTGCTTATTCAAAATTGCAAAGTTTTGGACTATAAATTTTGGACTATTGGTAATGAGTAATTAGGTGTGAATAAAAAAGAGTACCTAAAAATACATATTATTCTATATTTTAAATAGAATGAAAAAAAAATCTAGAAGAGAATTTAAAAAAAATCCTTATTTTAAGTAGTTAAAACACAAAAAATATCATGAGTTAATAATAAATTCTACTTTATATTGAAAAAGCATATGCTCTAAGCTTCTGCCTTATGTTTCTCATTAATGTTTAGCATTTTCATCTACGACTATAAAATACATGCAGTAATTATAATATAGTTATCATACATATTTTTTAGTTAAAAACAAAAAATTAATTTAGTCATCATTTATTTTTTCAAGTTTTTAATTAACTGTGTATGTAATTCAGCTCGAAATTTGCTTATGAATTTTAATCCACTTCCTATCATCCGATCAAGCTGAAAATTTGCACGCAAATTGAATTCAGGTGACACTGTGTGCTGCACTTTTTAATTCTTCAATATTTTTTTTAACTATATCAAATACTCTTTTGACCAAAAATTGTGTTGGCTCCCACATACCAGTTCGTATCTGCTTAGTGTTTGGTCGGCAATTTTGAGCCATTACATCCTCGGAAAGTCCTTTTGATTCTAAAACAGATAAAATCGGCTATCTCGCTTAAATTTTTTAGTGTTTTTTCTAAAAAAGATAAATAATTCCTTTCAATTTCTTTACATCGTGACAGCCAAAAAATTACACATTCTAGGTATATCTGATAATTTCATTGAATGCAAAGTGTCCTTTCCTCCTAACTCATTTAACTGAAGAACGTTTGAAAATTATAAAATATTTAATTTTTGAAAATTTTTTAAATCAGAAGCTGTGGAATTAAGCACAGTTTCGGTTGTTCTCTTTTAACCCTTCGCGCAGTGTTCCCGCTCTGGGAACACCCAACTCTGACGTTTTGACTGTTGCCCGTCACGAAGAATAGATTGGATTTCTATAAAAATAGTTGCGGGTGACAGAGCTCCATGAGAGAATCTTTTACTTCTTAGCACGTCCTTTCCCGTAAAAGAAAAAAAATGGTCACGATTCTTTTGAACAGCACTGACATCTGCTGAAAAAGGGATGAATGCGAGAACAGCTGGATTGGTCGCCCCATGCTGGAAAAAGGGCAGCCGTTGCCATCGCTCGACTGGACGACCCGCAAGAGGGCGGACGATCGAAACGTTCATCGCGTGACACCGATCTAGAGACCTTTTTTTGACGTGTCGTCAAAAAAGGGTCTCTAGATCGGTGGCACGCGATAAACGTTGTCAAAAAAGGGTCTCTAGATCTGTGTCAAGCGATGAACGTTTCGATCGTCCGCCCTCTTGCGGGTCGTTCAGTCGAGCGATGGCAACGGCTGCCCTTTTTTCAGCATTGGGAAAGGGTATCGCCTCAAAGGGTTAAAATATGAGAAATATTCTTATCAGTCTATACGCTTTTCGGTTGTAAGGGGAAAAGTCTTCAAAGCAGGTGTGTTTGAATGTCCTGCTGCAATACCAGCGACTGCGCCACAATCTGATTCATTCCGGGTAAGAAATAGGCATAGGGAGGGACTCTCGGGCCTGCAGTTTTTGTGACAAAATAAAGTGAACATATTAAAACAACGCTGTATAAAAATCTAGGAACTTTCCTTGGAAATAATGAGCAGATAGGGTGTCCGAGAATTCCAAGGAACGTTACATGAAAATACCAGGAACTTTACTGAATAATTCAGGAAGGCTCTACATGTACATTGTTCAGTAAAGTTTTTGGTATTTTTAAGAAATTTTCCTTGGAATTTAGAGCACCTCAGCTGCCTATTATTTTCAAGAAAGATTCCTGTAATTTTTTACACTTCTGGTCGTTTTTGAAGCTAATCGTGAAACAATATTCGGTTAAGGGACGAATTAACGGAAAAAAGTCAAGTTTTCAAATAGAAGTGTTTACTATCTGTATGGTATTTATGAGATTAACTTTTGTCATTATTTCCAAGGAACGTTTCTGGATTTTTTACAGTGAAATAAAGAATCAAAGCATCGGATTCCTGTAATGGTAATCCTGTCGTAAGCTTGTTTGGAGGATCTTACTACTGGGAGCTATCCTGGAATTATGAACAAAATTTCTGTGTTTTGACAGAAATTTATATATTAATGACTATATCATTTTATCTCTCAACACCCTTTTTGAAAAATGTGTCCCAAAAATGCGACATAATTTTACATGTATTTAAATACTATTGGTTCACAACAGCTTTAATCAGAGCCGGCCCAAGGGGGGTGCGAACGTAGGCGATCGCCTAAGGCCCCGCGCTTAGAGAGGCCCCGCTCCTGGGCTATTTTATTGCTATCTCATAAGACATGATAAAGAAGAGGCGCCGCTCTTGCGCTGCGCCTGGGGCCCGCACGCCCCTCGGGCCGTCTCTGCTTTAATCTATTGTTACACTATTTCGCAAGCTGTAGAATAGGCTTCACATGTATTTTTTACATATATTTAAATACTATTCGTTCACACCAGCTTTAATCTATTGTTACACTCTTTCGTAAGCTGCAGAATAGGCATCCCATGTATTTTTCTATCAATAGGTTACACTCCTAAAAATTCCAACATAGGGTTAACAGGCGAAATACGCGAAAGAGGAGCGATAAAATGACAGAGTCCATGAATATCGTTTTAATAGGGCAATCATGAAACTCAATAATGAGGGGGGTTCAGGGGTCTGCCCCTGACGAGGCTCGAACTGCTGGGATTTATATATATATTCGTTTTGAGAATCGAATTTTGGGGCCCCTTAGATTTGTGAGGCCCGAGGCGCGCGCCTCATGCGCCACAGGAAAATCCGCCACTGGTCCCTAGTATGTATATATATATATATATATATATATATTACTTTCTGATGGACCTAATATTTAAAGCCTTTTTTTTTTTTTTTTCATTTTGTAAGAAAGAATCTTTTTTTGAATAACAGTAATCGAATATTTAAAAGTGGGGAAAAGCATTGTTAGGTCTCAAAGAAAGACCACACAACATCCCTATCGCAGTATATATATATTTTTTTCTTACCCCAAAAAACCAAAAACAATCTATATCGAGGGTATCTTATTCGTCGGGGATCATTCCTATCTCTTTCTGTCCCCATCAGGACAGAACTCCGATTTCGCTTTTTAAAACCCTCTTGGAGTTTCCAAAATAGAATCACTGCATTATTTCCTTCCATCATGTTTATGCACCAACGGGGAAGAAAATAAAAAACAAAGCGAAACAAAAACCTTTCAATTGTTGGGAGGAGGGGTAGAAAAAGTGGAATTTTATACTCCAATAAAAAGTCGCTTTGGGATCAGATTTATGTGGCATTTCTGGTATCGCTACTGCCACGTTTGGAGTTGAGTTGTCGGCGTCCTCCTCCCCTGTTCCGCATGTCCAACGGATTTTCTTTAATTGCAGTAAGAATTCCATAAAAGAAGACGTATTTTCACGTTCCCAAAATTGAATGGCTGTTTTTTATTTTTATTTTCCTCTTTTTTTTTTATAGAAGATTTAGTTTTTTTTTTCTTTTTAACTTTTTTCCCCCCTTTGTTATGCCGAAGGACAGTTGTTCCGAGCTATCCTTTTTCTTTCCTCGGAATGGCAGCAGGGCACGAAGTTAATGCTTTCGAATATGCAGTTTAAGCTATTTACCTAAAAGAACAATCTAAATTTGTAGAAATAACACGCACAAATCTTTTTATTCATTTAGTTTGGTACATTTGGAAGTATCGTTCTAAATCCCATTGCTATCCTGAAATCGGATATTGGTGGATGCAAGTGGATTTAGAACGGGCGCTTCGTGAAATAAAGTTTCTTTTTACTTAAAACCCTAAACCCTAAATTCCCCTACAGAATATATAGCACATAATTCTTCCATCTTGTAAAATGCATTTTTCAGTATTCTTAAAGCATTAAAATCCCCAGTCAGATATTTTTTTTCTAATTTTTATTTCTTCTTTTTCTAATTTTTTTCTAATTTTTTTTTTTTTTTTTTGAGTGTGTGTGTGTGTGTGTGTGGTGGTGGTGGTGGGGGGTTACATTTATTTATGAGCATTGTGTGTTCGCGATTTTTGTGTTATGTTGTAATAGGAAAATTTATATATTTTTTATTCGATTTAAATCACATTTTTGTTTATCAAGATCATTTCTGGCAAATTATAGCAGTGTATAGATTTTTACATATAATACTCATATGCATTTAAGGATTTTTTTTTTAACGTTGTGCATAAACTATTTTCTTTTAATACGAAGCTTTTTAATCTTAAAAACAATCTAATGCTGCTAAAAAGGCAAAACTGAAATGTTTTGTCAAAATTTCATAAGTTATGATGCGTAGACCTGCTTATTGAAAACTTTCCTAATAACAAATGAACAGCAGCTAAAATTAGTGTTTTTTTGTATCGTGAAAAAATAATAATTATAATAATAATAAAATAATTAAATATAAATAAGTTTAACAGGAATTTCAGCAAAATAAAAGCTGTACCAGTTGAAACAGACAAAGTAAACAATATTTTGATCTAACGAGGTGCAGAATGCTCATTTACCTGCAATGATTTTGCTTACGTTACCTGTGCACATCAGTTTTGAATTTTAACAGATGCCATTTTTAAATTTTAATTCTACAGAGCACTCTACTCCAAAATTTTATAGGTAAGTTTATTACTTGAGATTCTATCTTTATCCAGAAACATGTGTTGCTGAAACAATACTTGTTTATATAATTTCAGTAGAATATTTTGATTGAATGAATTCAATTTTAAATTATATTATATTAACGAAAAATTTATTTTCCCATAAGATCACATTTAAAACTATTTTGCTTCTCATTTTTAGCATGAAAAATCTTCAACGGTAGATTTTCGTTGAAATCTATTTGAACAAAAGTTTAATAGTTTCTTTGACCGTTTACTGGATTATTATTATTATTATAGTTGTTATTATTATTATGATCAATCTTATAAATGAAAATGAAATTCTGTTTGTTTGTTTGTGCATTTGATTTGTATACAAATCCACAAAAATGGACCTATCAGCCTGAAATTTTGTACAGATATGTAAAATAATATAGAATAAATCATAGTCCACTTTAAAACTTTGAAAGTCCACCCGTTCCCGGAATTTAAGAGATTTTTTATGTTCTCCACGCAAAAAGCTTTCCGTAATTGTAAACCCTGTAGTGAAAAAAGTGTGAAATAAGGATCGTGGTTGCCATGTGTGGCGATTTTGCCGAATAAGATGTTTTAAATTCTCAAAGTAAAAATAAAAGAATAATAATGATTTTTTTTGTTAGTTTATATTTGTAACATTATTAATTTTTTATTATAATATCGTGTGCATGGGAAATCGGAGCAGGAATGAAATGTTTTATACGCAAAACAATAAGAATTGAAGATTTCCGAGGCTAATACGTAAATTTTTTTAGTTTGGCGAAAAAATAAAATGGCTCAAATGCCGATTTTGAGAAAGTGAGTTCTAGCGGTTTGCACAGTTTTCGGCTTGGCGCAATTTATTGAGAGCTTAAGGAAATAGATTTTTGAAAACAAGTGCAAAGGTTTTATTAGAATACAGCGTCAAATTTTAATGATCCGTGAAGAAATAATGCAGTTATTAAGGGATTTCAAGCAATTTATCTTCAAAATTCTCGCCAATTGAGTACATTGATTTAAGTTGGGGGAATTCCGCCAAATTTCAGAAAATTGAAATCTTCTCATTTAGTACATCGGAGTAACGATGAATAAAACACGTTATAGTTGATAATTTTAAAAACTTCGGCTGTATTAAGGGATTCCACTTTTCAAATAAATGCGTGCTTTACTTTTTGAAGGCCGAACCATTTCCCATATTAATTGCTGCTAAGTCAATGCTTCGAATGATTTCCTGAAAAAACGCTTGCAAAATGGCGTATGTTGGCACTTTGGCGAGGCTTAGATTTGAAACTGGATTTTATATGAGACTGCGATATATAATGACACTGGTTATAGATAAAAATGAATGTTGGTACGTGTGTATGAGGTTGAAAAACTCCAGCACCGTTGAGCACCGTTGCACCATGATATTTGGTTCACCTAAGTCTTTTATCATTGAGAAGCTTTTTATGCTATCCGTTTTCCTCTAACTTGCCAGTAGGTGGCGCAGCAGAACGTCGAATTCTATTCCGTTTAGTCGTTTCTATGCGAATATCGTCCAACCGATTTCGATGAAATTTGGTACACGCGGATATTAGAACACGGAGAATATTTTTCAGTATCCATTTTGCTGTAACTTGCCGCTAAATGGCGCTGCAACGCATCAACTTCTATACCGTTCGACCAATCGGCATAAAATTTCTTATACTTACACATTTCAGCACGAAGAATATGTTCTAACTGTGTTCCTTTTGATGTTACTCACCACTAGATGGCACTGCAATGCATTATTATTTTAACTCGCCACTAAATGACGCTGCAGCAGGTCAAATTCTTGACCTTTCAAACGGTCGCTATGAAAATCAGTATACATAGTTATTTGAACAATGAGAATATTTTGGCGTTATCCATTTTGCTATAACTCGCCACTTGACGTCACTGTAGCAAATCATTACTTTAATTAACACTAGATCGCGCTGCAGTGTATCACTTCTTGACTGTGCAACTGATCGCTATGAAAATAGGTATACATAGATATTTGAACACGGGTAAGAGTTTCGCGTTAGATGTCGCGTCAACACATGAACTTCAGGTCTGTCCAGCCGATCGTCCTGAAATTTCGTATTCATCGATATCTGAATGCGAAGAATATTTTCGCCGTATCCGTTTTGCTAAAACTCGCCACTAGAGTTCGCTACGCCGCATGGGCTTCTGCACCGTACAAGCGATTGCCTTGAAATTCGGTATGCATGGTTATTGAACACAATATAATGCGATATCCATTTTGCTATATCTCTTTATTACAATGAAATAGTAATCACCACAAATCGTAATATCAAAAAGTTCAATCATTCCCGTGCGAAGAACGGGTACTTCAGCTAGTATTATATAAAAGCCATAAGTTTTGTTATTGAAGATGGTGTAATTTCATGCTGCAGTTGCTGAGATTACTTTCTTCAAATATGAATCTACAAATAGTTTCGAGACTTAAAAATCAGTAAAATTTTCTATTCATCTGCGGATTTATCGATATGAAATATCCTTAAAGTTTCCTATTCACCTTCCAATCATTTAAACCTATGCCAATATTATCCATAAAATATCTTCTTATAAATAAAAATGAAATTCTGTTTGTTTGTTTGTTTGTTTGTTTGTGGATTTGAGTTGTATACAAATCCACAAAAATGGACCTATCAGCCTGAAATTTTGCACAGATATGTAAAATAATATAGAATAAATCATAATCCACTTTAAAACTTTGAAAGTCCACCCGTTCCCGGAATTTAAGAGATTTTTTATGTTCTGCACGCAAAAATCTTTCCGTAATTGTAACCCCTGTAGTGAAAAAAGTGTGAAATAAGGATCGATGTTGCCATGTGTGGCGATTTTGCCGAATAAGATGTTTTAAATTCTCAAAGTAAAAATAAAAGAATAATAATGAATTTTTTTTGTTAGTTTATATTCGTAAGGTTATATATATATATTTTTTTTTTAATATCGTGCGCATAGGAAATCGGAGCAGGAATGAAATGTTTTATACGCAAAACAATAAGAATTGAAGATTTCCGAGGCTAATATGTTAAAATTTTTTAGTTTGGCGAAAAAATAAAATGGCTCAAATGCCGAGAAAGTGAGTTCTAGCGGTTTGCACAGTTTCCGGCTAGGCGCAATTTACTGAGAGCTTAAGGAAACGGATTTTTGAAAACAAGTGCAAAGGTTTTATTAGAATACAGCGTTAAATTTTTATGATCCGTGCGAAAATAATGCAGTTATTAAGGGATTTCAAGCGATCTATCTTCAGCATTCTCGCGATTTTGAGGAGGATTCTAACGCTTGGCGCTATTTATCGTAATTTAATCGTCTGCTATTTGGGTTATGAATACACCTGCGTATAAGTTTTTGAAATTTTCATTCAGTTGGAATTGTGCATTTTTCTGAGCAGGTTTTCTGCATCTAATGTATCACATCCAGAAAAAAGGATGTTAGAAATATCAATTTTAATTTTGTTTAATCACACTCATGAATAATGATACACTTTCCAACTTAATGAAAGAAGGAACGAAAATAGGGAAGACCCATGGATTATAACTCTTTTTATATATAGCACTTTAGTGCGTATTTAAAAATCTGAAAGTGTGTCAGATTTTCTATGATTCTAGCGCTTGGCGCAATTTAATGAGAGGGTATTTTTAAAAACAAGCGTAGGTTATCTTATAAATAAAAATGAAATTCTGTTTGTCAATTTGTTGATTTGGGTAGTATACAATTACACAAAAATGGACCTGTCAGCCTGAAATTTTACACAGATATGTAAAATAATATAGAATAAATGATAGTCCACTTTAAAACTTTGAAACTCCACTTTATTTCCGTTCCCGGAATTTAAGAGATTTTTTATGTTCTCCACGCAGAAAGCTTTACGTAATATTAACCCCTGTAGTGAAAAAAGTGTGTGAAATAAGCATCTTGGTTGCCATGTGTGGCGATTTTGCCGAATAAAATGTTTTAAATTCTTAAAGTAAAAATAAAAGAATAATAATGATTTTTTTAGTTTATTTTTTTAGGTTATTTTTTTAATTATAAAATCATGTGCGCATAAGAAATGAGAGCAGGAATGAAATGTTTTATACGCAAAACAATGAGGATCGAAGATATCCGAGACTAATATGTAATTTTTTTTAGTTTGGCGAAAAAAAAATGGCTGCTAGGCCGATTTTTAGAGAGTGAGTTCTAGCGGTTTGCACAGTTTTAGGCTTTTTGGCGCAATTTACTGAGAGCTTAAGGGAATAGCATTTTTGAAAACAAGTGTATAGGTTTTCTTAGAATACAGCATTAAATTTTAACTATCCGTGCAGAAATAATGCAGTTATTAGGGCATTTCAAGCGATGTAGCTTCAGAATTCTCGCCAATTGAGTACATTGATTTAACTTGGGGGAAATCCGCCAAATTTCAGAAAATTGAAATCTTCGCATTTAGTACATCGAGGTAACGATGAATAAAACATGTTATAGTTGATAATTTAAAAAATGCGGCTGTATTAAGGGATTCCACTTTTCAAATAAATGCCTGGCGGTCGAACCATTTCCCATTTTGATTGCTGCTAAGGCAATGCTTCGAATGATTCCCTGAAAAACTCTTGCAAAATGGCGTATGCTGGCACTTTGGCGAGGCTTAGATTTGAAACTGGATTTTACTTGAGACTGGTATATACGTATAATAAGACTGGTTATAGATAAAAATGAATGTTGGTATGTGTGTAGGAGGTTGAAAAACTCCAGCACCGTTTCACCGATCACCATGAAATTTGGTTCACCTAAGTCTTTTATCATGGAGAAGGTTTTTATGCTATCCGTTTTCCTCTAACTTTTCACTAGGTGGCGCAGCAGAACGTCGAATTCTATTCCGTTTAGCCGTTTGCTATGCGAATATCGTCCAACCAATTTCGATGAAATTTGGTACACGCGAATATTAGAACACGGAGAATATTTTTCACTATCCATTTTGCTGTAACTTGCCGCTAAATGGCGCTGCAAAGCATCAACTTCTATACCGTTCGACCGATCGGCATAAAATTTTTTATACTTACACATTTGAGCACGAAGAATATATTCTAACTGCGTTACTTTTGATGTTACTCGCCACTAGATGACACTGCAATGCATTATTATTTTAACTCACCACTAGATGACGCTGCAGCAGGCCAAATTTTTGACCATTCAAACGGTGGCTATGAAAATCAGTATACATAGCTATTTGAACAATGAGAATATTTTGGCGTTATCCATTTTGCTATAACTCGCCACATGACGGCGCTGTAGCAAATCATTACTTTAATTAACCACTAGATGGCCCTGCAGTGTATCACTTCTTGACTGTGCGAATGATCGCTATGAAAATAGGTATACATAGATATTTGAACACGGGGAAGAGTTTGGCACGATCCATTTTCCTATAACTTGACACTAGATGTCGCGTCAACACATGAACTTCAAGACTATTCAGCCGTCGTCATGAAAATTCGTATACATCGATATCTGAATGCGAAGAATATTTTTGCCGTATCCGTTTTGCTAAAACTCGCCACTAGATTGTGCTACGCCGCATCGCCTTCTGCACCGTAAAAACGATTGCCTTGAAATTCAGTATGCATGATTATTGAACACAATATAACGCGATATCCATTTTGCTATATCTCTTTATTACAATAAATAGTAATCACAACAAATATTAATATCAAAAAGTCCATTCATTCCCGTGCGAAGAACGGGTTCTTCAGCTAGTTATCTATAAAATTACTGAAAAATTTTTTAGCGCTGTAGTTACAGCATGAAAGCATTTTGATTTTGTTTTTCTATATTGTTTCAGCTAAGTCGATATATTATTTGACTTTGATGTTATCAGAGCAGAATAAATATTTGATATAAATTTTCAAATATTTATTTGACTCTAACCTTATCCTCCCATCAATGTCACAGTTCTTTAAGAATAATGCATGATCCGACATTCAATCTAAACGCAAAAACATTGTTGTGGGCAAACATATATCAATAAAACAGACACGATTTCTTTCTTTATTCAATTATTAAATCACTGAGAGCACGTATTCTTCCAGTTACACGCTATAAGTAACACTATAAAGCTTCAAATTATACACAATGAATGCTCATTTAGATAACCTTTATTTGGTTTTTTCCAGTCTACTGCTCTTACATTAATGGCACGAAAAGGCATGGGGATGTTTCCTTATCCGCTATCTATGTAAATGCGTAGTGTGATTTCACTCAAATCTTTTGCAAAATGCATCAAAACTATTGTCACCAAAAATTATTTGACACTTATTTGCATAGAAGGACATTTCGGCTTCCGGGGTGTGAGTGGTCGCTGAATTTAAATGCGGCATTATGTGGCGTTTGTAAGAATCGCAGGCGTTTTGTAAGAATCACTTAATGTTTAGATTTTGTCGTAGATAACTGGACCAAGATGCGATTCGAGATAAAAGACTCAATCGAGTTGACTTCCACCAGTATTGCCAATGTTGAAAGTATCACCGGATTTTACCGAGCTGAGCTCGGGCAGGTAAAACGTTCCCTTCTGGATTATCCCGAGTGTAGCTCGGGCAGTAGGAAATTTTTTATTTTTCAAATAATCTTTCCCGAATAACTTCGTTTTGCTTTCAAACACTTTTATTTCCTTTACTGCCCACTAGAAGGTAGAACTATACACGATTTGGCAAATCTTATGTGAGAATACGATTATGTTTTTAAAATGTATCTATATCAAAATATGCATTAACCCTTTAACGCGCAGTGCTCCCGCTCTGGGAACACCCAACTCGGACGTTTTGACTGTTGCCAGGCACGAAGAATAGATTGGATTTCTATAAAAATAGTGGGTGACATAGCTCCACGAGAATCCTTTACTTTTTAGCACGTCCTTTCCCGTAAAAAAAAAAAAATGGTCACGATTATTTTGAACAGCACTGACATCTGCTGAAAAATGGAAGAATGCGAGAACAGCTGGATAGATTACCCAATGCTGAAAAAAGGGCAGCCGTTGCCATCGCTCGACTTAACTACCAGCAAAGATTTTTTTGTCACAGCTGGCTGTCCGCGTACAGCCAGCTGTGTCAAAATAAGGGTCTCTCGATCTGTGGCACGCGATGAACGTTTCGATCGTCCGCCCTCTTGCTGGTCGTTAAGTCGAGCGATGGCAACGGCTGTCCTTTTTTTCAGCATTGGGAAAGGGTTGCGCCTCAAAGGGTTAAAAAAATTGACATTTTTTGACCCTCCAACTCGAAAAAAATTGAAACGGCAAGGGGTTAATAGTAGATTGAAGTAGGGTAAGTGTAGCTACATACTAGTATTATAGTTTGATTTTAAACTTTTCTCACGATTTTATCATACGAACTATTTATGCTACATGCATGAATTTTAGCCTATAATACTCAAGAATAGTGTAGCTTACTATCAGTAAAAAAAGTTTAGGAATCGGTTCAGTACTTACAGAGATGCACATAGAGCGTAATGTAATTCTTATTAGCATCCCTGTAAAAGAACTATCTGTGATATATGCATTAAAGGTAGCCTATAACACTTAGGATGCCACCAGTGTCTAAGAAGTTCTGCTCTCAAAACTGCAAGAGGGGAGGTGCCAGATTCAAACCCTGGTCGCGCCTGTCGACCTAGCCGCTCCCAGTTTTCCGTGGTTTTCTAAAAAACCTCGCATAAATACGGGCTAGGATCCCTTAGAAAATCCCCCACAGAGGAATTTTCCATATAGGCCTAGGACCCTAGTGCAGTCAATCGGTCTTAATCCAAAAACAAACAATGATACTCAGGAATAATGTAACTTTTAATCAGTGAAAAAAGTTTTAGAATCGGTTTAGTAGCTACAAAATGTCCATAGAGCGCAATGCATTAGAATTATTTTGAGTGTCTTTGTAAAAGAATTATTTATGCTATATGCTTGAAAGGCTGCCTGTATGTTAATCCAGGGCATAAGCTATTTTCATTACAAATTTTTTCAAATCCGTTCAACCATTTTTGTGTGATTCAGTCAAAAACATCCAAACACACAAACGTACACATTTATATTATTGGTAGGATTTGGAAATTTATGAACTTTAAGAAACACATCTGGATTTTTCTTGGTACTTACGTATTATCCCAGCGGTCATTCCCGCCAAACTGTTTTATCGTCAAATGGGTTGCCAAACTGTTGCCAATCGTATTCAAAACCATTAATAATTTCATGTGCCCGGCATTTATTTCGGCAAAAAATCGCTTGTCTTGGCGGACCGCCGGGATAATACGTAAGTACCCCTTTCTTTACTTATGCTTTTTAATTTGGCGTAAAATCAACATAATTTCCATGTTTTTCAAATGCATGTGATTTTGCAAATAGAATTTCTGCTTTATTTCAAAAGCATAAATCATTTTGTGCGGGCGATAAAACGGCTTTTAATTAATAGTTTGAAAAGTAGTTAAAATTTCAAAATTTTGAGCCTCAGGTGCACTTTACCGAAGTTATGGGCTCAATCATGCTCAAATTTTCAAAGCTCTGCTTTCTGTAGATTTGTCTGGAGAACATTCATTTTTATTATTACAGATAGATAGATTTGGCATAAAACTGGCTTAATTTCCGTGGTATTTAATGTTTTTCAGATGCACGCGCGCTTATTTATTGAAGTAATAGCATTCTTGTTAGCTCAAAACATGAATCATTTGATACGGGCGAAACTCGCCAACCATGGCAATGTAAAAACGGTTTTTAATTAATAATTAAAAAAGTAATTAAAAATCTAAAATTCTAATTAGCCTATAACCAACTCCAGGGTCCCCTCTATATCTAAACCAAAATGCATCCTAATCGATTCAGCGGTTTAGGCGTGAAAGCGTCATAAATAAACAAACAAACATTTATACTTATAGTTACTTTTCTAGTATTTCAACCACTCCTGGCTTCAAACTCAGGGTGTCGGATGAATAGTCGAAAGTTACGGGTTAAGTTATCACTCTTAACCCGTCCTGTAAGGGTTAACCTGTTTACTCCCATTTTTGCAAAGACACAATGGTGAAGATTCCCTCCAGTGCCCCGTGTTGCTTCTAAGCAACAAACTTTGGGGCCCACCCTTTTTCTTAGTGGTAAATAACGCTGGATATTGAAGTAAAACTTTATATCGTTGTGTCTTACGATGATAGCGAACAGAATTCGGTTTCGTGATTTCACGATTTAAAATGGAAAATAATGACCGTGCCCATCAGAAAATTTTAATAATATGAAACTCTAAGGCAACTTTGAGGCAACATTTTTAAAAAAGTGGTGTGTTGCAATGAAATTTGGAGGTCAGTGAAAGCAATTTTATGCCTCAACTGCTCATGGTTAATTCCCACATCTTAAGAAAAAAAATATCATTTGTTATTTTGCAAATGGACTCATAAAAATACATTTCACTCTAGCTGACACTGGAAAATTAGGGTAGGATTGACTAATTGCAACAGTGTTTAATTGCTATTAGATTAAGTCAACTTAAAAACTTTTAACAAGTCAAAAATCAACTGGGAAAAACCATATCGGATAGCATTTTCTCGAATTCTCCAGGAAGAAGAGTAGATAAGTTTTGTAAAGGAAAACCACAGAAATGGTGTAGGCTAACCTCCGAGGGGAAAATGAGCGTTTCTGACAGAAGGCGTTGAAATCAGAAACAACGCCTTGGCTCGCGTAAACTAAAAGGTAGATAGGCATGCCTGCATGTTTTTTCCAACGTAGTAGGAGCGAAGTCAAGCCGTTGTAACGCCTTGCACGCCTCTATTGCTTGTCTTGGAAAGTTTTGCTACCTGCTACAAATTGCCATTGCTACGCATCAATTTCTGTCTCATACGTTAAAAAAAAGGCGGTGGGGAGATTACGACAATCGTTTGATTCAATTGTAGAAGACTTTTTTCTGTTTTTAACTGGGAGTTTACACACGACTTCCAGACCCAGAGAAAACGCCACTGATTTCAACAGTAATATTATCAGACGCTATTTATGCATGGATATTAATCCTCTGAGCTAAGTGGAAAAGGGTTAAAAATGAAAAGTGATTTCCATCCCAGAACACGTTTAAGCAGCTGAATAACATAAGATGCAAGAAGAAGGAAGAAGTCAATTGATGAATGGAAGTTCGATAAAAAAAAGTATAAGTTTTCTTTTTAATTAATTTTTCATTTAATGAAAGGCGGCACCTTTTTTTACTTTTCGAGTTATTTAAGAATCGCTACAGAACGAACACTTTCAATACAAAATATAGAGTATCCCGAAAAGGTGTTAACGAACGATGGACTTTAATTCTTTATCTGTCAAAGATAAGCGTGCGATGTAAATTGACAAAAAAAAAATGGTCAAAATAAGGTCGGAAATATGACTCCTTTAAGAAAAAATTCCTAGGTAGTCAGGGGCAGTGGCGCACTCAGGATTTTTGTTTAGGGGGGGGGGAGGTTACAAATATTGCGAAGCTCGGTTATAAGTGACCTCGATTATAGCTATAACTCCATTATAACTTCAAAATATTCATTACCACTTGCCCATAGAACACAAGCCCAATCTTTTCATAGTCTTTTTTTCAACCAATATCTAATCTTTTCAGTTTTAGCTTTAAAAGTTAGTAATTTATGCACTAACTGTAAGTATTTATTTAAAAACCAACATTCCCCCACTTTTAATTAATCCCCCCACAAAAAAATTAGAAATAATTTGAAGACATTTTTTTAAAAGTAAAATATTATAATTTATAAGTGACAATTTTCAAAACTTTTCACATCTAACACTCCAGGTTTAGGGGTGAGCTTTAGCCCCCATAGCCCCCTCCGTTTGTGCGCCCATGGTCAGGGTCTATACATGAGTTTGAAAGTAAATGTTTATTCCTAAAGTGGAAAATAAAATTTTTCTTTCGTAATTTCTGTACGACCCCTGAAATGCGATCATTCGATGCAACTTTTTCCCTTCGGGAACCATAAAAATGTGGTTTAAGTCAGCATATATTTATTTTTATATCTCTGAAACATTTCAGCATGAAAGGTTGAAACTTTGTGTATTACCTGGCGGAACACATTTTACTAACTGGGAATATTTTGTACGATGGCGGTATGCAAATTTAAAAAAGTGTAAGTTTTCGAAAATTAAAGAGAGGATATTTTTCTATGGAGTCTTATTTCCGTCCTCATTTTGAACATTTTTCTGATTTACACTGCTCAGTTATCTCTAACACATAAAGAATTGAAGCCTGCTACCACCTTTTTGGCACACCCTGTATGATGCTGTATTATATTTTTCTTCATTTTTTAAGCATCAGCAAATATAAATCTGTAATACATTTAACGTTATTCTCAGCCTACTTCAGCTCCCTTTTGCAGAAGCACTTATTATGGATAAAACATCTTAACGTTTCTACTGCGCATGTATCCTATATTTCAAATTCGTTCCTTGCATTTAGTTAAAATCCTTTCTTTAGAACACCACGAAATTATAACCGTATTAGCCTTTTTTTGTGATTCATTTTAGTAATGCGGGGGGGTATTTTTCTAGACCACAACAAACCAATTATCTGGCTATGAATGTGGCTTAGCTTGAACTGCGCGCTCCCGGTTATGGAATCCACTTTTTCCTCTTCCAGGCATATTCGTTTCTGCGAGCCGAATTAACTTCCGAAGTTTAGAGGAAGTTTTTTTTTTTCCCCCCTACGCTAACTCACCCAGAAACATCACCCATAATTTAGAGAAAGTTTGGTTTGACAGCTTTGTCTCTTTGAATCATTTCGTTTTCACCCGCGCTGGTGCTCTCTCAAATGTTAGGAAAAAAAAATAAAAATATGCCCTAATCGGATTACGGCCAGGAGCGGTGTTACTCTCTCATTTCACCTATTTGGGTGGAACTGTTTCATTGGGTATATTGAAAGATGCGCGATGTTATTTAATTTATGTATGGGTCCTTGGGCTTCGTGAACGAGTCTGCCTTATTAAGTTCCGTTGCATTTTTGCTGAAGAAAAACAGGTGTCGTTTTAATTAGGAATATTTCTTTCTTTGCTAATTTGAAAACCAATTACACTCTGCCAGCTTATGCGATATCAGACTGTGCCCAAAAACCTATACAGGTGCATGTTCCGGATAAAATAAATTTCATTAATTGTTTTACCCTCGTTGTATTTTTGTCGGGGATACGCTTGGACAGGAAGTATAGTGTAGCAAAGTTATGGGCAGCAGTTGATAATGAATGTCTTCCATTATGATACTGAGTCTAGAACTTCGACTGTTTGGGCAGCAATGAGTGAAAATTGTAATTTATACATACTGCATGAGTGTAATCCCACCGAAAACTTTCGTAAAAGAAAGCTTTTTCAATCATTTCTTGCGAACTTTTGCAAGCTCGTTTCGCCCGAGCTTTACACGCATTCTATTATTGCAGGGGCTAAAGAAAGTCACTTTTCTAGGAAAAGAATCTGAAGTGAAATCCACCGTACTTTCTTCTACGTCTATTCTTCAGTGTATCTCAAAAAGTCGGCAACAGGCTTTCATTCTTCATCTGTTAGAGATTAGTGAGCAATGTAAATTGAAAAAAAGTGTTCAAAATAATGCAGGTGTATTTACCAAAAAGTTACACTTTTATGTATATGACCCCGTACAAAAAAGTAAAAAAAAATTCAGTTAGCTTAATTTTCCCCATACGCTAATGAAGTGATATACAAAATTTGAGAATTATATCCTAAAAACTGGGAGAAATATGAAGATAAATATATACTGACTTAAACCAACTTTCAATAGCTCTCGAAAGGAAAAAATTGAACGAAGGGAGCATCGGATGATCGAATTTCAGGAATCGTACGGAAATTACGATTAGAAAATAGTTTTTCCCGCTCTAGCAATAAACGTTTACATTCAAGTTCATGTTTAAATATCTCTCTGAGACCTTTCACGAGGAAAGGCTGACATTTTGTACATCACATCTTTAGTGTATGGGGGCATCATTTTACTAATTGGGAACTTTTTTGAATGAGGGGTCGTATAAAATTAAAGAAGTGGAACTTTTTGAAAATTATCGAGAGGAATTTTTTCCTAACGTAGCCTTATTTCCGACCTTATTTTGAACATTTTTTCAATTTACATTGCCAATTATCTCTAATAGATAAAGAATTAAAGCCCGTTATCAACTTTTTGGGCTACCTTGTATTATAAACTTTTTTGATGCGCATCATTTAAACTTTATAACTACACTGCTGGCCACCCAAATTGCAACACCAAGAAAAACAAGAGATATCACAACAAAATTTATTGTGTAGATAACATGTTGACCAAGTAACAAATGATTAAATTTACAGCATTCTATGAAGCGTGGTTCCTGCCAAAATCAGTACCCAGAGTAGCCGCCGTTGTTGGAGATCACAGCTGCCACACGCCTCGGCATTGATTCAAAGAGACTTTGAATGTGTTCTTGGGGTACAGCAGACCAAGCAGCTTCCACACGTTGCCAAAGTTGATCTGGTGTGACAGCTGGGGATGAACTCTGGGTCAGTCGTTGAGCAACCATGGACCACATGTTTTCTATCGGCGAAAGATCCGGAGAGCGCGCCGGCCAGGGAAGCAATTCAATCTGGTGATTGACGAAGAACCCTTGGACAATGCGTGCCACGTGTGGCCGTGCATTATCCTGCTGAAATATGGCTGTTGGCAAGCCCTGAAGGTAAGAAAGGACAACTGGCTCCAACACCTCGGAGATGTAGCGCTGGCTGGTTAAAGTACCGGCAATGCGTACTAGAGGAGTGCGAGAGAGATATCCGATACCGCCCCATACCATAATACCCGGTGCAGGACCAGTGTGACGGTGCATAATGCAGCTGTTCAACATCCTCTCTCCACGGTGTCTCCAGACTCGAATCCGACCGTCGTGGTGTTGCATACAGAAGCGTGACTCGTCAGTAAAGAGAATTTCATTCCATTCTGTCGTCCACATCCTTCTTTCATCGCACCATTGGCGGCGGAGACGTCTGTGGTTCCGCGTCAGAGGTAGACAAAGCAACGGACGTCTTGCGGACAGACCATTCTGCTGTAAACGACGTCGAATGGTACGCGCAGACACTGGATGATGCATTACAGACTGAATCTGCTGTGATATGGTTCGTGATGTGACTGAGCGGTCCGTCACTGCCATGCGTACAATCTGCCTGTCATCACGTGACGTGGTGCACTGAGGTCGATGCGGTCGATCACGTCTGTCCGTCGTACCCTCCTGCACCCAACGATCACATATCCGCATCACAGTTGTTTGGTTTCGTCCAATACGACGACCGATTTCCCTGAAAGATAACCCACAATCTCGGTATGCCACTATCCTTCCTCTGTCAAACTCGGATACTTGATCAAAAGATGATCGTTGTTTCCTACGAGGCATAATTTATCGTTTTTTTGAAAAAAAAGCAAGAAAAACACAATTGCTGTACTTGAAACCGTCGAAATCTCCAAGCCTTAAATAGCGCTTTGAGGTGGCGCCACAGGCGCGCTTGATGTGCGTCTGCGCTGAAATTCTAATCATTTGCATATCTCACCTCAGCTAATGCATGTTGTAAATTTCATATTATTTGCATGCTTCCTTCAGGGTGTTGCATTTACGATGGCCAGCAGTGTATTATTTCATTTGAAAGAGAGATAAGATGCTTCAAATTTTTATGCACAATTGTTAAAATGTTAGTTTTTACTATCATAAATAAGTCCAACAATGGCCCAGTCGATTAAACACGGTTTCCATCGGAATCGGAACACCGGAAATGAAGCAACACCGAATTTGGCCAGTGCTTCGGAGGGCGAACACCTTTCTTGACTGAGTCTGCTGTAGACCTCACACGCTGAAGGGAGCTAGTGCGTTTAAAATCTGTCATAACTCCAATGTCTTTCATTCACAAATTATACCTCTAAGAGTGCCAGCAGCAAAATGGCAATTCGAAATTTTGCAATTCACGTGAGACATGTCGTGCCGGACGTGAGAACGGAGGGACAATTATTCAGAGAACGCGAAGCAAGATAGAGGTTTTCAAGTGCGAGACAACCCTGTATCTCGTCTTGAATATATTGCTAACACTAAGTGCAAGTGATTTTTTTTTCAGTCAGTAGTTTATCTCTGTTTCAGAAACTGACAAACATACTTCAGGAAGAAAAATAAAACTTCAAGAGTGTAGTGTGAAAAACAAACAAAAAAAAATTAGTTCTCTACTACAAAAAATAAAATAGTACGTAAACTAAAATAAAACGGAAAACTATTTAAAAGTATACCTAAAAATCTGCTAAAGAAGATTTTTTATTTGTTCTAAAGTTGTCAAACCTCTACCAGAAAAAAAGGAGTGGATATAGGTTTACGTGTGGGCGTTAGGGATATTCAACAATCAGGGTAATCTACGACACATTTCGTTCTACAGATTGAAAGTAGTTTTCCCTCCATAAAAAATTCAGGCACTTGCTTACGCCACAGACATTTTTCGAAAGCTTCGAAAATGTTTCAACAATTTTGAGAAATGTTATTTTTAAAATGTTTCATTTTTTTAATTATGCACTAATTTTTTAGATTATGCAGAATATAGTCTTAAATTGAAAAATAGGAAAAAGCATTCTTCGCACGAACTTAAATTACGAAATTCGAATTAGTTTAGAGGATGTTGATAAGAAAGTGAAATATAAGCATTATGATTGCCATGTTTTGGCGTTTTTCGGCTGCATAAAAGGGTTTAGATTCTTGGATCTAAGCCATGTACAAAAATTAACCCTACGGGGGGAAAAAAATCAGTTTTCCCCTTCGATTTGATCAAAATATCGTCTGTATGAGAAAAGAGAATGAGAACGAATTGCTTTAAGTAAATGAACGTGGATAATGAGATACTTTCCAGCATTATGAAACCAGGAAAGCAAACAGGATCACCAATGCGTGATTTTTATTACATTTTTCATCCTAACATTACACGAAAGTCAAAAACACAAGGTTTTAAAATGAAGTTGAGGGAGCACATGTCGCTCCACCCATCCCAGACTGTTTATGGCCACCAAGATTTTCTAGCTCCAGACCCCGATCAAGGCAACTGTGGGACCTGGGCAAAAGAAAAACATTGAGGCCCCAATTACGATTGGTTTATTCTGTAAAGTTTTAAATATCTTCCCCCTTCCTCCAAAAACGAAATTTTATTTTAAGTAATCTGAAATAAACAAATATATATGACATCAAGGAAACAGATAACATCAGTGAAACGTTACATCTAACTGCTATATCATAGTTGCCAACATGCTCGCAATATAATAAACCACATTTTGTAAACACTAATTTAAAAAAAATAACAGCTAACCAACGAGTTAATTACAAAAATTTTGCTACTTTCGAACTTTTAAAATACTGGTTATAAAAAGGTAGTTAACCAGATTCCACAAATGTTGGCAGCTATGCTATATCGACTATAGAGCCGTTTGACAAATTGAAAAGAAGTTTAAATTAATTTATACAGACGTAAATTTGAATTGTTTTCATTGTTCTTATTTTATAATTGAAAAACAATACAACTTATGACTTTTTTTTTCTTCATTGTGAAATTACAAAAGTGTAAAGTGTGTTTTTTGGGCCCCTAAAATTTGTGGGCCCTGGGCAGTTGCCCCGTTTGCCCTGCCAGTAATATGGCCCTGTCTAGCTCACAACAACAACAACAACAAATCTTTTTCTTATAAAAACCTATGCTTCTGGACGCCCTATCCCTGAAACCACGCGTTGGGCGTCACGCTTTACAAACGTTACCATGCTGTCGCTGACAGTTATGTTTAATTTTTATTATTTTCTTTGTAGCACCGTTCTCTCTCTCTGTGTAATCTTTCTTTCGTTTTGCACAAAGCGTTCCTGCAATTTTCTCAGACCCTGTACACATCGTTTGCGTCATTGAAGAAGGCCCTGTAATGGCTAGGGCGGGCTAAATGCTTCCAATTGCACTGCCGGCGTAGCACTCGGATGCGAGATTATTATTTTTTAATGCACTGTTATTGTCAGGGGGTTATGTAATAGTTGAGAATATCGAGGTTAACGGAGATGGTGCCATTGGATTGACGTTGATATATATCAAGACAGCAAACAGAAAAGGGCAGCTACGATTCAAGTTTTTGAACGGCACGAGTCTTGGGAGTGGGACTGCGAAACCAAAGCCGAATTTTCTTAAGTTAAAAAAAAGTAAATAAATATCTAAAAGTAAACAATAGGCTTGAGAATGATAAACTTGTTATCATTCTCAAGCCTATTGTTTACTTTTAGATATTTATTTACTTTTTTTTAACTTTCAAAATTGTAAAAAAAAGAATAAAAAAAGAACGTGCTAAATATATATGTATCTATGGCCAAATGTTACTAAGAACAATATTGTGAGCAATTGTAAACCACTGTAAACTAACTGCTTTTATATTGTATAACACGTATGTATTTTACCAATTGTAATCCAAAAATTGTGCTGTAAAAAAAAATAGATATATAAATGAACAAATAAATAAAAATGAGGGAAGCCGCTGCTTGCTGGACCTGAGCCTGGAGCTAGGGTTCAGCAGGACAATAGGACACTTCAGGAACTAAAACAAGCTTTAAACCAAATAGGTAGGCCGTTCCTGAAGGTAGTATCCTATAGTATCCCTTTTCTCCTTTTTTAAAAACACTTTCCAATGAATTTGAAAAGGGTTTATAATCTGCGCTTCTCTTCTCTAACTGTCGTAAATATGCTTCGATGACTACGAAATCCGTATATGTTACTGTTATGTATTGTAATACGTACCCTGTTGAAAATGATACATATAGCTTTTACTATTCTTAAGAGTTTCAGTACATTAAGCTCCATGGACACTCATTGTTAACGCGTATTTTAGAGATATTCGGCTCTTTCAATAAAAACAAAATTGATTGAGTTGTTAAGAATTATAAAATAAAGCTCTGTGCTAATAGTGACTGTATCCTTTACAGTTCTGCAGGAGCACTCAAAAGAATTCTATTACATTACGGTCTATGGCAGTTTAGCACATTAATCATTTCAAACAGAAGTATATAAACGTTTGTAATTTCTTACTTTTAATTTAAGGTATACATTTAAAGTTATTTTATAGGGTCTCTCAAAATTACGTTAACAGTGATATACAGTTTTTTTTTGAGGATATCTCCAAATTGCTGCCAAAATTGGCCCAAAAAAGACTTATGTTGGAAATCATTTTAAAATCGAAGCGTTTAAAATGATTTATCTTTCTTTATTTTATTTCATTTTGGAGGGGGAGGGGGCTGTAATTAAATTTATGTAATTTTCAACAATGGATCTAGTTCAGAGAAGGAGGTGGGATAAAATTAGCAAAACATCAGAATCGTGTAGCCGAATGCGAAATTCGGAAATGTCGTTTTGATGTCTTGTGTTTTGAATTGCTTTGAATTTCTACTGCAATTTTAAACACGTGACATTCTCGTGTAAATTCTGCAAGTGATTTGGAAACGATTTGCTCAGATTAACTCCGCTGAAGTCACTTATTATTATTATTTCTTTTTAATGAGCGAGGTTGGATTTTTTAATGAGTGTATTTGTAATTATATAGAACTTTAAAATATTTTTAGAAATGTTTAGAAGTGACTGGAAAGTATAGAATAATAAAAATAGTTTTAAAAAAATATTTAAAAATGAATAAAAATAGTAAAAAAAAATCTAGTTCTTTAAAGTCAGTAATGTTTTTTTCAAATGGCTTTTTTGTGAATTGGTGATTGAAAAGATGGATTGGTGACCATTATTTTGAATTTGTAACTGTACTGAATTTGAAAGTGGTATCAGAATCTTAAAATTAACATTATATGCAGAAATTAGAGCTGAAACATGAGTGCAAGTCAAACTTGTAGTAGGTGACCCAATTACAATTAGAATGTTTTGAGAAAAGAGACTAAGTTTGAACATTTACTTAATTGTTTATTGGAAATCTTCAAAAAGGTTTTATTTGAATAACTTTGCAAGTATTTCTGGAGTGCATTGATTTCCGTGCTCATTCTCTCTCTCTTCCTATATTCAGTACAAAAGTGAATTAACTGGAAAATATTCAGCCTCCGCTGGATCCCAGGCCTTCAAAAAACCATTCTGAGAAGTAACACTGGACGAAAAAGAAGAGTCTTCTCTGTTGCATCTTTCTAATGATGAGAGCGAAAAGGTTAAACGTGGGTTCAAAATGATAAATGCGAGAAAGAAAGAGACCCTTCTCTGATAATATGCTCTGATGATATTTTCAGGGCTATTGGTCTATATATAATCAAAATTAATTGTCTAAGTTTATAAAATATGCTGATTAGAATGAAAACAAAATTAATCCATGTTCCAATTTATTTATTTTGAAATATGGCTTAATAATTCATAATTAGTATAAAAATAAACTATGAAAAAAAAAAAAAAAAAGAATTATCATTGTCTTTGAACGTGCATAAGTTATTTTTCGACAAACAGTACAAGAAAATACAATGACTATTTCAAACGTTATGTGGATTAAATTTCTGTTTAAAATTACAGAAGTTATTTTTCAGTGCTTTGTAACAGATAGATTTTTAACCAATTTTTATACCAATTTGAATACACACACACACACATATATATATAGTTTCACATTGTATTAGAGATAGTTTGTAAGAAAAAAAAAGAAAACAATATGAATAAATAAATAAAAATGTAAATATAAATATAAACCATATATAATCTATTTTTAAGTTTTCCAACTTAAGTTCTCTTTCCTTTTAGTTAGATCTATAATATTTTGCGGCTTTCTATACAAGGTGTCGCATAAAGGAGGTAACGGGCTTTTTTTTTATTATTTGCATGATAAAAACTATTTGCGCAGTATTTTGATTATTTTCATAGTTAAAATTTATTATTTGCGTATACTCAAAATTTAGAGCGAGTGAAATTGTGGCACACAGCTGGTTTAAAAAAAAAAAAAAAAAAAAAAAAAAGGGCAGTGTAAATTGAAAAATTGTTCAAAATAAGGTCGGAAATTGTTAGGAAAAAAATTCCTCTCGTTAAGTTTTTAAAAATTTACATTTTTTTAATTTGTATGCGGCCACTGTACAAAAGAATTTCCAATTAGTAAAATGTGCCCCCATGCACTAATGAGGTGACATACAAAATTTGAGAACTATACCTTAAAAAGTGTCAGAGATATGAAGATAAATAGAAAGCTGACTTAAACCATTTTTCAATGACTCTCGAAGGGAAAAAAAATCACATCGAATGATCACATTTCTGCGTCTTACAGAAACTACGAAAGAAAATCTTTTTTCCACTCTAGCAATAAACGTTTATATTGAAAATCATGTATAGTCCTCGATCCTCTTTCTTTAAAGAAATCTCAGCGACGCTGTATGATGAATGGCTCAAATTGGGTACATCACCTCCTGAGTGTATGGGGCACATTTTACTAACTTGGGAATGTTTTTGTACGGAGTCGTATAAGAATTAAAAAAGTGTCACTTTTTGTAAATGAACGAGACTAATTTTTTCTTAACGGAGTCTTGTTTCCGACCTTATTTTGGACATTTTTTTCAATTTACGCTGCCCACTTGTCTTTCATAGATAAAGAATTAAAGCCCGTTACCACCTTTTTGGGAAACCCTGTATATTCGTAAAATTTGAAAAGTATTTCTTAAAAATTTTTAGTACCAAAAAGGTAATTTCTCTAATGATAACGAAAAATACAGTTATAAACCTTGTCAGAAATCTCTGCGCCTCATATTTATTTTATGTACAAAAATTATAAATAAATATTATAAAAACAAATTTCGAGCCTGAATTTAGATATATTCGATTTGAATTTAAAAGTAACGACAATTTCTTTCTTTCTTTTTTTTTTTTTAACGAAAACGTGCCTCACGTGAACATGATACTCTTTAATAACATATTCATTGCCACACTCTTCCCATGTTACTTTTATGGGGAAAGAAAAAGCTTCTTTACTGTTTGGAGTCCTTTCAAACTAATTATATACATGTAAAGCTGTCCTTCGTATAATTTTAAAATAACCCATCTTTCAGATGTTTCTAAAAATATTTGAAGATTAACCTGCTCATGTAGTTAAAAGCATTACTACTTCTTGAGCAATCCGTTTTTTGTGAATGTCATAGACTATTAGGATAAGCATTTTTTTTTTTTTTTAAGCTAGCTGTGTGCCACAATTTCACTCGCTCTAAATTTTGAGTATACGCAAATAATAAATTTTAACTATGAAAGTAATCAAAATACTCCGCAAATAGTTTTTATCATGCAAATAATCAAAATAACGCGGGTCGTATATGAAGAGGTTAACCTATGCCATATTCACTTCATCATGTGTTTCAAACATGATGAAGTGTAGCTGATAGGCTGATAAAGATTTTCATATCCCTCATTTTCCGTCGCTTTCTATATTAGATTGCCAAGAACTGCTAAGATTTGATGTATTTTCATCTAAATCAAACAAACCTTGTAGGTTAGTCCTGGGTTGAATCTGGATCAAAAGTGCGATAGCTCAGAGACATAATTACAGTGTCACGAAAGTCGTTAGTAATACATGAACTTTTAATTTCGAATCTATCTTGATTCGGATTACGAACGAACTGAGTGATCCAAGACAAACGAATTTTATCATACTACTTTGATTTTACGCAGCTTTGTGTTGGTACCAGCTGTTTTTATTTGGCTTAACCACTGGAGTGATTTAAAAATTATGCGAACCCAAACATCACATTGGCGAGAGCAAAAACTTGGCTGAGATAAACAACGCCAACTATAGAGCAACCATAAAAATTAAAGTAATCAAACTACAAAAGACTAATTTTGAAAGTTGGTGCATGGCATCAAAATAATTTATGCCAAAATAAGCACCAAGAGAGGGGATTGAAAAACCGGTTACGATTGCAAACTGACGTAATATAATCAATTTTTAGTCGAGAAAGGCTCCAAATTGTCTGCGATTTAAACATAATAAAAAAGTATTGCATGCTAGGAAAAAGCGAAACGAACTTTGTAAGACAAAGTAATGAAAAATGAGAACAGAAAAATAAGTTAGAATGCTCGATTTTGGATAGATAAAATTTAAGAAACAGAAAGTAAATGAGAAATAATATTAAATATGTGATCTATATCACACCTGGCCTATAGCCTTCGTTATAAACGGATATCTAATGCAAAAGGGATTTTTCAAATCGGATAGGGAGTTTCTGAGATAAACGCGTTTAAACAAGCAAACCCTTCAGTTCTGTATGGGGTGTAGATTTTCTTGTTATATATATATATATTTGCTTATTATGTAAAACCAATTTCGTAACCTGCTTCACCAGTCAGACGACAAAAACATAAATTTTCAGCAGTATTTTTGCACACATCTCTGGTCTGTCGAACAACGACGGTCGAATCTCCCATTTATTATATTTACCACCCCTCTATCAACCAATTACCTTACAAAACACTTAGGCAACTTGTGATTATAAGCGGCGGGGGGGGGGAGACTTATGGAAGAGGGGGGCTGACACCGCCCAGTTTGACGAATTGAAGAATGGAATGATTTCTTTACACCCCTTCGGAACGTCGGCGCCTTTGATGTTGTCGGCGAAGCAAAAGAATTGCCCTCAATCCATTCCATATTAATGTCAGTTAATTATATATTTTCATATCCCCCCCTTTTCTTTTTTCTCTGTTTCTTGCGGGTGCCGAATACACGTCTTGGAACTGTTTTGTGGATAAAAGGTGATTGCCCATTATTAATATACGGTTTTACATGCTGAGCTGTATGTGGTTTAGATTCGGAGATAATAGTTTTTAATGCCTTGTAGTTGTAATTTGCTTCTGAGGCTTCTGCTGACGAGACCCTTTTATGCATGTAAATGACATTCAGACGTGGAAATGGAAGATTTTTTTTCCGAGGCGAGAAATTGCTTGCGCGTTTAACCCTTTAACGCGCGGTGTCCTCTCCGTGAGGACAACTCTGACGTTTTGACTATAGTCAGTCACGGAGAATGAATTTGATTTCTAGAGAAATACTTGAGGGTGGCACAGTTACACGAGAATCCTTTACTTTTAGCACGTCATTTCCCGTAAAAATGGTCTTCTATTTGTAAAATTGTCAGGATTATTTTTAACAGCACGGGCATCTGCTGAAAACTGGAAGAATACGATGGAAATACATTGATACAGAAGAACAACTGGATAGACTGACCAGTGCTGAAAAAAAGGGCAGCGCACAGCCAGCTGTGTCAAAAAATGGTCTCCAGATCTGTGACGCGTGATGAAAAATTCGATTGACTGCCATCTCTCTGGTAGTTAAATCGAGCGACAGCAACGGCTGCACTTTTTTCATCACTGGGCAGTCTATTGAGTTGTTCTTCTGTGTCAAAGAATTCCCTTGCCGGTATGCGACGGTCACCAGTACATTTCGAATTAGACACAGGTAAGTCCTAGAAATGTCACGAACAGACTTTTTTTGGGTTGAATAAAATGCTTGCAAAATCTGTCGTCGCAGAGATGTCATTTTTGGTCGACATCAAGGCTTTTTTTTTTTTTTTTTTTTTTTTTTTTTTTTTTTTTTGGTTTTTTTTTTTTTTTTTTTTAATAGCATTGTCACCTTTCAATAGATTTCTGAAACTCCAAATTTTTCTACTCTCCATTTGTTTAGCAATATCAGAAATTTTAAATACAGGGTTGTCCAAATTAAACTTCCCCAACTCAGAGGCCTATGCAGGATGTTGTATGGGTCATAATGTAATGAAATTTTGAAAACAGACACTTCAGATCACGCGCTCGTGATTTATTAAAAAAAAAAAAAAAATATTAATACAAGAAGTTGCCGATAGGTGGCGCTGTAACACTTGTCATTTGCATATTGCACCAACGTGATTTGCAGAAATAAAGCTTCTGCGCAACGTATCCAAAAGACGAGCCCTACAAAAGTGGAAGACAGGCGCTGCATAGGCAGTTGTTTCTAGCTCGCTGATGCACAATGGCGACTTTGAAAAAGCTCTGTTAGTGAAACTTTTCTACCAGAATGACGAGAACTCCTGTGCTGCGATCAGAGCATTCCGACGACTTACGCCGAAAGAACTTACGCCGAGGACCCATGCCACCACGCACTTTACGAGACAGGATGAAGAAGTTCGAAAAAACCGGACAGCTGGGAATTTCACCAGGTAGAGGACGACATGTTGTGGATTCTGCACGCGTACAAGACGTTGCTTTGGCCGTCGTGGACGCCACTAGCTAATCGCCAGATGGTGTTGTCAGTGTGCCAACTGTTTCTCGTGCTGTTGATATGCCCTATTCGACCACGGCATACATACAGAACATCCGTAGAACGTCTTGTTGATCTGCAGCGCCACCTATCGTCAACTTCTTGTACTAATATTTTTTTAAATAAATCACGAGCGCGTGATCTGAAGTGTCTGTTTTCAAAATGTCATCCCATTATGACCCATACAACATCCTGCACAGGCCTCTGAGTTGGGGAAGTTTAATTTGGACAACCCTGTATTTCGGTCATTTAAGTGCCAAATTTTAACTACATCAGATGCAGAGAACTAAACGTAGCGTGCTTTTTTACAACAATTCGCACAATAATAAACAAGCAGCGATTTTACGTTTCGAAACTGTGTTGTGACATATACACAACGCTGAATATGCAAAGTTTTCTGATAGGATGGCTATTGAAACCAATAATCTTTGCAATCTCCGTATACTTTTTCAAACAGCTTATTTGGATGGTTTTTTTTTTTTTTTTTTTTTTTTTTACGAAAAGTAAGTGATATAAGCATGTTTTTGTATTGCAACACATTTATATTGTGATTTCTTTTTCATTCGATTTCTTTTTTTTTATCTTAAAAAATTGCATCTCATAAAAAAAAAACTGGTTGTCCATATAATTTTGAGAAGCACTTTATAACATTTTAATGTGTAAAATTTCACCATTTTACATTTCATGTTGGTATTTTTCCGCAATGCTGTTGTAATTTTTTTTAAATAATGATGAACGTTTTTAAGGCTTCCTGAAGAATAATACGAAGACTTTTATAAAAAGAATTTATGAGTGATCTTTAAAAGAAAATAAATTTGAGTCAGAAGAAAGATGTTACTTTACAACTGTATTGCTCTGAGCAGTGGTTTTACGAATGGAAATCTTGGAGTTATACAGGAACTGACAAAAACGGCACGGAATGACAGAAATGGAACGGTTAGAAATGTTATCAAGTTATTGTCTGGTAAATCAATTTTAAAGTAACAGATTTTCGAAGAAATTATTTTAGAAATTCGCGGGAAGACGATAGTGAGCATTTTGAGATTTATGTTGATTTACAACTCTTAAAATATCTTGAAATTTCCCTTTTGGGAAGTATGGTTGCACATATTGAGTTGATGTTTTTGATTTTATGATTTAAATCCATTTAAGATATTTAACCCAATTAAAACAAATACATGTTTAGCTTTTTAATAATTTAAATCTCAGTTACGAAATTGTTAGCTTATAATGCATTTACGTTTTGTGGAAACGACTATAACACTAATTTAATGTGCAATGTTTTGGAGTATATTCAGTTCAGATTTAAGATGATTCTGAGATGTGTTTCTTATATTTTACAACTTTTGAAATTGAATTCTAGTGGTAATCACCCTGTATGTGTGGTTTTTATCATTTCACTGATTCTACTGTGGCCTTTTATGAACAGTTTGACTTCGAGTAATGAAAATAGTAATGCACTGAGCACAAAACAAGATTCATAAAATTTATAAGTACGATTTCCCGAAATACGAAAGATGATTTCTTAAATTTGATTCAAGAGATGCTTTCCATAATTTTGTTTTTGGCTGCGGATTCAACTATAATTAGCGCAAAAATTTCTAGGCACTTATTGTGAGGGCAGGATCGAAGAAAATAGCTCAGGCGGAACCAAGAGGGCCTTAGTTGAGTTTTATAGCCTAAGAATAGTGATGTTTGACTTGGATAAAATCATAAAACTTCTTGCCTATTTATTGCTTTATACAATTTTTACTGCCGTTTAACGTCTAAGCAAGTATAGATCGAGTTAAACAAAATTTCTATTAGCTTTAATTTAAAATATACTTTTTCTTGGTTCTCGTGTTGTACGAGCAAGGAAAGCAATAACTTATCCTTCTCCCTACACTTCTCAAACTCAACAAGACGCAAGCCAAGAATAAATAAACACATTCTTCTCGTATCTCGCAATTAAAAACGAAAGTGAACGAGCAGAAAAAGTGAAACAACTCGGTGCAACTCGAAAAAGTTTCTCGTGTATACCTACCTGCCCGCGGAAGACGAATTTCTGCAGTAAATCCGGCTATTTAATCATTTACACCACCTCAGACCGGATGGCTTTGAGCCCTTGCGCATTAATCATCATTGCACCCTTTTTTTTTTCTTCCCCCCGCAGACCGCAACAACAAAGACACGAGGGCCCTCGCTTTTAGTGCCCGGGGGCCAATTCGATTAGCCTCCGGGATGGCCCTGCTATAGCGGAGGCCCTCTCACACGCCTTCGGCCATTAATCGCCTCGAGTTGGCAGTTGGCAGTCAGTCCACGTGTTGATAAAAGTTTCAGATGTGGGTTTTATGTGCTGCATTGTTCTTGGTGTGGATGTTACTACTTCTGTGGATTGCGGGAGAGGTGGCTGAAATTTCGACCTGGTCGGATTTAAATGCATCTTCTCAGGTGTTTTTAATATTAACATAAAAAATTACGGAATTTCACTCAGAAAATGAAGATCGATATTGAAAACAATATGTATTGAATCAGTGGCGTTTCTAGGGCATGGCAGATAGGTCCAGTGGCGGATTATTGCAAGTTTGTCGGGGGGGGCGGTTAGTTCGTCGGTGGGGGTGGTTAGTTAGAAAATTGACATATACATCCCTTTTATCGAAGTAAAATAGGATCTTTTACATTAATTTCTTAATTCTCGGGGGGGGGCGGTCGCCCCCTCCGCCCCCCCCTTTAATCCGCCCTCTGATAGGTCTCATGCTATGAATGAAGAAATTGCTATTGAAACAGGGCCAAGAGCGGATTAAAGAGGGGGGCGGAGGGGGCGACCCCCCCCCCCCGAGAAGGAAGAAATTAATGTAAAAGATCCTATTTTACTTCCATAAAATGTATGTATATGTCAATCTTCTAACTAACCGCCCCCCCCGACAAACTTGCAATAATCCGCCCCTGAACAGGGCTTTTTCGGGGATAGATTTCCACTGTGTGGTAGATGCAACGAAAGCAGCATATGAACCGTTAGCTTCCATCGTTGGAGAAATCGGATTACAGTGATTATTTGTTCTGTACCCATCGTTGCTTTCCGGCACGAGTCTTTCAATTCCCCTGCTGGCTACACGCTTAAATCTACTGAGTGAAATAATAATCAAACGGAGTATATTTTTACTCAATTTTTGACTTCAAACAGCCATTCTCCCGATTAAGTCAAATGGGCTCCATTCATCAACAAGAATCAATGGAGCGAAAAATTCTCAATTTTTGAGCATTCTACAACAGCTCCATTTAGGCTCAATAATAATCAAAAAAGAGGAATGTCTGTCCGTTTTTGATTAATTAACTGTACTCCATTATGATTATTATTGAAGCTAAAGAATGGGCGTTTTTACAAAATCAGTCCTTTTTTAATTAATATATCTGTACTCAATAAGATTATTATTTTAAGCTAGAAAAGGGGTGTTTTATAAAAATTGGCTGTTTTTGTTTAATATATTGAATGATTCGTTTTCTTCATTTTTTATCACCAGAGCTGTAATCTATGATTGTAAGCCCGAGAAAATAAATTTTAAATCAAGGCGAATGCATTACATATATCTTAATACACTATAAAAAAAGTATTTTTTTAATAAATAGAATATAATTTCACTATAGTCTCTCGTTATAAAACGAATTCACAGTACAGTCAGAATACAGAAATGCAATCATGGTTAAACCAGCTGTGAGATTTAATGAAAGCAGCAAACAAATTTATTTACATGAAAAAGGTAAAATAGTACTTACTCACTTCACTGAAGATATCATAACTTCATTAGTACAACAGCGACGAGATTTTTATAATCCAATCGTAAGAAACTATGTCCATTAAAACAAAATTTTTACCGAAAGCATCCCCTCCACATTTAGGTTGAATTTATTTCACAACTCTGAATATGAAAAAGATGGATTTGGTATTCGGATATATAACATAAAATGATCACCAGCGAATACATCGAGAAGTAATCACGCACAACAAAAGGACTTATTATTAAGTAAAGTACATCCGGTATCCTCTTTAGAAACTCTTTTAATTCATATTTTTAATAACGACATGTTTGTTCTCCGATGCCCGCCGCAAGCCACGATTCCCGCGTTGTGACTATGTACCGTTTTCCGTTGAAGAGCGTTGGTCACGTAATAGTAATAGGATATCTTACAGGCATCTTTTCGTGGGGGAGAGGCAGAACTCTCAAATAGACAAGATTTTATTGAAAAATGGAGTTAAATAGAATCTAGCGAATTGGGAGCATTGAGGCGAATGGAGGAGATTACAATTTATTGTCTTTAAGGAGTATTTTTCGGAAATTTTTAGCGTAAAAGGATTTAAATCAGCTGATAAAAAATTTAATTAATAAAGGAGTGCTAGTTTTAACCAATAGATTTAAGCGTGTAGGGTGTGCACTCGCAACAGGAGCATTTAAAGATTTTATAAAGTAAAAGTGACTTTAAAGTTTTCATAGGGAATCATTCGAAGCATTGACTTAGCAGCAAATCAATATGGGAAATGGTTCGACCGCCTAAAAGTAAAGCACGCATTTATTTGAAAAGTGGAATCCCTTAATACAGCCGCATTTTTTAAATTATCAACTATAACGAGTTTTATTCAACGTTACTCCGATGTACTAAATGCGAAGATTTCAATTTTCTGAAATTTGGCGGAGTTCCCCCAACTTCAATGTACTCAATTGGCGAGAATTCTGAGGATAGATCGCTTGAAATCCCTTAATAGCTGCATTATTTCTGCACGGATTATTAAAATTTAAGGCTGTATTCTAATAAAACCTATGCACTTGTTTTCAAAAATCTATTTCCTTAAGCAAAACAATAAGAATTCAAGATTTCCGAGGCTAATATGTAAAATTTTTTAGTTTGGCGAAAAATAAAATGGCTGAAATGCCAATTTTGAGAAAATGAGTTCTAGCGGTTTGCAGTTTTCGGCTTGGCGCAATTTACTGAGAGCTTAAGGAAATAGATTTTTGAAAACAAGTGCATAGGTTTTATTACAATACAGACTTAAATTTTAATAATCCGTGCAGAAATAATGTAGTTATTAAGGGATTTCAAGCGATCTATCTTCAGAATTCTCGCCAATTGAGTACATTGATTTAAGTTGGGGGAATTCCGCCAAATTTCAGAAAATTGAAATCTTCGCATTTAGTAGCGATCGCATCGTAGTAACGATGAATAAAACACGTTATAGTTGATAATTTAAAAAATGCAGCTGTATTAAGGGATTCCACTTTTCAAATAAATGCGTGCTTTACTTTTTGGCGGTCAAACCATTTCCCATATTGATTGCTGCTAAGTCAATGCTTCGAATGATTCCCTAAAAACTCTTGCAAAATGGAGTATGTTGGCACTTTGGCCAGGCTTAGATTTGAAACTGGATTTCATTTGAGACTGGTATATACAATAACACTGGTTATAGATAAAAATGAATGTTGGTATGTGTGTATGAGGTTGAAAAACTCCAGCACCGATTGACCGATCACCATGAAATTTGGTTCATCTAAGTCTTTTATCATGGAGAATGGTTAAATGCTATCCGTTTTCCTCTAACTTGCCACTAGATGGCGCAGCAGAACGTCGAATTCTATTCCGTTTAGCCGTTTGCTATGCGAATATCGTCCAACCGATTTCGATGAAATTTGGTACACGCGGATATTAGAACACGGAGAATATTTTTCATTATCCATTTAGCTGTAACTTGCCCTAAATAGCGCTGCAACGCATCAACTTCTATACCATTCGACTGATCGGCATAAAATTTTTTATACTTATACATTTGAGCACGAAGAATATATTCTAACTGTGTTCCTTTTGATGTTACTCACCACTTGATGGCACTGCAATGCATTATTATTTTAACTCGCCACTAGATGACGCTGCAGCAGGTCAAATTCTTGACCATTCAAACGGTCGCTATGAAAATCAGTATACATAGCTATTTGAACTATGAGAATATTTTGGCGTTATCCATTTTACTATAACTCGCCACATGACGGCGCTGTAGCAAATCATTACTTTAATTAACCACCGATCGTCATGAAAATTCGTATACATCGATTTCTGAATGCGAAGAATATTTACCGTGTCCGTGACCCGACCGTGTCCGTTTTGCTAAAACTCGCCACTAATTGCGCTACGCCGCATGGCCTTCTGCACCGTACAAACGGTAGCCTTGAAATTCGGTATGCATGATTATTGAACACAATATAACGCGATATCCATTTTGCTATATCTCCTTTATTACAATAAATAGTAATCACAACAAATCGTAATATCAAAAAGTCCATTTATTCCCGTGCGAAGAACGGGTACTTCCGCTAGTTATGAATGCGAAAGTGAGTTTGTTTGTTTGTTCTTTGTTTATGGCGCTTTCACGCCTAAACCGCTGAATCGATTAGGATGCATTTTGGTTTACATATAGATGGGACTCTGGAGAAGCTTATAGCTTACTTAGAATTTTAGATTTTTAATTACTTTTCTAATTATTAATTAAAAATCGTTTTTACGTTGCCATGCTTGGCGAGTTTCGCCCGTATCAAATGATTCATGTTTTGAGCTAACAAGAATGATATTACTTCAATAAAGAAGCACGTGCATCTGAAAAACATTAAATACCACGGAAATTATACCAGTTTTATGCCAAATCTATCTACATATATCCTTATAAATAAAAATGAAATTCTGTTTGTTTGTGGATTTGATTAGTATAGAAATCCACAAAAATGGACCTATCAGCCTGAAATTTTGCACAGATATGTAAAATAATATAGAATAAATGATAGTCCACTTTAAAACTTTGAAAGTCCACCCGTTCCCGGAATTTAAGAGATTTTTTATGTTCTCCACGCAAAAAGCTTTCCGTAATTGTAACACCTGTAGTGAAAAAAGTGTGCTATCAGCATCGTGGTTTCCATGTGTGGCGATTTTGCCGAATAAAATGTTTTAAGTTCTCAAAGTAAAAATAAAAGAATAATAATGATTTTTTTTTGTTAGTTTATATTCCTAAGGTTATTTTTTTTAATTATAATATCGTGTGCATGGGAAATCAGAGCAGGAATGAAATGTTTTATACGCAAAACAATAAGAATTCCCACCGAGGCTAATATGTAAAATTCTTTAGTTTGGCGAAAAATAAAATGGCTGAAATGCCGATTTTGTGAAAATGAGTTCTAGCGGTTTGCACAGTTTTCGACTTGGCGCAATTTACTGAGAGCTTAAGGAAATAGATTTTTGAAAACAAGTGCAAAGGTTTCATTAGAATACAGCGTTAAATTTTAATGATCCGTGCAGAAATAATGCAGTTATTAACAGGGCCTGATTAACGCTCTCTGATATTATAGGCCTGCTATCAATTCGAGGCCCCCTAACACCTACTCCTATTCCATTCTACAAGTATAAATAACAAATATTGCAGTTTTGAGGCCCCCAGATTTTTTTTTACTATAGGCCCAGGTCTCATGGGCCTATTCGGTAATCAGGGCCTGGTTATTAAGGGATTTCAAGCGATCTATCTTCAGAATTCTCGCCAATTGAGTACATTGATTTAAGTTGGGGGAATTCCGCCAAATTTCAGAAAATTGAAATCTTCGCAATTAGTACATCGGAATAACGATGAATAAAACGCGTTATACTTGTTAATTTAAAAAATGCGGCTGTATTAAGGGATTCCACATTTCAAATGTGTGCTTTACTTTTTGGCGGCCGAACAATTTCCCATATTGATTGCTGCTAAGTCAATGCTTCGAATGATTCCCTGAAAAAACTCTTGCAAAATGGCGTATGTTGGCACTTTGGCGAGGCTTAGATTTGAACTGGATTTTATTTGAGACTGGTATATATAACGACACTGTATAGATAAAAATGAATGTTGGTATGTGTGTATGAGGTTGAAAAACTCCAGCACAGTTTAACCGATCACCAGGAAATTTGGTTCTCCTAAGTCTTTTATCATGGAGAAGGTTTTTATGCTATCCGTTTTCTTCTAACTTGCCACTAGGTGGCGCAGCAGAACGTTGAATTCTATTCCGTTTGCTATGCGAATATCGTCCAACCGATTTCGATGAAATTTGGTACACGCGGATATTAGAACACGGAGAATATTTTTCACTATCCATTTTGCTGTAACTTGCCGCTAAATGCCGCAGCAACACATCAACTTCTATACCGTTCGACTGATCGGCATAAAATTTCTTATACCTACACATTTAAGCACGAAGAATATATTCTAACTGTGTTCCTTTTGATGTTACTCACCACTAGATGGCACTGCCATGCATTGTTATTTTAACTCGCCACTAGATGACGCTGCAGCAGGCCAAATTCTTGACCAGTCAAACGGTCGCTATGAAAATCAGTATACATAGCTATTTGAACAATGAGAAAATTTTGGCGTTATCCATTTTACTATAACTCGCCACTTGACGGCGCTGTAGGAAATCATTACTTTAATTAACCACTAGATGGCGCTACAGTGTATAACTTCTTGACTGTGCAACTGATCGCTATGAAAATAGGTATATATAGATATTTGAACACGGTGAAGAGTTTGGCGCTATCCATTTTCCTATAACTTGCTACTAGATGTCATGTCAACACATGAACTTCAGGACTGTCCAGCCGATAGTCATGAAATTTCGTATTCATCGATATCTGAATGCGAAGAATATTTTCGCCTTATCCGTTTTGCTAAAACTCGCCACTAGATTGCGCTACGCCGCATCGCCTTCTGCACCGTACAAACGATTGCCTTGAAATTCCGTATGCATGATTATTGAACGCAATATAACGCGATATCCATTTTGCTATATCTCTTTATTACAATAAATAGTAATCACAACAAATCGTAATATCAAAAAGTCCATTCATTCCCGTGCGAAGAACGGGTACTTCAGCTAGTATATATATATATATATATTATTTTCTATAATTTATTGGTATATTATGTACATAGTGAGCTCTAGGAGTAGTTAGATATATTCCTCTTAAAATATTATAAACCCAAACTTTTTCTTGCCATTATTTTTTTCAACATTTCTAATACTTCTAATATATTTTACTCTCAACTTTATTTATGTTTAATTTTTACTACTTATTCATCTTTTATTTATTTACTTTTAACTTCTGTTCAAAATTTAACTTAACATTCTGGCAACATGCATTTTTCACTCTACCATTGGCAACAGCCCCCTGGATGAGCCATGTTTTTTCCATTTCATATATTTTATTTTTTAGTTTTAGTCTTGCTTTTTAACAGGATAGCCCCCTGTAGTTACATATTTAGCTTTCTTTGTGCTAAGTAACTGCATTGAAATCCTGTTATTTTGTTTTTTATCTTGGTAGTAAGTATTCGGTTCGTGGTTGCCTGACGAGTATAACCGATGCTTGCTACCCATTGTTTTACTCCATCCAATTCCGTTTTCATGTTTGGATTTCTTTTTACTGGTTATATCTACTTATTCCTGTTTTACATACGATTTTGAGTTCATTGTTTTTGCTCATCTCTCATTCCATGGATATTTAGAATTTTGTATCTGCCATATGGATGCTACGTTGATTCGTAAGTTATGCCTTTTACTATATATATATACATATATATATATATATATATAATAATTAATAAGTAAAACACAAACTATATTACTGCAAAAATGACATACCCGGCAGGAAAAAAAAATAATAATAACAGCAGAAACAGAGGGCCAGACAGTATGATGATCGAAAAACAATGAACCATAAATTATACAAAAATTAATGGAATTGAAAATATAATCTCTGGGACTCTCATTAGGAGCCATAAGCAGAAGATTATAATTAAATACAACAAAATAGTAGGATTTCGATTGTATGGCATATCAAAAGAGATATTCTCTCCACCCATTTAGGCCCTATCATACTATAGAACAAGAATCTAAATCAAGAAAATAAAAACATTAGTATTTTAAAAGCAAAATAATTGAAAGAACACTGAAAAACAGACATACCCAACAGGGACAATGCAGATCACATGGCATGAGACAGCAAATTTTGTTGTAAGAATGTGGCCAAAATCAAGAGGCGAAACATCACTGTTGCCAGAAGTGTAATGCGTAATAGTAGATTTAAGATTATAAAAGTGTTGCCAGAAACAGTAGTGTAAATTATTTAACAGTGTTAAAATACAGGCATATTAATCAAATTGACCTAAAGGAATATTATTTCAATTATAATTATAATTATTGAATTGTAATATATATAGCTGGTATAGCCAATTAAATATTTAAAAATTATTGTATTTAAAACTCTAATGAATATATGTATTATCTAAATACATACATATGAGTTATTTTTCATAGATTTATTCTAATATTTAGAGAGGATATTTAAAAACTAAAATTAGAATTAAAAATGTATATATTCACTGAATAGAAACTTCCATCCCCCCCTCCAAATATATATATAATATAAAATAGCTAAACTTACGTAATATGGAATCCCTAGTAAAACATTAAGTAGTAGCACATGATGACAAAAAAGTACTGAAAAACTTAAAACATGAAATAAAAAATTGATAATCCAGAGGCAAAAAATTGTATAAAACAGAGCTGTTAAAGCTACAGAGAAGTGGGAGGACAAGCCAAGTAAGATCACGTGGGCGTAGGCCTAATTGTTCGATCCCATGCAATGAAGTGGAGATGGAGAGTAAAATTGAAATGGAGTACTCCATTATCAAGTACCGCCGTACTCACATTTCAATTTAAAGAAAAAACAAAAATAGCTAGGTTTCTGCAGGTCACCTGACAAAAGAAGTCGCTTTTCGTGACCTGGGGGTACGGCCATAGCTATAAGAAAAAAAAAGCATGAATGCTAACCAAACATGGAGGAGGAAGAACTGACAAGACTAGAAATCGTTGCCAACCGAGAAAATTAATCTACAAAAATAAAAATAGAAACAGCTAGAGCCAAGGAGAAAAAGTATGAGAAATAAAAACAGACAAAATTCTGCCAAAACTATGTAAATTTATTAAGAAATTCAGTAAAGGGCAGGGGACGGGGAAATAAGAATAATAATTATAATAATAGTAAATATATAAAAAAAATGAGTATAGCTAACCTATGAGCAACGTAGTACGAGCTTTAATAGTTAGGAAGTGCTAAGGAAAGAATGTAAAAAAGAGTTGGGGAAAAATATTGTAATTAACATTAATTATCATAATAATTATAATTCTAATAATTTACTCAAGTATTAATTGTTATTAGTTCTGATAGTATTGTATGCAGTATAAGTAAAATTGCACTTAATAAGGCTAATATATGGTACAGTAAAGAAAAAACATAAATATATCTCTCAAAAAGAAAATGTACCAGTGATCAACAATTCTACATTGTATTTTTATATATATATATATGAATTTTTTTGTATAAAATATACAAATATATATTTTATGATTTTCCCCTCTTTTTTTTTCTTTTTTCTTTTTTTTTTTTTTTTAAATATAAATAACCAACAACCAACCTCATCCTCACCATCCAATAATCTAATTTGGACATACAGTTTTATTTATCACAAATTGGATATATTATTGATTTTAGAAATCTACCAGGATCAGGGTGTCCAGCCTTAATGTGACTGAATAGCTAATTCTCGAACCGTTGGGTTTAAATATGCACTTCCAATTTGAAAAATGGTTTTAAAAAGGTAAAGAATGTTTTTACGTGCTTTTCGAACCAAAAAACCCAATTAGAAAAAAATTACAAAAATTGAATTTTTATACGGTCCCCAGGTCCTATCACTTATATTTAGGAAAAGATGCAGTACACAAAAACAAAGTAAACACAAAACGTTTCATTTTATTACGATAAAAACTGACAGAGTTATGGAACTTTGAAAATTATACATTTCATCCATTTTCTCTGCCATTTTCAAGACGGTCCTTGACTAGTTTCTTGAAAATGGCCGAGAAAATGGATGAAATGTATGATTTTGAAAGTTCCATAACTCGGTCAGTTTTTACCATAGTCCATACCATATAGTTACCATAGTCAGTTTGTCCGTTGATTAAACTAAAATTATATTAAACAGGCAATATTTCAAGATATTTAAGCTTCAATAATTCTGTCAATACAATAGTTCACAATCTCCTGACACCAGTCCAGAAACCTGTAACTAACAAGCACACCAGTCTCCCTCTGATGAATTAGCTGGTTATAGTATTTTTATGTTTCTTGTCTTGTTTTTGCATGTTTTTTGTTTTCTTTGACAAGGACTAGGATTTTTTCGGGTTTTATAATTCAATGTCACTATAAACGCGAGAAGTTATATTAGAGCTGCAGTTCCTGCGCTCATAATTTTCGTGATAATTTTTACTATTTTTTACTTCTTTCTATAAATATATATATATATATATATATTTCTAATAGCTATCGTCGCGCCCCCATGTTTCAAAATGACCCTAATTTTGGTCAGGTAACTTGCAGAAACCTAGCTATTATTGTTTTTTCGATTAAATTGAAATGTGTGTGCGGTGGCGCCTGACGATAGAGCACACCATTTCAATTTTCCATTCCATATCCGAATCACGTGGATACATGTGGTTAGGCTTAAAGTCCACCTGGTCTCATTTGGCGCATTATATCCAAATTTCCCACTCTTTCATTGGCTTTGAACAGTGCCGTAACTTGGGATTACGAGGCCCAGGGGCGAGAGTGAATATGGGGGCCCTTTTAATCTAATATATATACATATATATATATATATACATATATCCATCACTATCAAATGTATATATATATATATACATTTGATCGTGGTGGTTCTCTTTAAATTAAATTGGTGATATAGTACCTGCATAACATTTCCATCAATTTTAAACAGTTTCCTATTGAAGTTTGCTTCAAGTCATACAAAATGTATGTTCTTCACTCCCTTACCACATACTATACATATATGTGAGTTGCAGTAGTCGTACCCCCCCCCCTCCAATTAAAAATTTCTAGCTACGCCACTGCACTTATTACAAGAAATTTCCTTACCTTGTTAATTATTAAGTCCTTGATTTGTCTTCCTTTATAATTTTTGAAAAAGGAAGTTTTTCCTTTTTAATTTCAGAAAACTCAGTTGCTGCTCAAAGTTTCATATATATATAACTAACAAGTAAAACACAAAACATACTACAAATAAGACATATCTCGCATAAAAATATAACAGCTATTAGCAAGATTTAGAAACCAGATTTTGAAGCCAAATAAAGTGCAAGAATTATTGTGATAATATAATGGAACGGAAATTATGACCACTGTCACCATCGTCAGGGGCCACAAACAGTGGATTATAATTTACAGCAAACCAAATAGTAGGGTTTCGGTTGTGTGGCATATCAGAAGAGATATTAACTCCACACGTCTGGGCCCTACCCTACTATATAAAGGAAAGAAGAAATCAAAAAGATAACAAAAATTAGAAATAGGAATTATAATTTTACATACCAGACCTTGAGCACATGGAAATTTCATTTGAACAATTGATATGTGTTGCCAATGCTAAAAATTGTAAAAAGTGAAAAATGGTGTTGCCACTAAATAAAAGTGTAAAAGTGGAAAGAAGAAAGTGTAGGAGTTGCCAAATACTAAAAGGTAATATTACTAAATTTTAAGAATATCCAGGTATATTAATATAATAAATATATATTGAATAATAATAAATTAAAATGATTGAATAAAATAAATAGTATAGCAAAATTAAATATAACATATTGTTTAAAAAATATAATGATTATTATTATTGACAAAGTATGTATAATAAGTTATTGTATGACAGAAGATTAATCTAGTAAATAAGAAAAAAATAAAAAAAATATGTTTAGGACAGAATAATCACAATATAGGAACCCCGGTTGTTTTTTTTTAATCCCTCCAGATATATATATGCATGCATATACACATCCAAATTGTTTTTAAACATATTACTTTTTTTTTTTTATTTAATGAGAAAAACTTCCTCCGCCCGACCCAACCATCCAATTACAACCTTAAAACCAAAACCCCACCCAACCTCCAGTAAATTAACAAAGACATTAGACACATCATTATCAAGAATTGTATATAATAGATTTTAGGAACTTAGTGGGATAGTTGTATTGTCTAGCTGACAGAAATAGAGATTTAAAATTGGAGACTTTAAAATCATCAGAACATAGAAACTTGATTCTACAGCACTGATTATAGATGATATTGCGAAATACAGATTTATGTAAGCAGGAGGAAAAATGAGTAAAGCTATTTACTTTAAAGCTAAAATCTTTACGCTTATCATATATATTGAAACTAAGGCTATTTCTAGGAGTGATGGAGATACTTAGATCTAGAAAACTAACAGAATTGTTAAGCATATCATTTTTAATTAATTCCAGAGCAGATGGATATTTTATGGGGAAGATAATGTTATTATTATTAGTAGAGTTTACAAGTAAGATATCATCTATATATCGTGTAAGAATGATGTGTGTATTAGTATATTATTTTTCATAGTAATATAAGTAAAGATCTGCAAGGTAACTAGATGCTGAACTACCTTGTGGTATACCATATTTTATTGTTATGTAGAATAAAATTATTATAGATAATAAATTTAGATAGACAACTGAAATAAGTTACATCAACATGGGAAGGGAGCTGAATATTGTTAACACAAGTTTCAAATAATTTATTAATTACATTGTAAAGGTCGTCAAGAGGAATATTGTTAAATAGATCTTTAAAATCATAGGTATATAAAGAGGTAATATTACTAATAGTACATATTGTATTGCGTAGATCATAACTATTTCCTATAGAGATAGAGTAATCATTACGTTTTATATAATACTCATGCATAACAGACAGTATCTTTAATAGAAGTTTACTTGCTACATTGCTATATGTATTACATCCTATTGTAACAGTTCGAAACTTTAAAGGCGATTTATGAAATTTAGGGATTAGTACAATATAAGGATAGTTTAGATTATTATGTTGTAGGTTGAGAAGTTTATAGAAAGCCAGAATTTTTTTGTTACAAACTACAGTAGACAAATTAGTAGAGGAATAGATACTGTTATTTACAATTGTAGAGGCTAACAAGCTATGATATAACTGTTTACAAATAAAAGCATAGTTATTGGATGATTTATCTACATAAGTAATTATGAAATACTGCTTTATAAAGTCTATTTGAGTATGAAATTGACTATTGACAGGAGAACTATATTTTACATGTTTAGCAATATTTTACTTAAAGATTGAAAGTACTTTTACTTTCCAGGTAGTGAAGGCTTCAATAGGAGTGCTGTATTTTAAGGCAGTATTATATATGTAAAAATCTAAATCATATGTGAATTGTGTTACAATGCCACTAAGAGAGTGTTTAGAAGGAATACGGTGTTTAGAGCCCTTCTGCATGAGTTTTTTTAACCTAATATCTTTTATGATAGCTAGATCCCCAGTAATGATGTGTCCATAATCCCTATTAATGAAGTTCCTATAGTGATTGTCATTGCATATACAGGGTGGTGTATCAGAAGGGTTATATGCTTTCGAAAAGGAGTTATAGTTAAATAGTTTCCTACCAAAGGGTAGGGGATATTTAAAGGACTTTTTAATAATGACATTTTTGATGGGAAAGTAAGTGTTATTAGTAGAAAATATTGTATTGAAGTTTAAGTTATTGATTGTAGGATTTGTGAAAGTAATTAATAAGTTAGAATTAGAAGGTGTATTATTACTGTTATTGGTTAGGTTTACGGTAAGTGCAGTGGCTCGTGCAACAATGAGATCGAAGAATAGGTGAGAAAAAATGTCCAGAAATGTTAAGATGTGAAAAAATAGAAAAATACTTAACTAAAAGTTTCTTTTTAATGGAGTAAATGAAAGTACGTATATTAATCCAATTATAAGTACTGGTATAGTAATTATATAATTTTAAAATAGCAGATTTTATATAACTATTAGAATACTTAGGACTATTACTCTTTTCTTTTTTAATAGTTAACCGTATGTATTTCCAATATGAAAGAAAAGTCGCGTTTTGGAATCTGTTTCAAAAATTTTTCATTTAAAGACACCCCCCAAAATAAATTATGTGTATACTTCTCTCTTTCTCTTTTTTGTATGTATGTATGTATATATATGTATATATATTATAAAAGTTCACGAATAAAGAAAAGAGAAATTGAATAATACAAAAGCTCATCTTAATTTAATGAATATAAAAAAACTAGTTAACTAGATGAAGTTCATCAACAAGGTTTTAAAGTTCTTAGTGATGTTAAAAATTTTTAAACTAAAATCAATTTCATAAATAGTTATCGCAAGGCTAGAATATACTTTTGCGATTATAGACCTGTTGCCTTTTATCAAGTTTATACTACTGAATTTTTCATTAATTTACTCAGAAAAGAGGAAAGCACAAAAGAAATAAAACACTTGCCTTTAAAAAATTGTAATCGGATAATAGCAATATTCATATGTTGCAAATTTCATTCATATTAAAATTCGTTATTTATCAATAATAATATATTCAGAATAAAAATTTACTGTACTATAAACCTTGTAACATTCTAATCTTCCATGAAACTGCATGTAAAAGTAAATATACATTTTATTTTCATACTTTCGTATTAAAATATTATAATTTATCAATATCAATTTTATTACGTAATTAATATTATTATTATAAGTTGTAATCGTATCGAAGAAGAAAACAATAATTAAACTCTAACATCTTTTGCTTTTCGGGTTGTAAAATATTAAAAGCGTAGTTTATTTTCGAACATATTAAAGAACATTTTTTAATAAATAAGTTTAGTATTAAATTTTCATATTTGAACACAATCTATATTTGTTTATTCGAAACTGTAAAATTCAATAAATTATAGCACTAATTAAACATATTACTATTACTTAAAATAAAAGTATGAGTTAGAAAGTTTCAGAAATAATTTTTAAATAATTTTAAACGAATATCAATTTCATAAATAGCTATCTCAAGGCTAGGCTTGGATAAATTTTTTAATAAATAAGCTTTGTGTTCAAATATGAAAATTTTAATACTATTTATATTTGTTTATTCGAAACTAATAATTCGAAAAATAAAGTACGAAATAGAAAAATGTAGAAATATTGAAAAATTAAGACATGATTTATTGATACAATTAATTATATATTTTCTTTTGTACATACAATGCCGTGCTATATGAAATGATATGATTAAAAGAAATAAAATATGAATTAACCTTTTAAGAATTCCATATTTTGTTGCAAAGTGCTTTCATCTTCTGATGTATTTCCAGACGCTGAATTTTCTGCATTATGCACCGAGTCAAGTATTCAACTAAATTAATATTGTCGCTGGATTTTACTTCCAAATCATTTACAACATTTTAATCTGAAGTTGCAAGACAATTTATTTACACTGTCGAAAAGCATCCGTTTTAAAAAGCCACAAAAGTCTTGGGTGGGAAGCAACCGGATTTCAATGTCAAACAACGAAAGATAATTGCTGTCCAGTCAACTAATGATTTGTGGAAGTGGAAGGGAGAATCGGGAGTCGCTCCCGTTTCTGTATGGAAGACACTGGTAAACACATGTTTCTAACCTGTTATCCCCTAACCTGCATCATCAAAATTGTCGGCACAGCTTTTGCTAGTCAACAGCCTCGACGAAACTAATAATAATCGTGGGTGCTCAACTTTTGATCAGTACACAGGCAGCGGAAGGGGTTGTAGCCCATAATGAATGACCAATTTCGTAAAGTCGGAAAACTTTCTTTTAGATGGTCATTTGAGTATCTGTGATCTGTGTTACAGATGCACCGAACCGCCAAAAGAACAGATTTTCAGACCTTGTTAATTACATCGTCTGAGTAGCCTTCAGATGTAATAAGAACTAGATACAAAAGAGAACAAATTTATGTTTGACATAAATTCCCTTAAATTTGTTAAAACGATGGATGGTTTTACAGTTTTACCTTGAAAAGCACTAAACAGATTTTCTATCATCTATCTTATATGTGATAAATACCAATCTTTAGTCTAGTCATGTGGGAATATCATGAAATAAATAGAATTAAAAAAAAAGCTATTGAAATAGAATGTAATGAAAATTCTCTCAATTCGGACACAAGTTTTAATATTTAAAAGATGTTAGCTATAATTCATACTGAATCACAATCACAATACTTAAATGTAGGTTTTATGCAGTGGAACACCAGTGGCGGATCCAGAAATTTTTTTTGGGAGGGGCTAAATTTTTAAAAAAGCTTATTTCACCCAATTAAAATGTACTATAAATCAAAATTTTAGTCTAAACCAATGTATTAGGCTTTTGGGAGGGGCTAAGTAATAAAATATGATCATTTTAGCTATTTAAAGTGTATAATAAAGCAGAATGTTACCCTTGAGCAATCTCTTTTGGGGGGGGGCTGAAGCCCCCTAGCCCCTCCCCTGGATCCGCTACTGGAACACAGCATGGTTTTCTATAAGATAAGAATAATTTTAGAGAGGGCTTTTGCATTTGTGGAAAGGGACTCATCTCAGGCTTTGAAATATTTTAGAACGTAATCAATACAAAACTACAAAAGAATTCAGAACGCAGTAAAAATGCTCATTTTGCAATCCCCACAGTTCTGAATGAATTAATTTTAAATGACATGAAGTATTTTCCAATCCCTGTTATTTTTTTTTCCATTTGAGAACTAAAACCTTTGTTTTTTAAAATTTTATACAAAGAACGGGCAAAAGTGTATATACTTGTCATAAATAAGTCACTGACTAGAAGTAGATTAGTTCCAAAACTTTCCTTACGCTTCTTCCCTTTTCTCATGGAACTTTATGCTCTCTCCATCTTAAATAATTACAAAATTATATTACTTGATAAATTATGCCCCACCATGGACGAGTGGATAAAACACTCAACATACAACATAGTAAGATGGCTGAAGTGTGAAGATCCAAGGTCCAAGGTTCTGTCCTGCCGTTCTATGTTTTGGACGGTTTTCTCCATTGCACTCCATCTAAGCAGTTAACTCTTGCGTAGCTTTACCTTAACACAACGCAAGACAACACAAGAGCATTAACAATATAGCTCTTATGTGTTCGTGATATAAGTAGAATTATTTCTAATAAAAGCGTTTTCAGCCATTAATGGAGCACTTAATTGTAAAAAATAAAGGTATTTTTTATTTCATATATTGAAGTAATTAATGGGTTTTACATTCCAGCTGAAATGCAGCATTTATTTGAGCTTTAGTTGAGTGTTTATACAAATAATTATTGAATCATTTGTATAATGAATTTAAAAGAATGTACAAATCGCTGATTATTACTCAAGTAGAAGAAAAGAAGGGCCAAAAAATATTAAGATATTTTGCTAGAGGGGCTCAGACCATTGGTTTTTAGAGGGAAAAATTTAAAGGACATAGTGTCAATTTAAGTAGTTTAATTTTGAGTTTTAAGATATGTGAGAAAAAGCAGCTCATGCCATTTAGCATTTGGAGTTTTGTATGTCATGCCATGCCATTCCTAATTTAGATCCTCATTAAAGGGAACAAAAAAATCGAGCATTGACTTACTGTAGACTTAGTCGAGTACTCTTTTCTAGAAAAGGGTGGAAGAAAACTTCATATCTGTACTATGCGCAGTGGCTTACACAAATAGTAAGTGGGGGATTCAACTTCCCTCGACCTTTGTCCATGCATTTTTAACATAATGTCCGAACACTTTTAACATACCATTACTTCCATACACCCTTCTTTTACAGGAAGTCAGTATACACCAGTGATTATGCATCTGCACATTCTTTGGAAGTGCATAAAATGTTTGTAAGTAATAATTACAACAAAAGAAAAACCAGGCATTTTGCTTGAAATTACTTAAGTGATATGATAATTTTAAGAAATAAGAGGGGGGCCTCCCAAAAGGGATGTTTGCTTCAGAATGGCTTTTTGAGGCCCAGATCATGCTTATTTAGAATACAAATAAAGGGAACACAAGGTCATTCGTTAAAGAACTTTGACTCTAAAAATACTGGCATATAAATTTAACTGGTACATTTGTGCTGTATATAGTAGCTATCGTAATACAGCGGATCTGTTCGTGAGCTGTTAGCTGTTTTGTAAGCAGTAAGCAGCTTAAACAGTCCTAGGTCATCCATTTAGAATATTAGATGCGCAAATCTGAAAAGTTATTTATAAAAAAAAGGAGGCTGAGAAAATAGCTGTATGGATTTTGAGGCCCCTACGTGTGGGGCCCCGGGCACTTACAGTGTACTTCTTATATCATCAAAAAGTTCAGAGAATGCTTTTTTAAATGAGCTATTATGGACATCACAGCTGAATTAGTTTTTTTAATCGATTTTTTTAAAAACCTCGAAAAATAGCCTTTGTAATTAAACTGGATAGTTTCCTTAATAAAGGTTCTTCGTAATTGTTGATAATTTGAAAATGTTTTTAATTCATACTCACTTTATATATAAAGAGATTGTGAAAACAAGTCTAAGGTAAGCAAGTAACAAGGTCTTTCACTTAAAAAAAAAATTCTTTCACATCTTCAACTCTTATAATAGAACGACGAAAAGTTTCTAGTCCTACTGAAGCATTCGGAAAACTAAGGATTTCGGCAACCTCTTATTAAGTTTCATTCATTTCTTAATTTTCTGTAACCTCACGAATTTTATCCACTGTTAGCATGTCACTGGCCAATACAATCGTTTTCAATTCTAAACATTGAATTTTACAAACAGTAATAACAAATTGAGAAAAAAAAAAACCCCAAAAGATAGGCCCATGTAAACACGCACAGAAAGTAAACTTAGAAGTGGATTTTTTTTTTTTTTTTTTTTTTTTTTTTTTTAAAGCGGGAAAGTGTTTGAACGAAACTTTTTAAACGGGTTGTTTTAACATTGTAAGAAAATAGGAAAAAATTGGGATTCGCAAATAAGAACTTCTTAAGTGGGAACGTCTTAACGGGTTTTATTGTACTGAGTAATATTTTATATTGGCATTAATGAGTGTGTAAAAATTTCCGCTATCTTAATGATGTAATATAATTTTTTATTAATAAAAAAAAGACACTGTAATTAGAGAGTGAACACTATAAAATACTACAAATTTCGCAATTAATTTAAATGACATCTAAAAAACCAATTAACTTTTTTTTTTCTGTTAAACTTCTGACGAAACATAGATTTCGATACAAGAAAAAAAAAAAAAAAAAAAAACACTCGTTATATCTTCCTCCAAACCTCATAAACATACAAAATAGCAGTCGACTTACAGACGCAAAAGTACCCTCACTTAAAAAGAAAAAAGCGACCCAACAAAAGATATTTATTACCATTCGAACCCATAAAAACCACATTTTTACATCTGAGAATGAAGCCACCCTTTACGATTGCTTGTCCTTCTTATGCATGTAGTAATCTTCATGCCAATACTGGAAGAAGAGGAAGAAGGAAGGGAAAAAAACAAAACAAAAAAAACCGGGATAGAGTTGTTTATAAAAAGTGCTTTCTTGTAACATAAAAAGATTTCAGGGTGCAGTAGAAAACTGTGAGTTGTTATGGAGTTCATACAAATTGCACCCATTATTTATTATATCTTCCCGTTGCACTGCAAGTATTATAATATGTTCTTAAGTGTCTTCTTGTTGAAGGAATGTGCATAGATAAATACCAAACAGGCCCTCGCGCCATGTTAAGGTTTCTTTCTACGTTGTAAGGAAAATGTTCAAATTTTACGTCTCTAGGGAATTGCCATTTTCAAGAAAATGTTCCGGCAGTCTCTACTGTTGAAACTACTGCGGGATATATATTGACGTAGGATTTACTTATCGCTCAGTTAATTCTAATGCTGCCGATGAAAAATGATGAATACCACAAACGCGTTTAGTTTAATATACACAAAACGTTTACAATAAGATGGTATATTGTGCTTCAATTTATGTGCTTTAACAAATCTATTAACACTACCGATTACTTATCCCAGACAGCACATAAGCTTAAATCAAGCTTGACATTTCTTTGAATTTGACGTATTAATGCAAGCTTGAGTTTAGCTTGATTTTAGCTTTCAAAGTGCGCAGTGATGGCGCCATCTGTGAAAGAGAATGGACATTAATTGTCTAGCGTTCTCAAATTTTCTGAAATTACAAAGAATTAAAAAAAAATCAGAAGTTAAATAATGTTTTTAATTATAAAGTATGAACAATGAAAATAATTCAAATTTACATTTGTATAAATTAATTTAAACTTATTTTTAATTCTTCGAAATGTTCTATATCGATATAGCATACCAATATGTAGGAAAATAACTAACCAAATTTGTAAAAAGAATTTTTAGCGTTAAAAATAGCAAAATTTTTCAATTATTTGTTATTTTAAGAAATATTTACAAAAATGATCAAAGTGTTTGTATTCCATACATGTTAGCAATTGTGATATAGCATTTCGAAGTAACGTTTAACTATCTGTTTCTTTGATTTCAGATTACTAAACACAAAATTTGTGTTAAGTAAGTAAACCCATTCTATATTTCCAAATATGGAAATTCTTCAAAATAAAATACAATTATACTACGAAAATGATTTCAAAATCAGTCGTTTGTCTCGATTTTGGCCAGCAGTATTGCTCATGAGTGTTGCGGTACTGAAAGTTTTAAAACTGCTAATTAGTGCTGCTCTTAAGTTTATGTTATGTTTATTTCCCTATTAGTAGAGCCTCTAAATCACACATAACATTATTTTAATTTTGATGCATCCCATGGAAAAATAAAAGAAACAAATAACACATCGCCCACTTATCAACCTGGCCAGAAAACGGCGTGATAAGTCACTTCAAACTTTAGTCTTATCTGCGTGAAGCTTAGTAGCTGAACGGATAGCGAGCTTGACTCCCAACCGAAAGGTCCCGGGTTCTATTCCAGCCACGAACACTAGATGGAAACAGATTAAATTAAATTGAAATTTCAGCGTAGAGGGGGAAAATGCGTGGCAAAGTAAAATATATGGGGCGAGTTCGCCGACCGGCGCGCCCCGTCTATTTAGGAAATTTTTTTAGGAAAATTTTTTAAGCTTGAAATTAAGTTTGAAATGTCAAGCTTAATGCAGGCTGGGCAAGTGTAAACTAGAACACTTGATTCAAGCTTGCATTAAGCTTACACGCTTGAAATTTTCAAGCTTAATTCAAGCTTATTGACTTGATAAATCAAGCTTGCTGCAAGTTTGCTGTGCTGTCTGGGATATACAAATACTATTTGTATTCCTTAAATGCTCAATTTGAATATTTAAATACTTCATGGCATAAGAAAATATTTAATTGAATCTCGTAAAAAATATCTGAATGTATCATCTCCAAGAGCCAGTGGCATCGCCAGAAATTTTTCATGGGGGGGGGGTACTACTGCTGCAAATCACATATATGTACACGTGTGTGTGATAAGGCACTGAAGAATATACATTTTGTATGGCAAAAAATTCTTCACGGTGGGGAGGGGGGGAGGTTGTGTCCTCCCCTTGTCTACGGTACTGCCAGGAGCTATTTAGAATTTCACAAATTCCGATTATGGCTTAAATTTTGTGACAGCGTTTATTAATCTTGTGGAATTTTTAAATTTATGACATCCGTAACAGAAATCTTAGATAGATCAGTTAGTTCACCTGGTTAATTCACTAAATAAGTTTTTTACTAAGTTATATTGGAATTTAAAATGACGCTGAAAAAATTTCTTTTTCATTTACATAGGACCGTTACTGAAGAACGCAATCCTACATTTTTTTTATAAATAAAACCTTCTATTGAGGAACGTAATCCTACATTATTTTTTTTTATATAGAACCGTTATTGAGGAACGTAATCCTACATTATTATTTTTATATGGAACCGTTATTGAGGAACGTAATCCTACATTTTTTTTTATAAAAAATATAGAACCGTTACGGAGGAACATAATCCTACTTAAGACAGAAAAAATTATGACAAAAATGTATGGATTCAATTCGGACTGTTTATTCAGCCATACATGCAAAGAGTAGGATAAAGAGGGGGGTAATTATAACTACTGTTAGTATATTTTTCAGTCGTCCAGCGGTGTCTTACTATTTTATGGATAACTGACCGCGGTGGTCAAATAGAAATGACCGACTGTTTCGAAAGCAATTATTACATTTTTATGTCCCGCTAAACTCCGTTTCCGTAAGAACATAGAAAATGAAGCAGCACCGGCTTGGCCAGTACATGGGAGGGTGAATTCCTCTCTCTCAACTGGACTGCTGTGAGACTGTGTGCGCTAATGGGAGCTGGTGCACGTGAAATCAGTCGTGTCTCCCATGTCGTCCATGTTCGAACGATACCTCTGGGGGGGGGGCAATTTCAGGTGCTTAGTCTCTCATCTGGAATGGGTTCAAAATTAAGAGACCCCGAGCTAAGTCGGTCTTTCTCCCACTGGAGTTCATACAAATGGAAGCCGCTCCCTTTCGCCCATCGCCGTTCTATTTGACACCGCTCTGCAATTGCCAGAGAGCATTAGAAACGACAACAGCAACGACATACTTTTGTATCATTATATATCAACAACCTATGTTTTACATTATTATATCAGTCAGGGTACAAGGAGGAGTCATAAAGTGAACGTTCTATTGCATTTTTCAAATTTGTTAATTTTTAACTCTTTCCAGAATAGAAAAAAAAATTGTTTGAAGTAATTACAGGGATAACTTTGATATTTAAAGGACACCTAACTGCAATATTATTTCCGTAGACGTGGCTTATAATTTAAGGACGTGGTCATGATCAACTCCATCAAAAACACAGAATTGCTAAAAAATTGGGATAAATGTGCTCTGCGACAAATGTGCTCAATAAGGGAATCACGACTCTTTATTTATTTATTTATTTTTTGGTTAAACTTTCTCTGGCAGGGATAGTGATCGCGCTGTTTTCTTAAATTTGTGAATCCCAAGGACTCATAAGTTCATCTACTTTGGGTCTCTCTCATGCTAAATTCTATGGGTCATTTTCAATAACATGTGAAGAATATGAAAATACTTCAATATTCAACAAATAGACGTAAAAGCAGGATCTCCTGAACAGCTTCAGTCTGTAAAAAAAGCAGGTCGCGGCTCCCGAGCAATTTGAAAGAATATTAGTCCTCTTAAGAAAAGTGGGTGAGAACACCTACTATAAAGCTATTCCTGTTCTTTTATATTTTCTGAATGCTTTGAGATGTACTTTTTGGCTCTGTTAACACAAGTTGATAGAAGAATTTATTCCGAAAATTGCATTCGGAAAAGGGGGGGGGGGAGAGAGAAAGAAAAGAAAAGCGGAAAAGATGCGTTCTGCAAAAGTCGCCTAATCTTTAAATTAGTTGCAAAAGTCAACGGTGGACAAGATGTTTACATTAAAAACAGTGAAAGTAAAAATTTACCTGTAATATTTTCCCGACTGTTTAAAAACTGTAAAATCCAACTGTAAAACCAAAAAGTTTCATGCTTGATGTTTTAGCAAAAAATTTACATTTGAAAAATTTCTTTTGTTAAATCTCGTTGCTCATGGTTGCCCTAATCTACCCTGTATTAAATATCTGGGGTATAAAATATGGTCCTACAATGTGCAGTTAGCAACGTGGATAAAAAAGGTGAACACGTGTATAAGCAATATGAATAAAAAGGAAATCTTTGCAATCGAGTGTCCACGTTGAAGAAAGTGAATTCAGTATACGCAGTAGTGTTATGTGCAAATTAAACTGTGTTGGAAGTGTACTGTAATCGGAGGGCTCAGCATATTTTTTTTTCTGTTTTTGTATAAAATAAACAAGTTATTTCATGTGTTTTTGTTGTTGTGACTAATGCCCTGCGGTGAGCGGTTTCGGATCCTCCTCATGGCCTTATCACACTAAAGGGAAAATCCGAGCCACTTCGCGCTGGACCCACTTTTCCGACGGACTGGAAGGCGTGTTTATCTTGAAGGGTTGCAAGAGTCAACAAACTCTCTCCGACGCCCAAGAGTCATCGCATCGCTGATGGGGCGTGCAGGTTCTTATTTTATTGATCGTGCGTTGATCTATTGACATCGGATCGGCAGCAATCTCTCATTCCAAAGTCCACTTGAACGCGGCCATCATTTTATGGACACGTGATTCTGACATCGAACCAAGCTTCGAACATAGTAGTAGTCGCCATTGCTCGAAATTGCTTATGACGTAGCAGGAAGAAGTACTCTGATGGGCCGAAATTTCGTCCGACTCGGATTTTTTCCTTCGGAAAGGAAAAAGTTGGAGTTCACGGTCGTCAAGGTAACGGTGGAGAAAATCGGCCAGAAACTTGATTTGCAAGGAAAGTGGGTCGGATTTTTCTCCGTGTGATAGCCCTATTACAGGACGGCTATGGGCGAAAGGGAGAGGCTTCCATTTAAATGAGCCCCAGAGAGAAAAATCGATTTAGTTCGAGGCCTTCTAATTTTGAATCAGTTCCAGATGAGAGACCTAGCACTTGAAATCGGCAGCCCCCCAGAGGTATCATTTGAACATGAAGGACACCGGAGCCAAGAACAGATTTTACGTGCACCAGCTGCTATGGGCGTACACGGTTCCACAACAATCCAGCTGAGAGAGGAGTTCACCCTCCCAAGCACTGGCCAAGCCGGCGTATCTTCACTCTCCGTGTTCTCACGGGAGTTTAGTGACTAGGCCTCTGCGGGACACTTATTTTACTTGACCCTACTAAGTATCCTATGGACATATTCTGAGGGTCGCTAACAGCGATGGGAGATTTACTAGTGACAGTCCTGTGACAATGATGTTTGATTGGCTATTGCATAATTAATTAAACTGCGTTGGGACGGATTATTTCAGATTCGATACACTTGTTACAATAAAGAAAAAGACGTTAAAGTACTTAAAACTATTTCATTTAAAAGAAACTATTGAAACATAAGTTCATTACAACGGCTGGTGGTGGCTCAACGGGAAAAAAAAATACATCCTTTATGAACAGTGAAAATAAGATGGAATACTTTGAAAATTACGCCAGCAGAGAATGACACATTGGCGAGAACAACAACTTGTATGAGATTAATAACGCCAATCCCAGAGCAACCTTAAAACTTAATCCAATAAAATTAAAATAACGGAATTGCGAGCAAATAATTTTAAAGATAAGGTAGGGCAAGAAAAAATAACAAACGCCAACATTATGTAAGCAAAATGCCGTTGCTATTGCAAACGGATGTAATGTAATCTATTTTTAGCACAGCGGCTCCACAGGTCTGATGTGACAAATAAACAATTAAGAATAATGCATACGGGAAAAGTGAATATACAGATTAAAAGCAGAAGTGACAGAAAAATGAGAACAGAAATGATTTAGAATACATGAAAGAAACACAAAATTAGAGGCTGATTATTAAATTAGATATGTGATCTTCATCACAAATCCACTAGAAAAGCAAGGGATTGCTTGAAATCATTAAATTTGTCAGGTGGAAAGCAATGCAACATTAACTTTCCTTACTGTAGGAAGGTACTATGTAGATTTTTCTGAAAAAAAGTCAAATAATTCCCATCTGATAAACGTTTGCAATTTTACACTATTTTATGAAGGAAAAAACTTCATTTTTGTGTGTGTGTGTGTGAAGAGTAAGTTATTAGATTTGTTTTGCTGCCAGATAAGTGAAATAAAATTATCAAAAAGAGATTCGGGATCATTTTATTTTGAACTATCGCTCAACCGCTCGTTACTGACTAAGAAAAAAGGAAATCCCCAAATATTTTATGATGCAACAGTAATTATTTATTCAAATTGTACACCTGTATTTCCGGGGGCGTCTCCGTCCGGGAATTCGCTCCTAAAACGGAAAGTTTCGAAGCCTTATATAGGTCTTTATAGACTATGCTCAAGCGAATTTTCTATTAGAAAAATTTGAACTATTTAGTTTTAAGTAAGAATACACAGACACACAAACCACAATAACAAAAAATACCCAACAGAATGCTGATGTTTAAAAGCTGAAACAAATGAAACTTTGTGAAATAACACACACAAAAATGCACTTACTGTCGGTACACGTGTTTCGGGTGAAAAATGTTCAGCAGCAATAGAGTTCTTATATCAATGTTCTTGTGGTGTGTGAGCCCTTTTTGCAACTGATGAAGGGTGAATATTTCCCCTCCCCCCCGAAACACGCGCACTGACGATGAGTACGGTTTTATGTGAGTACGGCGAGTTCCGCCAAAATATCGCCAAATTTGGCGATAGTCAGTCATTGGGTCCATGCCCAAACTATCGCCATTTGTCTTCGTCCTTGGTGAGTTTTGGCGAAATATCGCCAAATTTGGCGATAGTCAGTCATTGTTTAGTCCATGCCCAAAATCTCTCCATTTTTCGCCGACCTTGGCGAGTTTTGTCGAAATATCGCCAGATTTGGCTCCAAAAATAATTTCGCATTTCGCATAACTCTCTATAAAACTTTTAACCGTAAAATGTTAAAATTTTGTGTTTAGAACTATTGTAACATCTAACGGTGCATCTCTCTCTCTCTCTCTCTTTTTTTTTTTTCAATTCCTACTATTAGATCACACTCCACCTATATATATTTATATTATCTTGTTCGAATGTTCAATCGTTAATGAAATTCTTTTTTATTCATCCACTCAAGTTCAAACTTGTAATGGATGACACTTGATATTAATACAGTTTTTTTCAAATATTAATTCATTCATTCAATTCAATTAATTAATTTTAATAAAAAGTAACTAAAATAAAATTCTTCTTTGTTGACCTAAGTAGGAATTGACTTAATTTTTTTTTTTTATATATTACTCGGAAAAAGTAAGCTTACATTTTCTGAATCTTTGCATCCGTGTGCCCAAATATGTCTACCGTTCATCCAACTTGCTTTATTCAGAACTCGTAACAATAAAGGCCTTATACGGTCACTCCATCTTCCGAGGGGATACATTTCCGACCATTAACAATCTGTGCGCAATAATTTCATGAAGGGGTAGGGATCAGGATATATCCTTTAAAGGATATTTATCCGTTTAAGCACGATGGGAGGATGGATTTAAATTCAGTACAGTGCCCGTGTTATGTGGAGAAGACCGCTAAGAGAGAGAGGCATGAGGGGTTACTGGATCAAATAGATATCGGAATGATGCATGGGCATGAGGGAGGAAGGTTATCGCGTGTTTCAAGCATTCTATTGAGAGAGACCTGCCACTGTGTACAACACACGGAACGGAATCGATTCGGGACTGCGTGGTAAAGTGTTTGCAGTTTTGGAGAGGGAAGATTAAAGGGGTTCTTAAACTAAGGGCTCTTTGGTTAAATATTTCTGCTTGCCAAATGTTCCAGTTCGCGTTACAGAGAATTAACGACCAACGAGAAAAGTTTTGGGGACAATTGATTTGCATTTAATCTTAATTTAGTATTGGTCTATAGCAGGGGTTCCCAAACTTTTTTTCGCCGCGGCACCCTTGTCAGGCTAATAGCATTCCGCGGCACCCTTCCTAGGCTGAAAACTTTCGCGGCAGGTTAGCTTTAAAACAGTTAGGTTAGAATGCAACAGTTTGGGTGCATTTTTTCATTAGTTCTTTTATGTTATTTATAGGGCTAACTATAAAGGAAGTACTCTCTTGGGTAAAGGATATAGAATTTTGACACCCCTCTCCCATTTCAGGGAGTTCCTCTAAAAGAAAGGCTACAGGACACTGAACCTTCTCGAACTTGATTGAAATATTTTTGTTTTCGCCCACTTGGTCACTGGCTTGGCAACTTTTTTCTGGGATACCGGTTCAGAGGAAAGTATTTGATTATACTTCACTTTTCTTGATTATCTCCACGGCACCCCTGGCATACGCTCGCGGCACCCTAGGGTGCCGCGGCACACACTTTGGGAACCTCTGGTCTATAGTATTCTCTCATTATGCTATTCCTTAAATTTTATCAGTTCAATGCTTCGGAAGGAAATGAAACCAAATTCATGATAAAATATTTATAAACTAATAACGGTGAAGTCTGTCTAATCGTTATGTAGAGCATTATTAATCTTAAATTCTACAAATTGAATTTTCTCATATGTGCATCACCACAAATTAATTTAACACATTTCAGAAATTAATTTAATATCTTTTAGAAATATCCAGAGTATTAGTAGTACTTATCTATAATTATAAGTTGTTAGATAATTATGGCTATCTGTGACCACACGATAGCTGTCTTAAAAATTATTTTATCCTGATGACATTTTTAAAATAAAATTAATGCAGTTTTATCTTAAACAATCCCTTGATCATTTTCCAAAATTGCAAACGATAGTCAAATTTTATTCCAAATTGTCTCGCAAAGCTTTGTTTTGTCTCGCACAGAATCGGCAATCATGATTTGTATTATTATTATTATTATTATTATTATTATTATTTAAGGCTGTATTCGAAGAAACAAAATCTGATTCGCAGTCTTGGTACACAAATTAAAAGAAGCTTATTGCCACAAGCATTTGAAAAAATCTGCCAGGCACTTGGAGAAGCAACTTGAAAGGCCATTTCAGACACTTGAAAAAGTCCAGGAAGATTCTTCATAATAGTAAACACACTGTACACAAATGAAAAAACTGTGCCTTTTGCGAAACTTTTTGAAAATTTCTTAAATAAGAAATTGCACAGCAGATGAATGTGTCCCATAGCACATTGAATGCGTCACTCTTAAAAAAATTTTGCTTTGCTACATTTAATTCAATGTTAATTTAATCATTAAAGGAACCGTTTGTTCTCATCTATTTCGATGTGTAGTGCAGCTTATAAAGAATCATTAAAAAAATTTTTAAGTCCCTGGCGCAACTATTTTCCTTTTACTTTGTGTACCAAGACTATGAGGGAGATTTTATTTTTTCAAACTACACAATTAATTTTAATTCACAGTGGGAAAAAAATCAATTAAGGTTGTTTAAGAGGACGGTAGACTTTGGAATTACAAAAATCTGGCCAGACAACTGGAAATTCCCTTTTTCTATCTTGTTATTTTATGATTCTTACTGACTCTGATGCAAAAAACTACGTGGATTTGAGGTAAAAGCTTTATAAGCAAGGATATTAAATGGTATTAAAGGTAAGGGTATGTGATAAGCAAGAGTATTAAAGGTAAGTGCAAAGATATTTTATAAATTCCTTTTGCTTAGAATGAAAAAATTCGAAGTTCCACGTCTTTAAAATGTTCGTTGCGTCTTAATTTTACAAGAAATCTTTTAAAGTTTGTATAAAGATTCCTGACAAACTAAAAATGAAATTGGGTATCCATTTTACATTTTGTTGTCATTATGAAAATTCAATTAAAGTTTAATAAACACGACATACTTGTGAAAATTCAGCATTAAAACCCCAAAATATCTCCTAAAGTTTAACTTTTCTGCTAAAGCAATATATAGTGACCTCTCGCTTATACGGTTCTCAGTTGTACGACTCTCTTGGTTTTACGCCAATTTCACTTGGTCCCTTATGGGAAATAATGCTAAACATCTGAGTCATACGTCTCTTTTTGTCACTTGTAGCACGTTTTGAACGTTTCAGGCAATTTCATATTTCTCATTCAAGAATTCATTTTATAATCTTTAAAGTACAAATCAAGCGCGTTTTCTTACGTTTATCCTTTCACTATTGTAAAAGTGTATAATCAGTAACGAATAAAATTTCTGATTTAAATTCTGCGTTCTTAAAGACGAAATATATGGAGAAAAAGTTGTTGCATGTCTATCAGAATGATTATTCCCAAATAGTTTAAAGTTTTATCAGTCTTAGAACAGAAGACATTTTCTCTATTCGTCGACTACCTTCACTTCATTTTTTGAAAAAAATCTCATCTGTCAGTCTTTAAAATAAACAAAGCGATAAATAAACTGCAATTTTGTATTTTGTAAAATTATTTTATGTTCATTTTTTAATATATTATATAAATTTTGTTAAAATATGTTTTTAGTGTTCAAAACTTATAGTTTTCTATTATAGGTAAAATAATTAATGCATGTAAAATTTTAAACTTGTATAATGAGACTATCTCTCACTTATATGACTCTCTTAGTTATAAGACTTTTTTCTACGGTCCCCTGAAAGTCGAATAAGTGAGAGGACACTTTAGTAAGTAAGGAATCCCAAATATGTTCGAAATATATTTTTCAATAATAAAAATTTAAAATTTAACACGAAAAAATTGTAACGCAAGGAACATTCCAAAAATTTTCCAAAAAAAATTTAGATTTTTAACTAAAAATATCAATAGTTAATTTTGTAATTTTGTAATACCTCAATGGATACATATACGAAAATTCATATCTTTTGGTCCAAAATTAAAAAAATATAATTTTTAAAAGTTCTTTCATTAAAAAGGGAACTTTCCTTAATTTGACAAAAACACCGTATACGTTGGAGTATTTTACTAAACATTATCTGTTACGGCCGGCACTGCGGGCTCATGAAACACAGATCTTCCTCCGGTAATTCAAATGACGCAAACCCCGGCGTGCACTTCACCTCCCCCTTTTCAAACCCGACCTCTTCCTCCTCTCACATAAAATCATCTTAATCCACCCAGAAATCCAGCAAAACGAATCAGTAGTCCCCGGGGTACGAGGCTCATATAATTTAAATCCGATACACCCCACAACATTCTGTTAGCCGGTACTACATCAAGACACGCAGTTGGGGGAGAAGAGATCAATTGGGGGGGAGAGCCTTTTCCAGCCCTTAATAGAAGGGCGCACATCGCAAAGGAGAACGGAATTAGAGAAGTTTTATAGTTTTATTATTGAGACACTGAGTACTCTCTTTGCTTGGAGGCTTTAAGCAAACCTTGGGAGACCCAGGCCTAGTATTGTAGGTGTGCCTTAGACTAGTAGGCACACCTTAAGGTGTAAAATAACAAGAAGTTCGTAAAAATGGCACACATAAAATGGTACTTATCAATAAAATGATCATTTCAAAGTCTTTACATTCTACCACTAGTCTTTCTTAACCCTTTGAGGTGCAACCCTTTCCCAATGCTCAAAGAAGGGCAGCCGTTCGCACAGCCAGCTGTCATCAAAAAAGGGTCACTAGATCTGTGGCACGCGATGAACATTTCGATCGTCCGCCCTCTTGCGGGTCGTTCAGTCGAGCGATGGCAACGGCTGCCCTTCTTTCAGCATTGGGCCATCTGTCCAGCTGTTCTTCCATTTTTCGGCAGATGTCAGGGCTGTTCAAAAGAATCGTGACCCTTTTTTGACGGGAAAGGACGTGCTAAAAAAGTTAAAGGATTTCGTGGAGCTAGGTCACCCGCCACCATTTTTATAGAAATCCAATCTATTCTTCGTGACGGGCAACAGTCCAAACGTCAGAGTTGGGTGTTCCCAGAGCGGGAACGCTGCGCGTTAAAGGGTTAAATGCTCTTTCTGTGTTGTTCTGAAGGGTATAATTTGAAGAAATAAAATCTTCCTCACGGTCTTGGTACCAGGGCTCGAAATAAGTTGCGACAACCACGGCAAATGCCATGGGATTAATCCAAATACCCACGATGATCAACAACTCTCGCGGCAAGTTTATCTGCAAATATTTAAAACTTTATTACATGACTGTTTCTTTCAATCTCAATTGTATTTTAAGGTTACATATCAAACGACAGAATGCTTACAAGAAAAGTGAAGCTTTTTCTTTTTTCCTTTGTTATTATCATTTTGCATTGTGGATTTTTTAAAATTTAAGTTAAGGGGGAAAAAACTGCAATTTATTGTTGTTACGAAAATTCGAGACTTTGTCGTGAGCTGAATAGTTTTCGCTGGCAGTTTATAAAAGTTGACAGCATTTTTTGCTGTCATCTTCTAAATTTTATTTCAAGTCCTACTTGGTACGTAAATTAAATTAAACCGCTTGCGCCAGGGATTATCTTCAGTTCAAGATGAAAGTTCCTACGTTGGCTTCGTATAGTAAAAATTATTTATAATAAAATATTAATTGAGTTATATAACTATGATTTTTTCTGTTCTTAGCGAGCTGTGGGTTTATCAATGACTAATTGATTATTTGCAACGCTAAAATAGGAAATTTCACTTATAATCTAATACTTCGAGGGTGTACAGTATCTCTACTCAGGTATTAATAAAAATTTAATTCTGAAAATGTCAGCAATATGGCCGCATTCGTAAACGCCAAACGAGTTATACTTGTGCAACGAGTTTTATCCAAGGTGTTTGTAAAGGAAACTGAGTGCATACAGTTTATAAACTAGATCGTTAGTATAAAAACTGAGTGCGGCTAGTTTAAAAGTAAGCAAACTGAGCACGAAGAAGGCTCATCCTGTTGTTGAGAAGTACACTTGCTGCACGTTGTTGTTATTTCGAAATGCGCCCTTTGTTATGGAAAAGTATTTTACGTTTGCTGAAGCTACAAATATTATTTTTCGGAGGAGGAAATTCGTGCATACGATAGAAACTGCACCGAAGGTACATAATATTTCAAAGTAATCATTTTCTTGTACTTTTCATTTTAGTCAATTCAAAATGCATTTAGTATGGTGATTGAAGTTGATGTAAACCGTTATGAGCGAAATTGGAACTTCTCTCGCTAAATACTTTTGAAAAAATGAAGTTAAAATTTCTAAATTTTGATCTGTGCGCTCCAATGATGGCCACTCTTTCTTTTAAAAATCCAGTTGATTTTATATTGAGTATGTACCAAAAGCTCTGCTCAGCACAAATAACAACAGACGCGAATTGTAAGCAAACACGTCTCCCAGACGACGAAACTAAATGAACTGAAGTTGTTCGTAAAGGCAAAAGAAACTAATAGCCACTGATAGCACTAAACACCGTACTCCTGTTTTCTTACGGAAACTCGTGCAACGAGTTTGTCGTTGGCTGGAATTTTTAAGGTCCGCTGGCCGTAAGTTTTAACCCTTTAACGCGCAGTGGTTTCGCTCTGAGACCACCAAACTGTTGACGTTTTGATTGTTGCCAGTCACGAAGAATAGATTTGATTTCTATAAAAATAGTGGCGGGTGACATAGCTCCACGAGAATCCTTTACTTTTTAGCACGTCATTTCCCGTATAAAAATGGTCACGATTATTTTTAACAGCACGGACATCTGCTGAAAAATGGAAGAACGCGAGAACAGTCGGATCAATTGCCCAATGTTGAAAAAAGGGCAGCCGTTGCCATCGCTCGACTTAACTACCAGCAAGATGGCGGACGATCGAAACGTTCATCGCGTGCCACAGATCTAGAGACCCCTTTTTTGACGACAGCTGGCTGTGCTCGCGCACAGCCAGCTGCGTCAAACAAGGGGTCTCTAGATTTGTGGCACGCGATGAACGTTTCCGCCATCTTGCTGGTAGTTAAGTCGAGCGATGGCAACGGCTGCCCTTTTTTCAGCATTGGGAAAGGGTTGCGCCTCAAAGGGTTAAGGTAATATTCTTTTGCTGTACAGGAAGGTTTTTCAACATCTTCCTAAATTACACAAAAAGTTTCTGCAAACTTTTACCGCCAGATGCGGAAACGTTTCAGAAATATATAAAAACGCTTCTCAATAGTTTTTCGCCACATGTGAAAACGTTAGTGAATATTTTCCGCCAGATTCGGAAAAAATCCTACAATTTTAAACTACAATCGCTGCCCCATATTTTGGGGTAAGGTTCCCTTGAGTTCTTTTTTACAGTGTAAATGGCTGGCTCTGTATGGCTATCCCAGTGTGTGTGTACCATGTATGTTCCTTCATGCAGTTCATGTTAAATATATTCAAGTTGGGTGTATTATTCATAAAAATATGGTATTTCGCATATTTGACTCAGCATGTAAAAAAATGGGTTAAAATGCTAAAATATATTATTTATGGTTATCCACATGCTTAGAATTTTCAGGACGCATTTAAGCTTTGGCATTTATCAAATTATTTTTAAATATTTTCTATTAGACCTATAAAAGATTAACGATAAGAAAGACTTGAATATCTTGGTAGCGTTTTCCTGTCTAACAGCGTAAACACAATATTACAAAATTCTACACGTGTAGTAAAAAGAATAATTCTAATATAACAATAAATATATACCAGCCAAAAAAAATTAAAAATCAGGCAATTGATATACAGCGATAAACTTTTAGGAGAGGTAGGCCATTTATTAAGTATTTAGAATCACTCAGCATTGGGTTCGGAATCATCGTCTTCATATAGCAATCCCTTTGGAAGAAGTGTTGAAATGATAGTGAAATTTCAGACAATGGTTCGTCAAAAACGAATAGATCTTTCTCTGAAAATACTCGACTAAAATTGATAGTTAAAAATTCTATTTAATTTCCTTGATGAAATTCTTGGACAGAAGCGTAGCTGGGGGTGGGGGGAGGGGTCATCTGTCCCCGGGTGAACCACCCAAGGACCTCAAACTGTATATAAAACCTTCTTCATTGTATTTTAACAGAGGAGGGGCGCAAAATCATCAATTGTTCCCGGGAGGTGAAAACCCTAGCTACTCCTCTGCTCTTGGAATTAACCCTTTAACGCGCAGTGGTCCCGCTCTGGGAACACCCAATTCTGACGTTTTGACTGTTGCCAGTCACGAAGAATAGATGGGATTACTATCAAAATAGTTGCGGGTGACCTAGCTGCACGAGAATCCTTTACTTTTTAGCACGCCCTTTCCCGTGAAAAAAGGGTCGCGATTCTTTTGAACGGCACTGACATCTGCTGAAAAATGGAAGAATGCGAGAACAGCTGGCAAGATTTGTCCAATGCTGAAAAAAGGGCCGCCGTTGCCATCGCTCGACTGAACGACCCGCAAGAGAGCGGACGATCGAAACGTTCATCGCGTGCCACAGATCGAGAAACCCTTTTTTGACGACAGCTGGCTGTGCCCTTTTTTCAGCATTGGGAAAGGGTTGCGCCTCAAAGGGTTTAAGCCCGTTGTTTTTGAAACTTGGTGAAGAAATAACCGAACACTTCAACACTTTTCCCAAGGTGATAGTTAGCATTACTTAACAGGTGACTGAAAATGAAATCTTTGATCCCACGTTTCAATGTAATTTTTTAATAATTATTTATCATGTTCCCTACCACCCCTTTTGTTGCTATATTTTTGGGACACCCTGTAAATGAAAAAATTATGTTCCTATTAAATTATGTATAGGGTGGTTATAATTAAACTTCTCCTATAAACTGGGTTTTACAGCTATAATAGGTGAACGGAATTGCAACCAAATTCGGTATATGGCCTCTACATGAGATGCGCTCAAGAAATTAAAAAAAAAAAAAAGTTCAAAATATGTCCACTAGGAGGTGCTTTGTATAGAAAAACAGAAAATTTCAAAATGGAAATTACTCCAAATATATAAACAATTTAGGCAGTCTTTCAATCGCTTTAAGCATTTATTAACAAAATTGAGTCCCTTTTGAGCTGAATAAACATGCAAAGCGCCGCCTAGTGCACATACTTTGAATTTTACTTCTAAGAAATCTTCCTTGTGCGTCTCTTGCGCAGTCCATATTCCAAAGTTGGGGCGATCTGTTTTCTCATTTCAGATACAGAATAGAAAATACATGCATAGGGAAAGTTTAACTACTCTGTATGTCCTACGACTTTGAAACGCATGAATGTTTTTGAGTGTAGGGAAGAACCTACATGGTAATGTTCTGATTTTTATTTTATAAATAAAAAAACAACTTTTTTTATTTTAAATTTATAAGAATAAAAAACAACAATATTATTATTGTTATTATTATTATTATTATTATATCTATCTTCCACCAGGTCGGATAAAGCTAGATACTTGCAGACTTCTAAAAATGAATGAATTGACCCTCCAAAACGCAGTTTTTTCCATTAATACAAATATTTTGGAAACTAAAGAGCTATTTTTACTTTCCGAACATGTACCATGTAAGGAAAGTATTGTAATCATGAAAAAATTCGACTTCGAGATTTTGGTGTTTTGACACGTTTTGAGGGCTTCTGAATCCATTGATGCTATTTTTACGAGATGTATGTATGTATGTGTGTATGTGTGTTTGTGTGTATGTGAGTGAACACGATAGCTCCTGAACGGGGCATGCGATGGAGCTCCAATTGGGTATATATGTTATAAACCACCGTCGCAAGACCGGTATTGATTTGGGTGTGTATAGGACTTACAGTTTTTCTACAGGGCTACGACAAAGATTTCTTTTACATTATGGCCTATGGGGAGAAATTCTTGAAAGTGCGCTAGCGTTTAAACGGTACATTCCATTGAGCTTAAATTTGGTTATATATATTTGAATTATTCATTGATTAAAATTTATTTAAATGCTTGGTAATGATCTTAATCATAAGTGTTCGGAAAGTCGAGTGGAGCCACTCCAGATTTTTTTTATTTAAATAGAAATTGAAGCAATTTTAATCATACAGGCATTTAAGGCCGAAGCTGATAAGCAACATTTTGTGTGTATTTCAATGGACGACATTTCCTCATTTCATTGGATTTGCTTTTTAATACATTAATCTTTTGTGGGGAGATCCCGAGTGGTCTTTAAAATTCGCCAGATTTTGGCCGCAGAACAGGGTAATCAATGTATTGGAATAAACGCAGGCAGAAACGTTCTCTCTCCCTTGCGTGGGGGGCAGGGTTTGCGGTTTAACGCGTTTATTGTCAGTGGATCCCAACTGCTCATTAACTCTATAACGCGCAGTGTTCCCGCTCTGGGAACACCCAACTCGGACGTTTGGACTGTTGCCAGTCACGAAGACTAGATTGGATTTCTATCAAAATAGTGGCGGGTGACAGAGCTCCACGAGAATCCTTTACTTTTTAAGCACATCCTATCCCGTAAAAAAAGGGTCACGATTCTTTTGAACAGCTTTGACATCTGCTGAAAAATGGAAGAATGCGAGAACAGCTAGATAGATTGATTGCCCAATGCTGAAAAAAGGGCAGCCGTTGCCATCGCTCGACTGAACGACCCGCAAGAGGACGGACGATCGAAACGTTCATCGCGTGCCACAGATCGAGAGACCCTTTTTTTGACGCAGCTGGCTGTGCGCGGGCACAGCCAGCTGTCGATGGCAACGCCTGCCCCTTTTTCAGCATTGGGAAAAGGGTTGCGTCTCAAAGGGTTAAAGCTTAATTTAAACTTTTATTTATTTATTTTTTTAAATAAAAGGAGGACACACGGGCGAGTGTACATTATGATGAAATGTTGATTTAATATTGCCATAATTATTGTTGACCAGGATTATAGTAATCACGGCAAAGTGAATCCATTCCATTGAGTTTATCGTTAAGCTTCCGTTCCTGTTTGTTTTTACAACTCAATCCATCCATTCCCGTGTATTTACTCAAACGCCCTTTGTTCTTTGCGTTCGGTTCCTTTATTCGTACCTCCATACCCCGTTTAGCTCCATTAGCAGCCCCCATTTCGGACTATTTATCTGCTTTAGCGTATGGCCACAAGTGACTCCATTTCTCAGATAACCAACAAACTCTAAAGGGATTCTAGAGGCGTCGTGAGACATTTATCACTGACCACTGGTCAATTTCGAACTCTTTTTCCTTCTCGGCTTCTCCGAAACCGAAGTGATTGGCGAATGCTCGGCACAGGATTAATCATGAGGGCGGAAAAAAATGCGTGAGGCTCATAGACTTTTATTTATGGATAGCATTTTATAATTTATGAGGTCAGCAATTTTTGATTTGCTTTGATTTATATGCAAGCGCTGAGCAGATAATCGTGGAATTTTGATGTATTTTAAGTAGACCAAAAAAAAGTAGATCATGCATATTAGTTCTGAAAGACAACTATACTCATGCGAAACGTGTGATTATTTATTTATTGAATTGCGCATGTGCTAATTGTGCCTATAAAATGTATTCAGTAATTATAACGAGCACTCAACAGAAAACTGGCGTTAAAATGTAATTAAAAACTTAACATTCAGATAGGAGCGGAGTTTATATTAAATGTAAAACGAAATTATAAATGTTTATATAATAAGCGAATTAGCACGCATAACGACAAACGATATAGTCTCGCGTTGTAGAAAAGATCTGCTCCTATTCATCTAAAAACAACAACAACAGCAAAAACAACAACAACAGCAACAACAACAACAACAACTGAATTCTTTTACAAAATATTTAATCACTTTTATTTAAAATAATCGCTTAATCTTCTGCACGGCACACATACAATTAATTCAAAAATAATTCTAAAATCTTTTCAAAGTATTGCTTTGTTAAAATTGACTCCAGATTCTTCATTTCAAAAGAAGAGCTTTTTTTTTTTTTTTTTTTTTTTTTTTTTTAAAGGAGTCTGCAAGATATCATTATTGATGTTATTTGGCAGAAGTTATTTTTACAATGGATAAGTAAGTCAAACCGCATTAGTACATCACTTTCGGGGCTTACTTAAAAAGACTTATTAAGCGGAGTGACTGCTTAAGCGGAGTTTATATTAAATGTAAAACGAAATTCTAAATGGTTAAATAATAAGTGTGCCTACAATTAACGTATTTTATAAATTTATATATATCAGTAGAATAAGAATTCAAATTAATAAAATGGATGACAAAAATTAAGAAATTAAAAGTAAAGATGGTACGTAGTACTTAACACTACGATTTGTCATAGTAATATATCTTCCATCGTACGGAAGTCGAAACGAAGAATAATCCCCGATGAATTCCTAAAATTTGTTGATAAGGCAAGAAAGTTTTGTAAGGGAAAAATGTGATTTTGTTACATAAATACAAATAAACTAATTATGTCATGCACTTCAAAATTTTTAGAATGCCTCTTTACAAGCTGTACTATACATTGCAATGAGCTAGAAACCCGTATCCGTTGCGAGACTTTCAGACAAAAAATTCTTAAAAATAGGCAACTTAGCAGGATGTGTCACCTTCCGAAACTTTTTTCCAGTGTAATTCCATGTTACAGAATTTTTTCTGAAAGTTTTATAACAGGCACCGCTGCTTCATTTTTACGGAGAGTAATACAGCTTACAAAGAATTATCCTGATTTTTTTCGAGTCCCCGAGACAATTTGTTTATTTCAATTTGTGTACCTAGACCTTGAGGGAGATTTTGTTTCTTCGAACTATACCCTTAAGTGCTTCTGGTAAGACAACTCTGACCAAATAAATAGGACCCAGTTTTGTATATTACACTCTTAGTGACGACTTAAGCAAAGTGATTGAAAAAATAGCGACGCAATAAGCGAAGTACAATATGTGAAAAGGCTCACTAAAAAGATCGAGATTTCATTAAAATGATGTAGTATGGGGGGTGACGTCTTATCCAGGCGACTTACTAACGAGGTTCGACTGTATTTGGAAGGAGGTAGCTTGTCAAGAGGTATATGTACGCTGTGTAACGGGGTTTAGAATTTACATTTTCATTTTATAAAAGTAAGCAAAAGCCACTTGTTTCTAAATATATTAACTGGAATAACTGAACAAATCCGAAATCTACATTTCTTACTTTCTTTAGAAATTAATTGCATCACCCACAATTTCTCTTTTCTTGGTGATGTTAAAATGTAATAATTATTTTCCCCCTGTTTTATAAAAATACTAGATTTTTTTAAATTATTGTATTGAAATAACTATTTTATTCATTTAAACTTTGAAATTAGAAAATAAAATAAAGTTAAACGAATGATTATTTGATTTTCGCATCCTCGTAAAATGATGCAAAGTATATCTTCCCAGACCAAAAACTGAATGAAACTATTTTGTTTTATTAAAAATACGAAGTAAATTGTAAAAAAAAAAAAAAAAAAAAAAAAAAGAATATTTGTACGTGTATAATAAATCCCTTTAAAGTAGCTATAGAATTATTTTAAGATAAATATGTAACTACAAAAATGCTTTTTAAATATTTATAATAAAGTGTAATTCAAATAAGAGTGCAAATGTTAGTGTAAGCATTTACTTTTTAATAAAAATGTCCAACTTCATAAATTTATACAGAGTGATACACTTTTATTCATTAAGTATGAATGCATAGACAAAATAAATTACGAAGTTGTGGAAAAAGGTACCAAATTTTATGGTATCAACTAAAATTTTCGGGAGATTAAATAGAAACAAAGTTAAAATTATTATTTGGCCCCGGGCAAAAAATAACTAATTCTTAAAGTAAATGTGCCCCATCCATTTATGTGATGATGTTCAAAGTTTCAGACTTTCGCCATAAAGTGTCTTAGACATATGTTTAAACAAAGTTCGTGAGGAACTATACAACACCAATAATATCAGAAGCGTTATGTATTTACACAATCATTATTTTCTTTCATTATTTGTGTACTATCCCTGAAATGAGGTTATTTGACATGAGTTTTCCCTTTCAAGAGCCATTGAAAAGAAGTTTAAGTCAGCATCTATTTATTTTAATATCTTCGACACTTTTTAAGATAAAATGCTCAAGTTTTGTGCATCACCTTACTAATGCCTGGCGCCCATTTTATTAATTGGGAATTTTTTGTATGGAGCAGTGAAAAAATTTGTATATTGCATTTATTTACATTTAATCTCCACAAAATTTAATCGATACCATTAAATACTGTACATTTTTTAAGTAACTTTGTAATTTTATTCCAATTATCTATGACCAATATATTTAAGAAATATAAGCTAGTATTTTTGGACACCTTGTATAGCAAATTTTTGTATATATATAGAAGATTTATTTAAGATAAATTTTTGTCAAAAGACAAGTGCAACCTACAAAACATCAGTTTATTCCGCCTATTTTATATTTTATTCAGTCAAACATTCTAAGCAGCTTATTTGATTAAGAATATGACTCGAAAATATCAGAAACGCCGATAAAATTCGTTTCCAAAATTCATCAAACGGATCCCAGTACTTTAATATTCGGCACAAGGCAACCTCTCTAACATGTTATTACGTCCAAAATCACAGCCATCTTCCGAAATTACTTAAATATTCCCCATCCCATCCCAATGAGGGGGCAATATAAATATTACACCCGTGTAGTGAAATATCCCCTATCATTACAGATTATTGAGTGAGGCGCCCTGAAACCCATTCGTAAAAAGGCTTTTTTGGCGTATTCTTAGTCATTCAGGAAAGTACTAAATTCGTGTATTGCAAAGCTCGTTTTAAATGATGATTGAGATTTTTAAAAATTGAATGTCTCTTCTGTTGCGACTTCCTACGTAATATCTAATGCCCTCAGATGGCATGGGGATCCACGTTTTAAAGTAATTCGCGTTTGAAACACAGTTATTTTAAATATGCAAATAGGATTTATCTTGAATTTATGGAAAAGAAAGGGCCCAGATGAAGCACGGAATAAGTAAATACTTAAAAAGTGTTTTTAGCAAAAATGTTCTAGTGAATAACATTTTTCGTGCATTTACATTTTACTTCGTGTGTATTATTTATACACATATTGGACAGCCCAAGTTATATGTATTATAAGTGTATTATGCATATAAATAAATTTCTGCTACTAAATTAGAATGCATTAAACTCTTTCTGATACATTTATAAGAATGAACTAAATTAAAATTTAACAAAATGATTTTTAAAGGAGGATTGAAAAAAATGCTGGAATAAACTGCGTAAGATTTTTATGCAAAATACCAAAATAACATTTATTTCTTTGAATTGACGAGGAAAAACTAAGCTTTAGTCTCTTTATGTAAATTATTGATATGCACATCCATAAGTCGGAGGGAGCGGCAAAAGGGGGCACGTGCGCTCATCTTTGCACAAAATATTTTGATTTAAGAAATTCTTTTTAAATTTCACATGAACTTCCCTCCTGATCTTCTTTTGAATTCAATATGCCGCTCACCCCCCCCCCCCACACACACACCCGTTAAAAAAGGATCTTGCTATGCTTATGCTAATAGGTAGTTTGTAATTAAAACGATATTCTTTCTTTTTAAAAAAATTAATTCTGACTGTAGCTCGCTTTATATTATTAAAGTACATTTAAAACACTTAAAATGTTCATTTTTCACAGCGAGTATAAACAAGATATATCTCTTATAAAACATAAATAAATGTCAAAAACTTCCATGATAAAAAGAAGTCGCCGCATCCGGAACAGATGCCGCTCCCTTGTATTTCTTGTAATTGTCAATAGATAGCACTCACACGCGAATTATTGGCGTGCAGTGAGTTTTCCTTAACTAGTGTATAGCAGCAACTCCTTTCAATTCTTTAGCTGTTACTATAGAATCCTTATTTTGAGATAACAGTATGATATCACTATAAAAACTTTTAAACACGTTATGCTTAAGTGCTTTTCTTACAATAATTACCGAATCCATGCATGATTTCGAAGTCAAAACTAAGTGTAGCACCTGCATAGAGTACTGTGCGTATGGTTACACCATTTTCCGTTGCGATTACAGGCAACTGGGATGTGTTACGGTTTCTTTTGTACGGGACGGCGCAGTTAGCAAAATTTTACTTTCTCTCCGAGTCTTATTTTTTCATATTACTGAATTTATGTTACTGGAGTATATATTTGCAGGATTTGATTAAGTATTATTAACTTTTTTTTCTTTTCATATTACACAAACTGACCAAGTTGGGCATATTATAAATTGTTCATTGTAATAGTAATAATTCTGCATTTTAACGTTCTCGCTTAAATGAAATACTGTTTTTAAAAACCGGATGGATTGTTAATTTTTTTACAGATTTCATTCGAAACGCCCGCATTAGAAAAAAAAATAAATAAAAAATAAAATAAATAAATAAAAATAAAACAATGTAAACACTATTTACAATTAAAATTCAATTAAAAAAATTAAGAATTTAACTTTAGTAGAGAACTAAAGGCAGACTAATATTAATTTAAACCTCCTTGTATGTCTCTATGTACTAATTTAGTACCCTTTTTTATTAAATAGGTAATTATAGTCCAGATAGGAATATTTTTTTGAGTATTTTTTATTTCATTATGTTCTTATGACAGGCGCGGCATAACTCCTGCACAAGAGCGGCATCTCACCTGCAATTCAATATTTTAGAAAAAAACTGTTTAGAAGTATTTTTTATTTTTTAGATTTTTTTGTCGCAATACGCATGTTCTATATTCTACTATAAATAGCGTGGCATGATTTATTTTACTGTATGTGCAGCTTGGGATTTTTTACACAAGTAGAAAAAAATATGCAGCATAAGTCCCGGTATTACCCTATAATGCCTTTATTAGAGAAATGTTACAAATTTTTATAGTCTTTACCCCTACCATAGGCGTAGCTTCATCTTCATAGATTTATTGTTTTTATTTTTGGTTCATTAGGTCGTAAATCTGAATACACCTCTCTAAGAATATCGCACTTTTGTACTCAAAATTGTTCTTGAATATTCTAAAATTCAGTCTAAGTCAAGAAAAGCTGATATAAATTGATTTCTATCCATATCTTTTAGACATAAACTGACATGAAATAAAATATGCCTTTAAAACTGTACACCGATATTCACTTTCCCCGTCCAAACAAAACCTTCGAAAATAGAATCAATTCACTTCTTTTCATTTCCGTTTTTCAATCATCCTCTAACAGAATAACTTTTGTCTATTGTTTGGCGCGCGCAGCTGGTCCAGTGATTTTAAAAACATTGTCTTTGGAATAAAAATTGAGCCTCATGGAATAGAAATCACTAAATTTGGAAGTTTTCTAGGAATTTTTACTGAATTGAGAGGGAAGGAACAAAACAGGAGGGTTAGTGTGAACTAAGTCGCAGATATCTGCCATTTTTGTATTTTTGAAATTTGTGGTCGTAGGACTGAACAATTTTTTTTTTCAGATCCCCTTCTGTACTCTTTCAATGTTAAATTAAATAATATCTCATTTGTGTTATTGCGGAAATGTGCATAGATTAAGCAGGAAAAAAAGCTTTGTTGGGTTATTAAATAAACCCTTATTTTTGGAAAACAGTGTAAACTATGTAAAAACTCTGCAATACACGAATTACAGTAAGTCATTAAATTAAATAATTTATAAAATTCTCGTACATTTTGTGATACAACTTACAAAATTTCCTGTACAATCATTTTGTTTTATTCTTTTAACACGTTAATGTTTTCTTTAGAAATGAATATTCGTAGCTCTATATAAAATAATGGCGGTGAGTTATAATTCAAAAAAGGTCCGCAATTTTGAATTATAACTCATTTCTGAAAAATTGTAACAAGTTATATGAACCGAAACTTTTTATTAGAATATAGCTTAGACCTTCACCTGTCATCTTAAATGATCCCTTTTATCTAAAATATAATGCCTAAAAACTGGGAGCGACTTTTACAGATTTTGGTATTTTCGGATCTTTGCCCCATCTAATGGGGTAAAAATCCTCAGTGATGGACATGGCACAAAACTCAAAACGAAACCCACTTGCAAAGTTGTCTTTGCTGCAAAATTATTATTTGTCAGGTTGTAAGGTTGATTGCTATCAGCACCTTCAATACTGGTGGAATATAATTATAAATTTTCCTTTTTTGTTTTGTTTTGTTTGTTTGTTTCTTTTTTCTTTCTTTCTTTCTTTTTTTTCTGTGAACTGTATAGAAAATTTTGATTTAATATGATAACTGAACTATCTCTAAAGTATGCATTCTAAACTCAATTTAACAAAAACAGACAGACAAAAAGAAAAAAATCACTGACAGTTAAATTTAATTAGATAAACTTACAAAATAGGGGGAAGACAGTTGGCTGTTACAGAACTTAAGGAAATTCAAATCTCTCAGGGCCGTAGAAAAACTTATCATATTGCTAAAACGAACTGATGTAAATGTAAATGTTGCAATCACAAACAGAATCAGGGGGGGAAAAAAACTTAAAAACAAAATAAAACACATGCGTGGCTGAAAATTTTACATGATCTTGCATGTCGGGTTTTTTCCGGCCCTGATCATTAGGAGGTCCAGAACTTAGCACAGTAGGATGGTTATTGGAAGGCTCAGGACTTGACACAGCATACAAATATGAAACAAACCAAACTTTTACCAGGCAACAAACCATTATTATAAACTCTAAAGCATTAGGGGCAAAGTTCCGCATTCGGATCTTTACCTCATTGTACATGCGAATTCTTGCTCCATTGGATGAAGATATGAAAATTGCTTTCCTGCGGTTTTGGCCAAAAAGCATAAAGTAATAAGATCATTATTAGGTTAGCTTCACATACAAAAAACCCTTACAACATAAAGCTGTAAAATTGTGAGCAAAAAATAAGTTAAAAAATTCACATCAAAATAAGCATAACAGTAATTTACATAGTATGAAAACTGACAATCGCACATCCGTGATTCTTTGCTTGCAAAACCAGTACCATCTACAGAACTTGTGAAAAAAATTAGTGTGGCTAATTTAGATATTAAATAACAAAAAACAACAACAAAAAAAGAAGCATTCGGATCTTTGCCCAATGTGGACCTTTACCCCCGACTACCCTATGCATAGATTACTACGAAATTTATCTATGTTATTCCTATGTACAATAAATAGCATGTGTCCAATTGAAAAAGGTGCCTGACGTATTCATAGTTCTTATATAGAAGCATCGAAAAGAATTCAGTACATTACCCTTTATGATTAATAGCTCTTTGAAACATATTTTAGATTTATTCATCTATTTCAAACAAAACTAAAACTATATACATTATTAAGGTTCACAAAGTAAAGATCTCGATAGAAAATACTGTCTGTAGCGTTTATAGCTCTTCTACAGGAGCACACAAATGAATTTCAATAGATTATTGTAGACGGGAGTGTAGAGACATTCATCCTTTTCAAGCACAATACAATAAATTATGAATGTTTATAACTGTTTACTCTCCAGTTCAAACATGGAAATAACTTTTCACGTTACTTTACAGGGTCACGCGAAAACTAAATTAATAGCGATATATCATCTTTTTGAAAGATATCTCTAAATCCTGGTCGAAGTGTAAAGCTCCTGAGTTTTGGCCTACTCCGTGGCTTCCGATTTAAGGCGTCTTCTCACTTTGAAAATTAAAAAAAATCGATTTTTTTTTAAATTTTGAAAGTACATATCATCAAAAATGTTATATCAAAATTTCATAAAGACCGGAGGAAATACCCAAAATAACAACGAGTGTTTCAACAGCTGTGTCTGGGCAATGGCACCGAAACACGTTTTTACGGGAAGAAAAACCGTGGAAATGGCTTGTCAAACAGCAGCATGCATTTCTAACGAAGGGCTACAACCTGTTTTAAAAATTTTGGAGGGGATGGTTGTCAAACTTGGTCCTATCGCCGCTCAATACGCCGAGAAACGCGACAGTGATCGCGTACGCGGAGGGAACCGCCGCAGCTCTAACGCTTCAAAAGAGACTAGGTCGAGACGAAGGGGAAGCTATCTTGGACGAGCACAACTTCTACGAAGAAGCGGAAGGTCCATTGTATGGAGCAGGCATCGCTGATTAACCCGAGGTAAGGTTTTTTCACGATTTTTCTGCAACCTAAACTTTAAACGCGTTTATCTGAAAACAAGGTTTTTCAGTGCCTTGTGGATGAAATTTCGGAAACTATCCGGCCGATTGTCATGAAATTTGAATAACATATTCTTCATAGTTATGGCTATAGCGCATATCATCAGATTTTTGAAAATTTGATTTGAAGTATTTTTTTTTTTTTACAAAAAACTGCAAAAAAAACGCGTTTTTTTTTTTTTACTTTTTCGAAAAACGTGCGCCATTTTGTTATTTTCGCGAATATCAAAAATCGGATGATATGCGCTATAGCCACTGACATACTGAATCTAAAGCTGTTTTATTTTTTTTGTTTCAGATGACCTGTCTCGGAGATACCATCAACAAGCCACGAACATTACATTTCTACACGGGTTTTTCGATGCTACTGTTTTATTATAATTGTTCAAAAAAAAAATTTTTTTTTCTTGTACTTGAAAGATGTGTTTATTATATAGGATCCATTTTATCCCATAATTGTTTGCAAAAATCCTCGAAAAAAAATATCGCGAAAATAGCCTATTTTCGAGGTGCCTAAAGTGAGAAGACGCCTTAACTGTCTGGAATTTCGGGCGATTTCCGCCAGATGTAACTCGAATACGCGTCAGAAAGCCTTTCCGCAGAATCAGAAAGATCCTGCACCCAAAGAATCCCCACCTTAGGTAGATAACCTTCGTGTCGCTTTGCCTTAACCATTGAACTAAAATCCCATCAGATTTAAGTATACAACATCGCCAATTTTGTTGCGTGGAAAATGTTTTATAATCGATGGGTTTGGCGTGATTTATTTTTCTTCTCTTCTTTATTCATAACTTCCATAGCTATAAAATAAACTGTTTTCACAGGTTTAGGAAAATAGTTATAGCAAGAAATGAAACCTGCATTTAATAATATATTTTTCTAAAATCGCAGTATATTCTAGTCAATATCACTTATTAAAAACTTTTTCCATTAACAAATAAATTCATTGATGTATTTTTTTTCAAATAATATCAATGAATTATATATATATATATATTTACGAAATTTTAAGGAGTTTTATCTGCACTGATTTAATGGGTGTCTGTTAGAGCAGTGCTCCCCAATCGTCGCGGACTGGTTAACATTTGATAATTTTACCGCGGCCCGCTAAGGGGGGGGTATTGATTGTTCAGGTTTTACATTGGTTTGATGTAATCATTTTAATCTCATTGTATTTAAACATGCCATCAAAATAAAATACAGCTGCACAAAAAAATGAATATAAAGTGATTCAATATTTTAATTCTTGAGCATTGAATGTAGCGTGTTTCTTTGGAACCAGTTGATACCCTCTCGGGGTAATAGGAGACAATAACACCCGAAATGTGTTGCTTATGTCCAGTTAATTCCGTTGTTTTGTTCTGGTTGCTGTCACTGCAGAAAACCTCGCTTCACACAGATAGGTGGTCGGAAATGACAATGAAGATTTAAGTGACTGCGATTTTAGTTCATAATCTTGAATGTTTGATAAGCAATAAACTGATATAAAATAGTCACAAGATTTCTTCTGTTAAAAAGCTATAATTAGCACAAACCCGAGAGAAATACACCACAGTAAATAAAATGGAAGTAATTTAATGTTTCTTGGGCGGCCCGGTACCATTTGATCCAAGGATCGGTACCGGTCAGCGGATCGGGTTTATGAAAAGACACGGAAAATAACAAATTGACTTTTAATTAAGTTTTAATCTTAGAAAATGTATAACATGAGTAATTTTGGAACGGATTACTGCTATTAAACAAAGTATCTCTGTATTTTAACTTCCAAAGGGAAAAATGCATATAAAAACATGCTATAAGTAACAAGGCCGTTGCCAAGAATATTTTTTATTTTATTTTTATATTCTTCTTATTATTTTGTGTGAGCAAAACACCATGCTGATAGAATTTTTCAAAAAGAAAGTTGATTTCTGTTATTTTATCAATATGAACTAAAAATCCAAATAAGGATCCTGCCTTCTATTAGATGGACCAGAAAGGAATCCCCTTTCACTCGCATGTAATTTCGCATTCATGTAATTTCTTTAACCGACGTGCTAGATTAGACAACATTTTCTAAAATTCATATCCTATGGGGGCGGGGGAAAAGAACGTTCTTTTCATATTTCTCTTTCAAGAAAGAGAAAAGAGATATTCCTAAAATTCTTGTTGTAAAGTACCTAAAAATCAATTTCACGCCATTTTGAAATTAGTCCTCTAAGGAGTGTAGATGGCCCTTCCCCCCTTTTTTAAGATCCAAGAAATACGTATCATATCTTCAGGCACAGATTGTTTGTAATTAAATGATGGTTGAAAAATTATTTATTTGGATTTAATGTGAGCATAGTTATAATTAAATACTCTGTTAAGACATGTAGAGCTCGTTCTGGTGAACATATTTCGTTGAAAATTGGTAAAAAAGATAAGGGTCCATGGGGAAAAGGCATGTGCTATTCAAAAAGTAGTTAAAATTTCTACCGATAGATGGCGTTTTTCACATAGAAAGTAAATTATGCGAATTTCGAGCGTTTAAAAAAAGTCTAGTGGTCAGTCCCCTATAATTACCAAGTTTTCTTTTTTCTTCTTTCTTTTCTTTTAAAAATCATAACTGCAGTGATTTATCAAGAGTAGCCACGTTTCCCAGATATGGGCTTTTTTCGTTGTAGGCGTTTTAATAGTTCTCAAAATGCTTTTGATCAATTACTGAAGTTCTGATTTGAAAAAAAAAAAAAAAAAGATTATACGCCATTGATCCCAAGCTTTTTTAAAATACTTGCTTTCTATGCGAAAAGCGCTATTTGTCTGTCAAAATTTGAACTATTTTTATTGCTGATTTCTTTTCCCCATGGTGCATTTACCAGGTTTCAGCGAAATACGTCCACCAGAACGGTCTTTACGCAGGTCTAAACAGGGTAATTTTAATTATAACGGAAAGAAAATTAATTATAGAGAAAGTGACACTAGTTACCAATACACTCAAATATATTCCCTAATAAAAACAATTATTATTATAGTAATTTGCCTGTGCGTTGTTCTTTCCAAGTCAATACCTTCTTGCAAATATTGAAGACACGTTAAAACCGCAAAATATGCCTGTAAAACAGGTTTCACTACTACGGCTTGTATGCTGCTGGAAAACAAGTGAAATAAATAATTGCGCGGAAAATTTATGAGCATTATTGTTGTTTGAAATCACATTCATGTAAGTTACAACAAATGCACATTACAACAAATATCTTAATGTAGATGGCAACTATGTCAAAAAATAGTTATGTAGTTACATTAAACTATTTCCGCGAGGATAAGGTCTGGTAATGGGTGAGAAATGATTTTGAAACTTCTAAAGCGGGTTTCACTATAGTGTCTTTTCTGAAAAGGTTCTGACAGTAAATTGCTTGAAAAGTACTTTGCGGCTCGTCTACCATGAAACCGTGATTTTATTTAATAAAATTGACTTTAAATATGTTTCCCGTAATGTTGACTGTCCGTAATGTCCTATTTCAGCAGGAATAAGATTAGGCAGGAAAGAAAAATTGATTTAAGTATGTCTGTCTGTAAAAAGCAGGCTTTACTAAAATGACTAATGACGAAAAATTAAATCTATGAAGAAAAAAAAATATTTCCCAACGCAAATGTTTAAAAATATTCATCAATTTAATGCTGTAGGAGAACACTAATATGCGTATAAACATGGTAATGGGGGAATAACAAGTTTGTTAATTTATTTTATAAGTGAAAGAATTACAAGTTTGTTAATTTATTTTATAAACTTCATAAAGTAACATGCCATTTGAAGATTTATACTGAATACTTCTTACGAAAAATTATATTCTTTATTTTGGCTCTAAAAATATTTAATTAACGAGACATACTTTTGTAAATTAATTCATCAATTATTTGTTTGATATAAATATCCCTATTAAATAGTATAAGCGAAGAGAAAATAATTTCTGGTCCACTATCTGAAAAAAAGCTTTCATTGTTACAATAGATTAATAAAACCAGCCATTGTTCCCATGCAAAATGTACAATACGTCTATAATATTACTAGAGTTTTATGAAAACTCATGTGATCAGTGCAAGATCTACAAAAATATATAAATTCTCACTAGAGTAAATATCACGACTTTAGTGAAAAAGATTTAATTTTAAAATATAGAAAATCTATGAAAAGTTTTGTGTGAATAGAACATAATGATTTTGAAAAATTTCGATGAAACAATTTATAAACAATGGTAAACTTATCTTAACACGATAGAAAACACAAGATTTTCACAAAAGCAAAGTATGAAAACTGTATTTTTATTCTTATAATCGATAGGAAGTATAACTTTAAAAGTAGTACCTATAATCATGGGAACGATGAAAACTTAGAGCAGAATTGGTTAATTTTATGCTTCTTTTGATTCATTCTCAAAAGTCATTTAAAGTAAATAAACAAATTTCACAACTTGAGCGTGTAAAGTAATCTTTCACTAGCAGTGAACGACAGTCAGGGGAAAAAAAATGGGATTCGAATAGCAAAATTTATGAAAAATATTCTGTAGCTCGTCCATTAGGAAATAGTATTCGTTTGGATAAAGTTATCATTTTCTATATTATGCAATTATGTTAAAATACATTTGAGGGGGTAAGATTCGGGAGAAAACTCATTACTTCTCCGCGCAAACATTATAAACACAATTTATTAAAATGAATAAGTGCCGACAATACTAATAAGTGCGATCTAAGAATCTAAGAAAAATATTTCTCAGATAAAGTACGTGTAAGTAAGTTTAATAATGAACATTTAGCAGAACTGTACAGATGAAGTTTGACATACTGTAATCTTAAAGATGAGTATCAAAAGCGTCACTTTACAAAGTAAGTTCAACACGCAATATAGCACAATGTACGGATATTTCAACATCACTCTGATGGCATTAAAATTTGATAAAGACACATAGCGCACTAAATAAGAAGGAATTCATTTCCATTGAGAACAAACTTATGTTCAAACTAGTTTCGCTAGTGCTTCCAAGTTAAAAAAAAAAAAATCCTCCCGTGCAAGACAAAAGAAATAAATCCCAACAGCAAGTGCGGAATATAATTTGCTAACCAACCTTCTCTGTCCACCGGCAAATTCGCTCACAAAAAGTAAGCAGTAAAAAAAAAAAAAGAAATCTAATGAAAAACAAACAAAAAAACTCCCCCCCCCCCTTTTCCTCCCACCGAACGACCTCTTGCTAGTATTTTCTTCTCCATCGAAACCTCCAAAAATAAATAAATAACTGAATAGAAGTGGCAACAAAAGGAAAAAGGCGCCACTTAAAAGAAGCAGTAGCAGTTCTTTTTCTTCCGGGGGTAAAAACGTTCAAAGAATAAATGAAATTTTTCTTCCTATTACGGCAGTGGCACCTTCTGGGAATTAATGGCCTTAACGGGAGCCGAGAAACGGCGGCCGCTTGTTTCTGCAGCGAAATAAACCAATACCGCAGGGAGGGCAACTAAGCATGCCAATTATAGTGAGCGCGTAAAATTTTAGAGGCCTCTTTACTCCCTCCCCCCTCTCCTGTTCTATAAAGCGGGAATAAGCCCAATAGGAAGTCGCCCGTGAAATTGAATTGTCCGCCTCAACGTCAGCGGTGTACCCTCTCTCTACAGTTTTGTGCCCGCTCCGTACCCCCTTCTGTAACCGTTTCACGTAACTCCCGTTCCTGTCAGTTGTGTTGCCAGTCTGAGAATTCCGAACTTCGAGATTCTGGCCGCGGAAGTGTGACACGGAAATGATCTATCGATTATGGGTTTTGAAAACATTTAAAATCGGTTTATGATTAAAAGTGGAAGAAACGTTGCTTGAAAGGGGGGGGATACACTCATTTCTGTTCGCTGTAGAACGCGTTTACAGTGTTATAGCACTCCTGTTTATCGAAATATTTAAATATTTACCAAGATACTTTTTTTTTGTTCAACCCATGTATCCACCGTGTGATCTTCTAATTCAAAAAATCACATGATTAAGACTTGTTTTGGAAAAAGAGCGCAATGTTTGAACATCTGCTAAAAACCCCAGAAACATGGGCGCCGGCAGAATATTTCCCAGGGAGGGGGGCAAAGACTATTGCAACGCATGGTTACTATGTTGGAAAGAGCAAAAAAGCAAGGAAAAGCACTGCATACAAAAACCCAGGGGGGGGCATTTCCCCCCTCCTTGCCCTATGCTGCCGGCGCCCATGCCCAGAAATGCTATCCACTCGGAAAAATTAATCTAGAATGTCTCTACACACACAGTCTGTAAGGTTAATCTATAAAAGTCGCTAAAAAATAAGAAAAAATTCTTCATGAGATATTTTGTAATATTTTAATATTTTCCATAGCACCTTCGCTCCTTTTGCAAAACGATTTTTGTGTTTCAGATTTACTTTTTCTTAAAGTAGCATGAGACATATAGGGTAACTGTTCTTAATAGGCCATACTACAGCTTGGGAAGAAACGGCATTAGTTTTTTTCGAGTGTTTAATATCACTCGTTTGCTGTACAAGCTGTTAAAAAATTCTGTGACGCATGTTTTTTATTTATTTATTTTTTTTTTTCTAAGCAACTATGCATAATAAGAATGCTGCGCTCTAATTGTCCCTCTCACAGTCATGCGTGTACAGCTAATTTAGGCTGTTATAAGAAAGAGAAAATAATCACCTAAATATTTCCACTTTTTCAACGGATATATATTTCAAGAGCGCTGACTGCATTCACATTTCTCAGGACTGAAAAAAATCCCTCAGTATTTTAGTACTTTTCCTGCGCCATTATTTCCCACCATCACAAGCTCGTTCAAATTCCGTTATATGTATCGCAATCAAAGTGCATTTCTATTTCGTAAAGGATTTAGATGTCGCTTAGCCCTTTCAAGCGCAAGAATTTTCACATCAATATAGAAAACAATAGACTGCCCAACGTTGAAAAATTGTAGCCGTTGCCATCAATCCATTTAACTACCGACAACATGACAGTCGGCCGAATCTCCCATCTGGCACCACAGAGCTGAAGACGTTTACTGACACAGCAGGCTGTGCGGCCGCCCTATTTTTTGCGCCAGCAGTGAAAGCGTAATGGTGGAAACAAGGTGGTATCGTGGCGCAACCACCGCGCGCCAAAGATTTAACTCTGCAAGTCCGGGAAAAACTCGTACAAATGTAGCTGAAAACTGGTTCCAGTGTTGTGTTCTCTAAAAGTGAACAGCTCGTGTACTAAAAAATGAAGTTTATAACTTCGTTTTCGCTGTATATTTCCTTGTTAGTTCCACACACACACACAAAATAAATAAATAAATAAATAAAATAAAATAAAACAATAAACACTCTGGAAAAATATTTTTGCGATACCTTAGCCATGTCCATTTGTTGCTATGTGGAAACACAACGGGTCCTTTAGTGGTTGTTTTTGCAATTATCGCCTGGTTTAGAACGCCTTCAGAGTACGTAGTCTACCTCGATTGCAGGACGAAATGCGAATTGCGCTTTCTGTACGTGTAATAGACCTTTCATCTTTCTTTCTTTCTTTTTTGAACACGCGCACTCTAAATTTTTTTGAAAAATTTTCAAGTGAAAATGTTAAAATACAGCGTTTCTCAGTTCATATCGATCGTAAAGGGCAACTGTTCGAGCAACAACAGTCCGATGGCTGTTCAAAGGAGATTTATGACAAAATTTAGGCTCGAGAACAGCCCAAGTGTTACAACAATCAAAAATCTGATTTAAAAACTAGAAAAAAATTGTAGAGAGAACTTCAACGGGTTGTGCAGAAGTATTTGTCTATGCTGCATCACAGCTACTGGTGGCAAGCATATCGAACATGCTATATACACCAAATTCAAATTTTTCTGGATTTACTTTTCAAATTTGCATGAAAAACTTATTTTTTATTTCTAGTGAGATCAGCCAGTTTCACCATGCATACGATGCTCTACTCTACTAGTGAAAGTGCTCATATAATATTAAGTATTGTCACAACTAAATGATATTAATAGAAAAAATGTAGTTGAAGTTTCAAGATAGTTGTTTAAGCTTGTACTTTTAAATGGATTTAAAAAAAAATCGAATATTTCATTCTCATTTAAACTGTCAGAATAGATGTCAATTGTGTCAGAATGCCTAGTTTTCATGTTCAAGTTATTAGCAATCTTTACTTAAAATCTACTGCAGCATCTACACATAACATTTATGCAACCACTATATATTTCGGCCAGACCTACAGCTAGCTGCAGTGTCGCTGAGCTTTTACAACCTCTTGCATAAAAAGAAAGAAAATGTATCAGTGTCCAAGTCATAACAGTCAGAGACTGGACATTCTCTGGCCAGTCCCCGGGCTCATAAAATACTTTCACTTTCAATATTGCTTTTGCAATTCAAGTATACAACGTTGCAAGATATAAAGGCAAGATGCAAACATATTTCGTTGGGACAGTTTTGAATTCATTGCTACCATTGGCTAGGAAAATATATCTGAATCTTACAATATATTAAATAGTATGCACATGACATGAAGCTATCGTATTAAGAAATACGGTATCAAATCTTTGGAAGAGTAGAACAAAAACATTTTCTTAAGCATTTTAAGTACTACTAAAGTATAATTAATAACATATTAATATCAGATTAAAAAAAGTTTTTAAAATAAAGCTTTTTATTCAAGTTGGACTAAAAGGTATAAAATAATTTTTGAGAATTTTTTTAAGCCCAAACACTTATTGCACAAATTCATTTTAGCTCGTCGTTCATACGCGGGAGGTTCTTAGAAAATTCATTAAATTCTACTTTTTAAAAATACAGAATAGCGTATAATTTTAAAAGATTAGGGCGATTAACTACAAACTCAACGTCACATTTTAAGCTTTCGAATTTCAATTTCTAACTCTAAAAATTTTTCAAAGATTATAGCTGTTGAATTTCTGAATAGAATAATATTAAACCTAGAACAGCGTGAAAATTAGGCTTGCCACATGAAAGTGTCACTTAGGGTATCTCATTTTCTCAAGCAATTTATCTTTGAGCTCATACTTTTAACCAGGTTCTCAAGAGACATGTTTTGTCATGGTCAAACATACTACTGATAAATTTCATGTGCTTCACGCGAGTTATTATCTAACTTGTTAAAAGTTGCATGATCGTTTGAAGTTACGAAGGTGGCTCAAAATTGAACCCTTTATTTTCACATCAATATAGACGACCCATTGGATAGACTGCCGAACGGTGAAAAAGGGCATCCTCTGCCATCTATCCATTAAACTACCAGCAACATGGCAGTCGATCGAATAGCCCGTCTGTGGCAACTAGGGATGGACGCGAGAAGGAAAAACCGCGTCTCGAGTCTCGCAAAACAGCTTTGTCTCGTCTCGCAAAAATCCCTATACCATAATGTTAAAAATGTTTGTCTCGTCTCGCAAAAAAGCTGTAAATCTGTCTCGTCTCGCATCCATCCCTAGGCGCAATAGAGCTAAAGAAGTTTTCGGTCACAGCTGGCTCCGCGGTCGCATAGCCAGCGGTCGACCACCATGTTATTGGTAGTTAAATGGATCGAAGGCAACGGATGCATTTTTTCACCATTGGGACTATTCAACCCTGTTTTTTTGCGATTATCAGTGAAAGTGCTGAAATAAGGAGACGTTTCACGGCGAACCCACCGCACCCCATCAAAGGGTTAAGGTAACAACTCATTTAACCAAAAAGTGTTATCCAGTAAATCGAAGAGATACGCCGACATAACATGCTAGTTGGTGCACATCATTTTTTAACATGGACTCCATGCGCATCAACGCTTGTATTCAACCCGTATACCAATCTGTTGAAACCAGCGTTGAAAAGGTCGGGGCCACTGGTCGCTGAGCAACTTAACGACGGTGTCCTGAACTGCGGCTTCTGTTTGGAAATCTCGACCTTTCAGGGGCTTCTTCAACAGCCCGAAGAGATGGAAATCACAGGGTGCAAGATCCGGATCTTGGCTAGAATGTTCTAACAAGTACCGTCGGTAGCACTGCAGCCAACCACGTGCAATCGAGGCCGTATGCGGGCGGGCGTTATCATGCAACAAGATGGCACTTCCACTCATTGACGATGAATCTCTGCTGGGGAGGTTTTCTTGAACCACAAATATTGTATTACACCCGCCAACGCCTCCATCTTTTCTGTCTCAAATTTAGGAGCTTTACGGCACTACACCAGCTCCGTCTAGTGTCGATCGCTGTGATCGTCTGTAGTACCAAGACGTATGGAATTTAATTCTCTTTTGTGCAGCCGTAGCCTCGCGACAAAGGGAACTCCGAGATTAGGCTGACTGGATAAGACACTGAACATAAATAAAAGGCTAAAGTGTGAAGGTTCAGAGTCCGCGTTTGCTGATCTGGCGGTCCGGAGTTCCAGGAAGTTCTCTCCAGATATAACATTAATACTCGTTGAAAACTCTTAAAAGGTCCTCCGCCCAAGACATCCCTCCTTTAGGGAGATAGTCCTAATGTGCTTTACCTTAACAAAACAGCAGCGACTCAGGATACGATCCGATTCAAAACAGTCCCGCGCAAGGATGGCGAATCTTTTTTGCATTAGTGTTTCCGTTCAATTACAGATTATTCTTTTTAGGTGTCCAGTGTTAGGGATAGACGCGAGACGATTTTTTGCTAGACGAGACGCACATTTTTCACGTTACGATCTAGGGATTTTGGGAGAAAGTTTTTAGGCTGTTTTGCAAGACGCGAAACGTCTATTTTTTGTCTGCGTCCATCCCTATCCAGTACTACCATCCCTATCCAGAACTACCAGTAAGAAGGCGGACGATCGAAACGTTCATCGCGCGCCACAGATCGAGAGACCCTTTTTTGACGACAGCTGGCTGTGCCGGCACAGCCAGCTGCGTCAAAAAAAGGGTCTCTCGATCTGTGGCACGCGATGAAAGTTTCGATCGTCCGCCCTCTGGCGGGTCGTTCAGTCGAGCGATGCCAACGGCTGCCCTTTTTTCAGCATGGGGCCATCTATCCAGCTGTTCTTCGCATTCTTCCATTTTTCGGCCGATGTCAGTGCTGTTAAAAAGGATAGTGACCCTTTTTTGAAGGGAAAGGACGTGCTCAAAAGTAAAGGATTCTCGTGGAGCTCTGTCACTCGCCACTCTTTTTATAGAAATCCAATCTATTCTTCGTGACTGGCAGCAGTTAAAACGTCAGAGTTGGGTGCGCCTTAAAGGTTTAACCCTTTGAAGCACAAGCAGCATTTTCACATCCATTTAGAAGACCTTTACAACTGGATAGACTGCCCAACGTTGAGAAAGTGTTGCCGTTACCATCAATCCACTTAACTACCAAGAACATGACGGTCGGCCGAATCTCCGATCTGGCGCCGCAGGGCTAAAGAGATTTTCTGACACCGCTGGCTGTGCGCGCGCGTATCATGCTTCTTTTTCCAGCTCTTCATAATATAGTCCTGTTATGACGTTCCAGTCCGAAATTTGTTTCGGAAACTGAGCCCATTTCCTATAATCGAATCCAAGTGAAACTTGGATTCGAACAACTCAGGCGACACTCACTACTACATATTTTTGGGATATATTTAACAATAAAAAAAAAAAAAAATTACTTTATGTTTTGTTTCATAAAATTTCCGTTTTTTTTTTGTACATTTTAGCTTGGTTTCATAAAAATATGGATCGAATCCCTTTGATCTTTGCACCATTGCACAGCCGTGATCTACTTCCCAGACAGCACAGCAAGCTCTATTTATCAAGTCAATTAAGCTTGAAATTTTCAAGAGTGTAAGCTTAATGCAAGCTTGAATCAAGTGTTCAAGTTTACACTTGCCCAGCTTGCATTAAGCTTGATATAGCAAGCTTGAATCAAGCTTCACATGGCAAGCTTAATTTCAAGCTTAAAAAATTTTCCTAAATACACGGGGCGCCCGTCGGCGAACGCGCCGCACATATTTTATTTTTACACGCATCTTCCCCTCTATGCTGAAATTTCAAGTTATTTTAACCTGTTTCCATCAAGCGTCCGCGATCGAACTCGGGACCTAAGGGTAGGGAAGCCAGCGTCTAATCCATTCAGCCAGTCTGCCTAGCGCTGGTATGACTTAAGTTTGAAGTGACTGTTATGGCTGTCACTCCGTTTTCTGGCGAGATCGATCAGTGGCCGATGCCGAGGTTCTTTTATTTTTCCGTGGGATGAATCAAAATTAAAATAACGTTATGTGTGATTTATAGACTCTATTAATAGGGAAATAAGCATAATTTAAACTTAAAAGCAGCACACGTTTGAAAACTTTCAATATCGCGACACACATGTTGGGCAATATTGGCCAAAATCGAGACAAACGATTGATTTTGAAATCAATTTCGTAGTATAACTGTATTTTATTTTGAAGAATTTCCATATTTGGAAATATAGAATCTTTTTTTTTTAATTCTATGGTCAAGAACATTTATGACTGATGATAAATTATTTCTTATGTGGCTTTCCAAATCAAGCAGTCATCCAGTTGTATTCAAGCTTGACACCTCAAATGACTTCTCCAAGCTTGCTGCAAGCTTAAAATGAATGGAACTGTCAAGCTTGTATTATTACGTCCAATTCAAAGAAATGTCAAGCTTGATTTAAGCTTATGTGCTGTCTGGGTTGAAAGAAATTGAATTTTATTCGCGTAAGTTCTAATCCTAATCTGCTACCAGCTGAATGCTTTTACATATACTTTAAGTAAATTGTAGCTATGGCCAAGGAAAACTGGCTTTTTATTTTATTTTTTTAAGTAGTTTTTATTCAATTGTTTCAAGCTTTTTAATAGTTCGGTCTGTTATTATGTCGTTCCAGCTCAAAATTTTTAAGACGAATTTTTACCCATTTTCAATCTTCTAACTTAGATGAAACTTACGAATTTAATGCTGCTAATTATCTTTCTTTTGGTAAAGTTTTTCCAATCTTTTTATTAGCTTCCTTTATTATCATGTTTTTCTAGTCCAAAATTTGTTTTCGAAAATTTATCCCACTTCTAGCTGAAACTTTGCATGCACGTGTAATTTCGTTTTTTTTTTCCTTCTAAATTTTTGACGTTTTTTATTCATTTAATGCTTTGATCTAAAGATCGTACCTTTTCAAACATATTAACTCGTATCCATCGTACTATTAATCGTGTATTTTCAATCTTTCAATTCTATAAAAATGAAATAAATTTCTATATTTTAATTATTTTATTTATTTGTTTACTTTTACCTAGGAAGTTTGGTGTCACCGGTGCCGTGTATGCTGTTGACCCCTAGACTAACAGCTACGAAGATGCAATAAGGGAAAGCAGACCTCCCCCTCCTCTTTGAAAGAAAATGCACACCCTGCCAATAAGATGACAAAAATAAAGCATCTTTTTGAGAAGTTAATCAGCTAACCTATGGAATGTTTTTGTATGGGCACGAAAATGTAATAAGCACGAAAATGTATCTCGGTGCAGAAGGTATATAATCATTAAAAAAAAAAAAAAAACATATAAAGCACCGTCAAGCAAATTAAAATAGCAATTGCTATTTAAATTTTATTATCGGTGCTCTTATGCATTGGTTTTGGATGATTATGAATGGGAATATTAAAAGTATTTGCGTTGAATTTTGGTTTCACCCCTTAAAAATCCAGTACCTTTCCAAAACAACGAAAAATGAAAATAAATTATAAAAACAAAGAAAGAGAAAAAAAACGAGAAGAATAGAATGTTATGAAGAAATCAGGTTGGATCTAAGAAAAAAAAAATCCCTATCTCTGGAAGATGTGGCAAATCCATTTTTCTCATTTTTATGATTGTCGGATCCTTCGTGACATATCGAGATCGTAAAAAGGAATTATAACCCCGATTCGGTTTTCTGCCCAGGAAAAATAAGCCCGGGATCATAATTTGCTCCGGAAAGTATTGACGTTTTATAGGAAGACGAATGCTACGAATAGGTACTCAGAAAGGAATCTGAAGCTGAAAAGGGACACCGCTTTTCTCAAGGTTGATTCTTAAGACTTTAGCTCGAAAAAAAAAAAAAACCCATGTGATTTTGATACACAAATACAAAGAAACTTGTTGTACCAGAAAATAATTTTTTTTTTTTTTTTTTGCATGAAATTCAAACAAATAAATTTCCAATTTCTTTCAAGAAGGATGTGAAAAAAAGGCAGCGTAGCCGTTCACCCTCCTAGGGAGGATTAATTTCAGAATATCATGAAATTGATTTTTAGGTAATTCGTGAGTGCTATGTTGAATCTTCTCTTTTTTTGAGATATATATCTCACTCGATCTCTCTCTCTCTCTCTCTATATATATATATATATATGTATATATATATATAACTAACAAGTAAAACACAAAACATACTACAAATAAGACATATCTCGCATAAAAGTAACAGCTATTATCAAGAATTAGAAACCAGATTTTGAATCCAAATAAAGTGCAAGAATTATTGTGATAGTATAATGGAACGGAAATTATAACCACTGTCACCATCTTCAGGGGCCACAAACAGTGGATTATAATTTACAGTAAACCAAATAGTAGGGTTTCGGTTGTGTGGCATATCAGAAGAGATATTAACTCCACACATCTGGGCCCTACCCTACTATATAAAGGAAAGAAGAAATCAAAAAGATAACAAAAATTAGAAAGATAATTTTACATACCATACCTTGAGCACATGGAAATTTTATTTTGAACAGTTGATATGTGTTGCCAATGCTAAGAATTGTAAAAAGTGAAAAATGGTGTTGCCACTAAATAAAAGTGTAAAAGTGGAAAGCAGAAAGTTTAGGAGTTGCCAAATACTAATAGGTAATATTATTAAATTTTAAGAATATCCAGGTATATTAATATAATAAATATATATTGAATAATAATAAATTTAAAAGATTGAATAAAATAAATATTTTAGCAAAATTAAATATAACATATTGTTTAAAAAATATAATGATTATTATTATTGACTAAGTATGTATAATAAGTTATTGTATGACAGAAGATTAATCTAGTAAATAAGAAAAAATAATGTTTAGAACAGAATAATCACAATATAGGAACCCCGTTTTTTTTTTTTTTTTTTTTTTTTTTAAATTCCTCCAGATATATATATGCATGCATAAACACATCCAAATTGTTTTTAAACATATTACTTTTTTTTATATATATAAGAGAAAAACGAAAAACTTCCTCCGCCCGACCCAACCATCCAATTACAACCTTAAAACCAAAACCCCACCCAACCTCCAGTAAATTAACAAAGACATTAGACACATCATTTTCAAGAATTGTACATAATGGATTTTAGGAACTTAGTGGGATAGTTGTATTGTCTAGCTGACAGAAATAGAGATTTAAAATTGGAGACTTTGAAATCATCAGAACATAGAAACTTGATTCTACAGCAGTGATTATAGATGATATTGCGAAATACAGATTTATGTAAGCAGGAGGAAAAATGAGTAAAGCTATTTACTTTAAAGCTAAAATCTTTACGCTTATCATATATATTGAAACTAAGGCTATTTCTAGGAGTGATGGAGATACTTAGATCTAGAAAACTAACAGAATTGTTAAGCATATCATTTTTAATTAATTCCAGAGCAGATGGATATTTTATGGGGAAGATAATGTTATTATTATTAGTAGTGTTTACAAGTAAGATATCATCTATATATCGTTTAAGAATGATGTGTGTATTAGTATATTCTTTTTCATAGTAATATAAGTAAAGATCTGCAAGGTAGCTAGATGCTGAACCACCTTGTGGTATACCATGATTTTGTAGATATATTTTATTGTTATGTAGAATAAAATTATTATAGATAATAAATTTAGATAGACAACTGAAATATGTTACATCAACATGGGAAGGGAGCTGAATATTGTTAACACAAGTTTCAAATAATTCATTAATTACATTGTAAAGGTCGTCAAGAGGAATATTGTTGAATAGATCTTTAAAATCATAGGTATATAAAGAGGTAATATTACTAATAGTACATATTGTATTGCGTAGATCATAACTATTTCCTATAGAGATAGAGTAATCATTACGTTTTATATAATACTCATGCATAACAGACAGTATCTTTAATAGAAGTTTACTTGCTACATTGCTATATGTATTACATCCTATTGTAACAGTTCGAAACTTTAAAGGCGATTTATGAAATTTAGGGATTAGTACAATATAAGGATAGTGTAGATTATTATGTTGTAGGTTGAGAAGTTTATAGAAAGCCAGAATTTTTTTGTTACAAACTACAGTAGACAAATTAGTAGAGGAATAGATACTGTTATTTACAATTGTAGAGGCTAACAAGCTATGATATAACTGTTTACAAATAAAGGCATAGTTATTGGATGATTTATCTACATAAGTAATTATGAAATACTGCTTTATAAAGTCCATTTGAGTATGAAATTGACTATTGACAGGAGAACTATATTTTACATATTTAGCAATATTTTGCTTAAAGAATGAAAGTACTTTTACTTTCCAGGTAGTGAAGGCTTCAATAGGAGTGCTGTATTTTAAGGCAGTATTATATATGTAAAAATCTAAATCATATGTGAATTGTGTTACAATGCCACTAAGAGAGTGTTTAGAAGGAATACGGTGTTTAGAGCCCTTCTGCATGAGTTTTTTTAGCCTAATATCTTTTACGATAGCTAGATCTCCAGTAATGATGTGTCCATAATCCCTATTAATGAAGTTCCTATAGTGATTATCATTGCATATACAGGGTGGTGTATCAGAAGGGTTATATGTTTTTGAAAAGGAGTTATAGTTAAATAGTTTCCTACCAAAGGGTAGGGGATATTTAAAGGACTTTTTAATAATGACATTTTTGATGGGAAAGTAAGTGTTATTATTAGAAAATATTGTATTGAAGTTTAAGTTATTGAATGCAGGATTTGTGAAAGTAATTAATAAGTTAGAATTAGAAGGTGTATTATTACTTTTATTGGTTAGGTTTACGGTAAGTGCAGTGGCTCGTGCAACAATGAGATCGAAGAATAGGTGAGAAAAATGTCCAGAAATGTTAAGATTTGAAAAAATAGAAAAATACTTAACTAAAAGTTTCTTTTTAATGGAGTAAATGAAAGTACGTATATTAATCCAATTATAAGTACTGGTATAGTAATTATATAATTTTAAAATAGCAGATTTTATATAACTATTAGAATACTTAGGACTATTACACTTTTTACGTTTACCTCTAGAAGTTCTAATTGTTTTATTATATATAGACAAGTTTAAAGTATTATAGATTGGAGAATATTTATTTATGTTAGTAGTGCTAGTATAATATATTAATTGTTTATTATGTACTAATTGGTTTAGACCATACGGATAACTAGTATTATGAAATTGGATGAAGTAGTTTTCTAAAAATAAACGTTATATATATATATATATATATATATATATATATATATATACATACTCTCTATATCTACCAGTTAAGTGGCTTTTATTTTAATTTCTTTACACGCTGAAACTCTAGCTAATCTAACGTAGTCATAATAAGTACAAAAGTACTTTACTATATTGAGATCTCGATCTACTATATTCATTTTGTTTTAATTTTTAATTCACATGTTTCCTTTTGACAGATGTTATTTATTTCAAAAATGGCAATGGCAATAAGCGTACAAATTACAAATAAAATTTCTCCCATTAATCAGCTATCCAAAAGCGTATTAATGTCCAACTAAAGACTTGCAATTCGCAAAAAAAGTGAGTTTTACCTAGCGAAGGTAAAAACGCCAAATGATGCATCCCCGTTCATTGTTTAGAACAGTTCGTCAACCGAACAAGCTATCGCCGTTTTTTAAAATTTATTTTCATAACTGACACTCTAAATAAGCTAACTTACTCTAAATAAGCTAGCTAACTAAAAGTACAAAAATACTACAAAATTTTAATTCGCGCGTTTTATATGTGTTTTTTCTTTATTTACATTTCTTTCAAAAATTACTGTTCCAGTAAGCATACAAATTCCAAATAAAATTTCTCCCATTAATTTGCTATCCAAAAGTGTATTAATGCTCATCTAAAGACATGTAATTCGCAAAGAAGTGTGAGCACAGGTAAAAAACGCGAAAGTATGCTGCTTCGATCATCGTTTAGGATCGTCTGTCAACTATTTAACGTCGATCAAGTTATCACTCCTTTAAAGGCTTAAAATCTTACTTTAGCACATGAGATTATGAACTTTAAACTGGTGCGTGTTTGTCATCGTTTGAATTAGTGTCGACTCTGCGTTAAGCATGTCAGATTAGTCAGACAACAACAAAACGAGCTGATGCGACACTGAGTCGAAGCTAACACGACGAAACAGCACATTGCTGTTTGAGATTCACATGTGCCTAAAATGCCTAATCTCATGTGCCTAATGTGATCTCATGTGCCTAAGATTTAAGCACGTAAGCATATTAAGCATTGTTTTTAAGTTTGTCACATTGAATAGTTGACTTTATTTGACTGTATGAAAGACACAATCGAAAGTATACATAACATTACGTAATATGATGTGCATAAAATTTAAAAACATAAGTTTGTTTAAAGTAATGAGACCCAGCTATAATCATTATAATGGTTGTCATTTTCGAAAGCAAACGTCATTTTTCAATCGCGGCATATTTCCGTTTTTTCTAAATTTATTTTTAAACATAACACAGCCGGGCAAGCATACAAATTTTCTTATGTAGGATCGACCAAAATATTTCACCCTAGTGGGGATGCAACTTAAACATTCAAATATCTGCAATATTATTACTCTATGATTAAACAGCATTTTACATATAAGTTAAATATCCCTATTTGTTTCTTGCTTAATCTATTTAGCAATAGATGCGAGACGAGACGAGACAAGGATTTACAGCTTTTATACGAGACGATAAAATTAGAAATCTAGAATTTGCAATACCAGACAGGCCTGTTTTCCGTCTCGGGTTCATCCCTAGACCTATGAATATTGTCATCCAGTTGCACCGCAACAATGAGCGTGCGCGACTCTGATACGAAATATCTAAAATTTCATTTTCAAAATCAGCTTTTTGATGTTTCCCGTCTGTTTATTAAGTAAAAAGGAAAATGGTACTTACGTACATGGTCCGTCAAGACTAGCGATTTTTTGCCGAGATAAATGCCGGGCACATGAAATTATTAATGATTTTGAATACGATTGGCAATAGTTTGGCAGCTCATTTGACGAAAAAACAGTTTGGCGGGAATGACCGCCGGGATAATACGTAAGTACCAGGAAAATTTTAGAATACTAATAAAGTCTCTCCAGCCGAAGTAGTAAGTGGTCACTTTTCTGGTTCAAATATAGAGCAGAGATTAAGAGCTATATTCATTTTTAGTGTTTCTCACAATTCGTTTTAATTGCAATTTTTATAGTACAAAAAATTATTATCACAGGCATCTCTCATGTGACAGTGAGGAAGGATTGAACCATTTTATAATCCCAACATCTCATCAGAATGGTTGGGAGATTCAACTGAGTATTGTACCTTCTCTCTATCTACGGGTACATTCTCTATCATGCATTTCATAAGAAAGGCCGCTGCATAGACGTGATGGCTTTCAGTAGCTGTTAACCACTATAGCTGAGCATGTTAGTGTTTTTCACCACGCCACGGTGCGCCATGATTCTTCTATTGAGATTAAAGAGTTTATAGCTTTAGTAAGCGTTTGTATTAAACAAACTGCTTTCATTTTTAATGGTTCATTCTATAAACAAACCGAGGGCCTTGCTATGGGTAATTCTCTCTCACCTCTCTTATGTGATATTTATATGCATTATTTTGAAGAGAAGCTCTTCAAGGTCTTTAATTTTCCGTGCTGGGTCTTATTTGTTGACGATACTTTCGTTCAAGTGGATTCCAATTGTGATATTTCTAATTTACTTTTGATTGTTAATTCTGTTGATCCGTGTATCCAATTTACTCTAGAAGAGAAGTTCAACAATTACTTGCCTTTTTTGGACGTTCTTGTTTCTAGGAATCCTGACGGTTTCTCTACTTCTGTTTTCCGCAAACCCTTTTCTATCTCTTTACCTCCTCATGCCCTATCTAATCACCCTTACCAGCAAAAATTTTCTGCTTTTTACACCTATGTGTTTCGTGCTATCAAAATTGGCTCTGACTCTTCATCTCTTAATGATGAGATTAATTACTTAAAATCCTTAATTCTCTCTCGTGGTTTTAGCCCCTCTATTATTGATGAAGTTCTTTCTAAATAAACCTTATACTTTCACTACCACCACTAATTTTTTATAGAGAATTAATTGTACTACCTTTCTTTTCACCTTTTTGCTACAAAATTTCTAAACTTCTCAAAAATTTCGGTTTCAAAGTCATTTTTAAACTTGTTAATAAACTTAAATTTTTTTCCCTTAAAGATCCTATTCCTATTGAGAACCGTTGAGGGTGTTTGTTATATTCCTTGTGGATCTTGTGATTTGGGATGTACTGGTCAGACCAGAAGAGCTCTCAAATTTAGGTTCAAAGAGCATGAAAGATATGTTTCTGAGCACGCTTTCCAGATCTTCTATTGCCTACCATTGTTGGTATTCCAATCATCGTTTTCAGTTTTCTAAGGCTAAGATATTGTGCACTCCTCAATCTTTGTCCCATCTTGATTTTTTGGAAGGTTTTTCTATTACCCAGCACTTGGAACATCTTGTGAACGATGGTTCTTCCGTTCCCTTCGTTCATTCCGCTTGGAAGCTGTTGTTGTAAAGTTCTATTGCCTTTCCCCTTTCTCTTCTGCTACCATTTTCCTTCCCCCTTTCCCTCCCTTCCTAATGTATTTTTTGTTTGTCCTTTTTTATTTTGTTTTGGTTTTTATGTGTGTTTCTGTCTTTCGTTTATGTTTTTTTTATTATTTTATTCTTTATATATATATATAATAAAAAAAGAAAAAAATATTTTATGCGCTGTCCTGCATCTTGTTAAAAAATTATTGTATTATGTTCTTTTTCTTGTTCTGTTTTCTTTTGTTTTTCTTTTTTGAGCATGTATTGCTTTTTATTTTGTTATTATTATTTATTTATGTTTCTTTGTTTGTCCTTATTTTCTTTTCTTTTTATCCCTTCCCCCTTTTTTCCCTCTCCATGGTTTCGTTCGCCTTTTCTTGTTTCTTTGTGGCAACATGCATGTTTGTTTATCTTTTTCAGTTCCCTCTGCTCAGTGAGTCGAAGGGCTTATCTGATAAAGACCAAAAGGGTTTTTTGGTCGGAACGATCGTAAAATCTTATAAATAACATTTTATGTGTGTTTTTTTCACAAAGTTTTTATTTATTTTATCATTTAACACCAGTATTTTGAGTTTTTCATACATCGGTTTAGTTTCGAAATTGGGAGAGTCCTAAAAGCATGAAATCTATACGAAATCTCGTATTGTATATGTTTGCGTGTACTTAATACTATCATCAGCATGTACTTCTGTAACTTTATAGGACAAATTAACTTCAATTAACGAATTTTTTAAGAGTTTTAAAAAAATATTAAATCCCTGAAATGAAAACGGCATAGCTGGGAAATGTTATTTATAAGTTAGATAGTTATACTCGTATACGTGATATAATACTACAGTTATTGGCATTCACTTTTTAATTGAATGTAATTTTATTAATATTTTATTAAAATTTTACTTGATATTTGTAAGTGTGACAAGGACATATTTATACATTGTGTTAGTGCGATACAGACATTGTTTTTCAATTGATGACTCAGTCGGTAACTATAATTCTAAAAATATATTTACGCCGTACCGTAGCCAGAAAAAAAAATTTCAGGGACAGAGGATATGACGCGTAAAACTTTAATTGATCTCCAGAGTCAGCGCAAATAAAAAACTACTAAAGTGTTGACTAAAATTTCCGGGTGGGGGGTGGGGGACCGAACCCCTAAGACTCTCCCGCTCGGCTACGACCTTGATGCTATAACTTTATTAATGAATTACAAATTTATGATGAATTGTTTCCGTAAAACTACCAAATTGGCAACACAATTAGAATCCCCAGAATTTAGAAATTTGAAAACGTAATAAAATTCTAAACAAAACGCAAAGTTTTAGATGATACAGTGTTTAGATAACATTTTAATGAGCGAAAAAAAAATTACTTGAAGTGTTCTATATGTTTAATATTTATACATTTGAAATAAAATCAATCAGCCGTTGCACCTAAGCGGCAACCCCTTTGACTTGATTGGATTTCAGAAGCCGACATTGCCATATACTCTTTTGGGGACAAAACCGCTGGTGCTTTTCTGCATGGGCAGCATGTGGCGGCCTCGTCCATCCATTTCTGGGAGTGAGGAATTGTCAATAGGGCGACGCAAGGGGCCCAGCGGCCCGTGGAAAATGGGGGGCCCAAATTTGTCGCTTTTCGCTCTTACATCACTGGGGAAGAAGAGGGGGGGAGGAGTTGCTTTTTTCTTTGCGCCGTTACGGTGTTATATTTTATTTCAGTGGTTGGATTACTTTTTTCGTTTTGTTTTAATGTTACGTTCGTCATTCTTTTTATCGTGTCTTTTCACTTTTGCGGTTGGCAACGCGTGGACATTTTGCTTGGGGATTGAGTACAAATTATGGAGGATGAGAATATATCTGGGTAGTAGAGCATTATATAAAAAATGTTTATTCTATTATTATATGACCTCTGCGTCCTTTTTACATTTGTTAACGGATTTTTTTTTTTTGAAGTAAAACTTCTTTAGTCGCAACTAGGGAGTTACTCAGATTTTTTTTCTGACAGAAGTGACGCTCACGTGGTTTTGGAAAAGCGGAAACTGCCTGCGATCGAACCCAACCAGCAGGCGAAAACTACGGTTTAAGAACACGGGAACAGACTAATACTTCGAACAAAACCAGCAGAGGAAAACAAAGGTTTAAGAACACTGCCATAGAAAAAGGCAATAATAGACCCTATGTGCATTCGATACCAACCAACAGAAGAAAACACCAGTTTAGGAACACAGTTAAAGAAAAATACCACAACATAGACATTCTCTCGATTCAAATCCTACGGAAAAATGTTTTAAGAAAACTGTGAAAGAATAATAATTCACTTCCTGGCACTTCCAAGCACTTCCTGGATGCTAACCTAAGGTGACCCTATATCTAAACAGTATTTTGGGGACAAATCAAGCATTGTCCTGGAATCCTAGGGACACTAGAAAATATCTTGGGGACTTATTCGAGGACACAACATATTACCATGCCAATAGCTCTTTATATCAATTGTGTATTCTTATTTCTAATAAATGAATGGAAGTATTTATAAATATTTATTTAAACCCAGAAATATGAAAGGAAAACCATGTTGAAATATTGCAATTTATTCATAATTTAATACTTGGCATAGTATTTGTATTTTTCAGAAGACATTGCTTTTTACATTGGCTCGTTTTGTGATCATTTTTCATGAAACCTTTTACACCCTCTAAAAAAAGTATTCGAGTGCAAGAAAAATTTCGTACTTCAATTTCATATTTAAAGCATGGTTGTTCCTGAAAAGTGATGAATCATTAACAAAACTGAAATGGGAAATTGGACTCATAGTCGAATACTTTATTGAATGTCTGTACACGCTACACATACAATGACAACAAACGTTTTCAGAGATCGAATTTCATTGTTTCTCTGAGTAGAAGGCACTTTTAGTTGTTTTATTTTTCTTATTTTATTCAATTTTTTTCTGAAAGAAATAAACTAAACGGAAACTTTCAGGGGAAAAAAGTACAAATCTTTAAATTTGGCAGTCCCCAAGAAGTCAAGGTATTTTTAGGGACAAAGTAAAAAAAAAATCTATATTTGGGGACTGTCCTCAAATTTCGAAGACGTATGGTCTCCTTTATGCTACCCCGACATCCAGACGGAACAACGGTTTAAGAACACGGGTATGTAACTCCACAAAGAAACAAATACTGGCTGCAAACGATTTAAGAACAGAATAAAAGAATAACAAATGGACACTCCCTGGATTCTAACCCAACCTCAAGACGGAGGCGGTTTAACACGGGGATGGAACACCACAAAGAAACGGACCCTGGCTGCAATCAATCCTAAACAATAAACAGAACTTGCAGTTTAAAAACACGAATGCAGAATAATAATTTGAAACCTACCAAGAGACGAAATCAACGCTTAAGAACACTGTGATAGAAAAACACACAAAAAAAAATGTACACTACCTGCATTCGAACCCTACAAACAGAGGAAAACATCAGTTAAAGAACACAGTTTAAGTATAATACTAGAGTATGGACATTCCCCCCATTCAAACCCAACCTCCAGACGGAACAATGGCATAAGAAAACAGTTAAAGAATAATACTACAACCTGGACACTTCCTGGATTCTAACCCAATTTCCAGACGGAACAACGGCTTAAGAACACAGGTATGGAACACCACAATGAAACAAACCCCGGCTGCAAACGATTTAAGAACACGGTTAAAGGATAATACATGGACACTCCCTGGATTCTAATCCAACCTCCAGATGGAACAACGGTTTAAGAACATGGGGATGAACACCACAAAGAAAATGAATCTGGCTGTAACTGAATCCAACGTCAAAGAAGTTTTACTTCAATCGCGCGTAAAAATTACACGCACACACTTTTTTTGTGAGCTTTAAGATCAATCATCTGAAAGTATAATGATGTTTTGTTTTCAGAAATTTTCTTCTGGAGATATTTTAAGTTTTCCGAATTGCTTCTATCTTTCTGTTTGTTTTATGTAACCCTTATACGAACTACAACATTAATAATAGAACTAAAATTAATTTTTGATGGTATTGCTTGTAATAAACATTAAAATTCAAAGTAGTTTAAGCAAAAGCAATTTTACTAATATAGTGGGCGAATGACTTAAAAACTGAAATACTCACATAATGACTTATCCGTTGTCATGAATCTATAGATGTCATTAGACAGAGGTTATATACACTTAAAAATTGACTAAATATTCATCAAAATTCTGAAAACATACATTTAAATTTAAAAACTATACCCTTAATGACTAAAAAAATATGCATTTAAAACAGAAAAAAATACGCATTTGAAAGTTAAAACACGTTCTAACACAAACAAAATTTAAAACAGATTTCTATCTTTCAAATTTCGTGAAAGATTGAATAATAACTAAGTATTTTTTATCTGTTAAAGACAGTTAAATTCCGTTTGCAATCTTAATGATATGAAATATGTGATTAATTACGTTGTAAAACTATCCATTTTCAGTAATTTTTGTTGAAATGCACAACTATATTTTTTTCTAAATTTTCAATAAAAAAAATTTCTCTCCTGAAACAATGGGGCAACCTCCATAAATATACTATGCTATGCTCTAGAACTTTCCATCATGTTCGATTTATATCTGGAAAAAAAAATATTAAAAAAAATACTGAAATGGAGGTAAAAAAAGAATTAGAAATCAATACAAAAGATACTAAAAAATTAATCCAAAAGAGAAAATATGGAACTTTATGCACACATGCAAAATCACCAAAAAAAAAAAAACTTAAATGAGCACTTGCATGTCCAAATATGCAGTTGCATTTAATCTGGATAAACGCCTAGATTTCACATCCAGATATCACGTTCTCATTTTAAATATTTTATTATACTTCTTTAAACAACGTTGAAAATTTTGTTGCAGGTACTGTATTGGCAAAAAAAAGAGAGAGAGGGAGGGGAGACTGTAGAAACATTTATATAACTATTAAATTTTTCCAACATCATTAGAGAAAATGAAATACTTTTTGGAAATTTGTATGTTTTCCCACAAAATTATCTGGAAAAAGTTGCAAAAAATCGTCAGTTTCAACACTTTTCATTCTGTTTGAGAAAGATGGTCGATTTATGGTGATAGGAAATTCATGTTTTTAAATAAAAGAATGAGCGTTCTTCTATTTTTTATTGAAATTTTTCAATATAGTTGAAAAATGTTTATGACATCGGTTTGTCGGTCTGTCCTCTAATTTCTTTTATATGTCTCCTCAAATGGTCGTGGTCTACATAATTTTCTCAAAATCGCTCCTCTGAGTTAAGATCCTTGGGTGTTAATTGTTTTGAACACTACTAATTTTAAAATAGAAAAAATGATAAATAAAGTTAACTAATAAGAATAAAGAATAATATTGAAAATCGCATGCATTCTGCAGAAAATGTGAGTATTTTCATCTTTTTAATTTTGTCTCACAAGAATTCGCATTTATTTATGTTTATCTGTGTTTTAAGTTTTTTTTTTAATTTCAACATTTAGATGTATTTAATTTCTTTTTAATAATATTGAAACACACATTTAACTCTTAAATGCCTGAATTTTAAACATGTTCGCTGCCGATAACGCAATAGCTACGAGTGTAAGCTAAATTTCTCTCGCCAACTTCGTGAATAGCTAATTAATTTTTTTGAAAAACACGCAGTTTGAAAGAAATATGTGACACTTTTATTATTCACGACATGAATAATTTACTGTTAAAAGCTATATTTTATATGCGAAATTGGCATAAGAAGTTTGGCTTGTACTCTAATTCTACTGTGAACGTGTTTCAAAAATCCGGATCAAATTTGAAACTTAGGGCGTTTAAGGGTTAAAATAAATATGTACGCCAGTAGCGTACGCAGACTTCCTTTAGGGGGGGATATAGGCATAATCTTTACGTTAAAAGGCATAATCTTTATGTAAAAATTGAAAAAATATAATTGTTTTTCCAGTGATGCAAACCTATAAGTAAAGTGGATTTGAATTGTTATTTTGAGTGTGTACGATGTGTTTATTTTTGAGAGTGCCATGAAGTGAAAAAAATTTAGTTATCCTCACCTTCAGTGAAGTTACAGCGAATTCGCGAAGTCTCATAAATCTCATATTCGTTTATTTGAAGTTTTCCTGAACTACCAAAGCAATTTCATTTTTTTTAACACTAACTTTTAACTAAATCATCGCCGTATCTGGAAGTCTACCCCTTTAAGTTTTTCCAAAAGGTCTAATTTCATTTCTTGTGAAATAGTTAAATCATTTCCATTTCTTCTCTTGTCATATATATTCACACCATTACTCCTTATTAGCTTATAACTAATTTTTCACAGATTTCTCATATTTGGCATGTAAGCAGCTATTTTACAGCGCTAGTAATATCGTGTATTTATGTTTCTGCTTTCTCTTATTTGATATGTACAGTGAAACCTCTCAAGTTGGACACTTCTCTGGGGGTATCCAACTTACGGAGGTTTCACTATATACATGTAGTATATACAGTGGTACTGTATACCTGGTACTTTAATTATAATGTGCTTTAATTTAATTTTAATGTTATTTCACTGTTTCTAAATAGTAAGTGCTGAATTAAATTCAATTTTTTTTTAACTTCACATTTTCTTTAACGTTTTCCAGTCTTTAAAGCAAGCTAAACCTTATGGCTTAACATGTAAACATATATACTGAATATATTTCTATGTAAACAAGTTAACAAAACGAATACCCTGCATTGAAAATAATGTATTAACACTTTTAGCTGCTATACAGGAACAAACAAATAAATAAGATAAAATAAAAATAAAAGATATCATAAGTTAGGTATTAAAGGCGATCATTAAACTAAAGTACTTCAAAGCAGGAGCGTATCCAGAATTTTTTTTTTTTTTTTTGAAGGGGCTAAATTTTGAAAACTTGAAACGAGTATCTCCGAAACTACACGGCTGGCCGGTTGTTCACGATCTGTCCCTTATTATTATTTATAAAAAAGTGGATTAATGACGGTGAATTCAACAATAGACGTCAAGATGTTGGGCATCTATGCATCATCCAAGAAAGAGGACGTTGGAGATTGTCCCGCCTAGTAAAGCAAAGACAGTGGCTCAGCTGACAGCCCAATACAATACAGGTCCAAGTACAGGTGTTTCGACATAATTTAGCGGACACTGTTGGATATGGGAGTGCGAAGCAGACGTCCCACTCGCGTGAATCTGCTGACAAAGCGTCCTTGACAACTACGCCTACAGTGGGCACGGGAACATCGAGACTGAACCATGAATATGTGGAAGAGAGTTGCCTGGCCGAATGAATCCCCGTTTCTCCTTCATCACGTCGATGGTTGTGTCAGGGTACGCTGTCTCCAGGAGAACAGCTACTCCCCTCTCCCCGGCAGCTCAGAACTGAAACACCACCCTGTTTCAATATCTCGACTTTGTGAAACCGCTGGTTAAACATTTGGTACAACTTGCTTCGAGTTATCTACCAAGAACTCGTGGCATCCATACGTAAGCTAGTTAGTTGCAGATGCTTTGAAGGCCAAAGACTCAACGCCTTAATTGAGTTGTTTTGGATCTTCAGTGTAGAATATTCATCCGACGATGAGGAGAACAGGCTAACTATTCATTATGCAAAAATGAATGCGCAAATACTATTGCATTGGAAAGTGTTTGAAAATTGATGTACTTGCAGTGACTTGTCTTTTACCTTTTTTTTCGGCAAGGGGGGGGGGGGGTAAAAGTTTTTTTCTTTGTAGCAATATACTGTTAAGCTCTAAATTATGATTTTGAATTAGCCAAACGAAATCTGTCTTTTTTATAGAGAACTTTTCATTAGATCGCAAAATTGACTCATAGAACAGGACGTGGGTTCATGTTATGCACATGAACAAGCTCCCATAGATATAGGCTCTAAGGGCAGTGACTCAAAATTTTAGTGGCTTATAAACTTTAACCCTTTGAAACGCAAGCATATTCACATCAATACAGAAGACCAACTGGAAAGACTGCACAACGCTGAAGAAGTGCAGCCGTTGCCATCGATCCATTTAACCCTTTAACGCGCAGTGTTCCCGCTCTGGGAACACCCAACTCTGACGTTTCGACTGTTGCCAGTCACAAAGAATAGATTGGATTTCTATAAAAATAGTGGAGGGTGACGAGCTCCACGAGAATCCTTTACTTTTTAGCACGTCCTTTCCCGTACAAAACACGGTCACGATTATTTTTTAACAGCACTGACATCTGCTGAAACATGGAAGAATGCGAGAACAGCTGGATAGATGGCCCAATGCTGCAAAAAGGGCAGCCGTTGCCATCGCTCGACTGAACTACCAGAAAGAGGGTGGACGATCGAAACGTTCATCGCGTGCCACCGATCGAGAGACCCTTTTTTGACGGCAGCTGTCTGTGCGCAGCATTGGGAAAGGGTTGCACATCAAAGGGTTAACTAAAAATAACATGGTGGTCGATCGAATACCCCATCTAACGCCACAGAACTAAAGAGGATTTATGACACAGCTGGCAGTGTGACCGCGCAGTCACCTTTGTCAGAAAACTTCTTTAGCTCTGTGGTGGCGATTGACCGCCACGTTGTTGGTAGTTAAATGGATCGATGGCAACGGCTTCACTTTTTCAGTGTTTGGACCGTTCAACCCTATTTTTTTTTTTCAACCAGCAATGGAAGAGCTTGAAATATAAGGTGGTTTCACGTCGCAACCACCGCGCGCCAGAGTGTTAACCCTTTGAGGTGCAACCCTTTCCCAATGCTGAAAAAAGGGCAGCCGTTCGAAACGTTCATCGCGTGCCATCTTGCTGATCGTTCAGTCGAGCGATGGCAACGGCTGCTCTTTTTTCAGCATGGGGCCATCTATCCAGCTGTTCTCGCATTCTTCCCTTTTTCAGCAGATGTCAGTGCTGTTCAAAAGAATCGTGAGCATTTTTTTTTTTTACGAGAAATGACGTGCTCAAAAGTAAAGGATTCTCGTGCAGCTATGTCACCCGCAACTATTATAGAAATCCAATCTATTCTTCGTGACTAGCAACAGTCCAAACGTTAGAGTTTGGTGTCCTCACGGCGAGGACACCGCGCGTTAAAGGGATAAAACCCTCCGAGAACACTTCCGTTGTCGAGGTGCGCCTTCATTTCATGATGACACCACCCCTCCGAGCAGCGGCAAGCACCCGTGAAAACTGCTCACGGAGGCAATTCTCCTATTCCTATCTTGTCCTCAAATATCTTTTCTATTTCTCTCCTCCCAGAAAATATCCTTCCGGGGGAAATATCAAGCGATGCGGCAAAAATGTCACCCCCTTTTGTTGATTCTCTTCCTGCCATTGGTGGAAATAAAACGATCGCAGGTTATGATTGGTAGATGTTATGTCAGTGATGCGACAGTTATTCCCTTTGTCATGGTATGTTAGCTGAAGATTTGCTTTTGTGATATCCCGAGGGGATTCCAAGCGAAAGATGATTTGAGGAAATATTCTCTCGTCTTCACAACAGCAATGAAAAAGAATATTATCTGTAATTTTTACATAACTTAGTTTATCTTCATAAGCACAAACTAAAAGCAAATAGCATTTCAATTCTCAGAAACCATTTTGTACCACAATTTCTTCTATGATGAAGTTCGCCGATAAAACCCCTTAACACACACACACTAAGTCATGTGATTTTGGTACACGAATACAAAAAAACTTTTTACTTCAGGTGCTTGAAAATTTTTAGTATGCCTCTCCACAAACTAATTGAAAGTAATAAACGAAAAATCTGTATCAACTTATGAAACTTTTAGAAAAAATTCTGAAAAGTTGAAAACAATTTTTAAATGCATCACTCCGAAAATGTTTGCTCTCCCCCGCGTTAATTTTTTTTCTCGAAGTTTCATAATGTAATTTTCTCGAAGTTTCGATGTGTAATGCAGGTTATGAAAAATCATCCTGAATTTTTTTTCGAATCCCTGGAGCAAATAGTTTATTTTAATTTGCGTATCAAGACCGTGAAGCACATTTTCTTTTTCATCTTAAAATAAATTCTTTTTTAGACTTTTAATTCGGACAGAATTGCTTTGGATCAAATTGGTTTACTTATCCGAAATGCTTATGATCTTCTCCGAATGCAGCATGAGCCAGTTCTTTACCAAAAAGCCTTCCATATGTCCACGTATTCCAGTTTTATGTACACAGAAAACTGACCTTGGAAAAACTTTTATTTTTAAATTCCACAATTTTGATACGAAAAAAAATAAGTAAATAAATAATTTCAAAAATTAGAATATTATTTTTGTGTCGACATTAAAATTATATTTTTAATTAAATTTTTGACCGATATTTTTGTCCAAAGCTATAATAACAATTCCAGAAAACCCAGCAGTAAAACAAACCACCACAGAAAAAAAAGAAAAGTTTTTTTGAGCTATGTATCTAAAGTGCACGTTTTATGACAATTTTTTAATTTTCCAAAAAAAAAAAAAAAAAAAAAAGATGTAAACTCTAAATAGACTATAGAATAAACTATATAATAAATATCTACATATTTAAAACTTTTTTTTACTATTTTTTTTTCGTCAGTTAATTTTTTTACTCATTTTCTTTAATTTAATTAATTTTCTTTATTTCTCACATTTTGAATATTTAAAAACCTCGCCAAAACAACATTTTTGAAATGCTTTGCAATTTTCAAATTCAGTAGCTAGTAGGAGAGACGAGATGAATTGGTCCAACTTAAAGAAAGATGATTTTTTTCTATCGTGTAAAATGACTTAATACACTTTGAATAAGGAGATTATTTTATTTTACAGTTTCTTCGAATGACTTAAATACGGTAACAGAACTTAAATGGAGTATTGGTGCTGCTTAAAAAGGAGATTTGAGAAACATGACTCTGTGGCTTGATTATTTTTGAACGAGTTAATCCTGCCTCATGTGTCATGTTATGTGTATATCTGACCTTACAGTCTCTGTTGAAGGCAATTGTCAGTGATGCAAAGCATAAAACGCCAAAAGGCATCTGAAAAGGCACATAAAAAACTTTTAATTATAGCTCTTGCTTTACACAAGTTTCGTCACACATAGTAAAGATTCACATGTGAAGTAATTACTCATAGCAAAGATTACACATTAAAACTATAGCAAGCAATGCAACTCAGTGTTATTCGAACTATTACACACAGTAATTACGGCTAGGAAATAACAAACAGTCACTTAACTCGACAAGTCAGACTATAAAAGTCAGAAAATAGAACAAAACATTTGAAGACAATATTTTCCGTTATAATAAACACACTGTTTTGATCAGAACCTTGAACATCCACTGAGATACAGTTGTACCCAGGCGCGTAGCCAGGAAAAAATTTCGGGGGGGGGGGGGATATGCGCCTGGAAAAAATTTCAGGGGATGGGATATGAACTTACATGTGTATAAATAGACGGAATTTCATCACTAATCCAAAAATTTCGGGGGGGGGGGGATATATCCCGATATCCCCCCCCCTGGCTACGTCCCTGGTTGTACCTCACTACAACGTTACTATCTGTAAAAATAATTCTCTCTATTACGATACTTTTTCATAGTCCTGGCTTAATTTCCTCTAGATTAATGTCTACGAGACTATCTACAAACGTTCAACAGTCCAGATCTACGAATTATTGAACGCTTCACAAACAAAGCCTAGATAAAATGTGTTTGGACTGTTGAACGTTTCTCAGATCTCTGTTCAATCTCTGTTGAAAAGGATTCTCTGTTGAAAAACTTGATTAAAATTTCAGTTTCGTATTGCTGGTGTAACTATAGTAATGAGTAAATATATTACGAGAAAGTGCATTTCTAGTAATACATTTAAAGAAAAATTTTGGAGGTTTTATCTATTAAAACATTATCGTATATTTAAGTAATAAATTTTTAAACATTAATAGGCTATGGCGTCTCTAGAATTCTGAACGAGGGTATTTGATCTAAAACTTCTTGGTGTTCTGAAAATTACTCAGGCATTATAAACATGTCTTTGTTTATGTTATTATAATTCCAATTTAATATATATTCCTATTCAGGAGCGTAGCCAAAGGCGGGATAGGTGGTCCCCTCAGCCATGAGGAATTTTTTTCCATACAAAATGTATAGTCTTCATTCCCTTATCACACACACGTATACATATATGTGAGTGTCAGTAATCGTAACCCCCCTATGACAAATTTCTGGCTACGCCACTGTTCCTATAGTTAGCATGAGTGCGAGGGAGGTTGCTGAATGAAAGCAGAGCATGTGAAGGTGCAGCAGGTAGTGATGCCAGACTCAAGGAAGCGAAGAACAAAATTACACTGCTGGCCATCGTAAATGCAACACCCTGAAGGAAGCATGCAAATAATATGAAATTTACAACATGCATTAGCTGAGGTGAGATATGCAAATGATTAGAATTTCAGCGCAGACGCACATCAAGCGCGCCTGTGGCGCCACCTCAAAGCGCTATTTAAGGCTTGGAGATTTCGACGGTTTCAAGTACAGCAATTGTGTTTTTCTTGCTTTTTTTTCAAAAAAACGATAAATTATGCCTCGTAGGAAACAACGATCATCTTTTGATCAAGTATCCGAGTTTGACAGAGGAAGGATAGTGGCATACCGAGATTGTGGGTTATCTTTCAGGGAAATCGGTCGTCGTATTGGACGAAACCAAACAACTGTGATGCGGATATGTGATCGTTGGGTGCAGGAGGGTACGACGGACAGACGTGATCGACCGCATCGACCTCAGTGCACCACGTCACGTGATGACAGGCAGATTGTACGCATGGCAGTGACGGACCGCTCAGTCACATCACGAACCATATCACAGCAGATTCAGTCTGTAACGCATCATCCAGTGTCTGCGCGTACCATTCGACGTCGTTTACAGCAGAATGGTCTGTCCGCAAGACGTCCGTTGCTTTGTCTACCTCTGACGCGGAACCACAGACGTCTCCGCCGCCAATGGTGCGATGAAAGAAGGATGTGGACGACAGAATGGAATGAAATTCTCTTTACTGACGAGTCACGCTTCTGTATGTAACACCACGACGGTCGGATTCGAGTCTGGAGACACCGTGGAGAGAGGATGCTGAACAGCTGCATTATGCACCGTCACACTGGTCCTGCACCGGGTATTATGGTATGGGCGGTATCGGATATCTCTCTCGCACTCCTCTAGTACGCATTGCCGGTACTTTAACCAGCCAGCGCTACATCTCCGAGGTGTTGGAGCCAGTTGTCCTTTCTTACCTTCAGGGCTTGCCAACAGCCATATTTCAGCAGGATAATGCACGGCCACACGTGGCACGCATTGTCCAAGGGTTCTTCGTCAATCACCAGATTGAATTGCTTCCCTGGCCGGCGCGCTCTCCGGATCTTTCGCCGATAGAAAACATGTGGTCCATGGTTGCTCAACGACTGACCCAGAGTTCATCCCCAGCTGTCACACCAGATCAACTTTGGCAACGTGTGGAAGCTGCTTGGTCTGCTGTACCCCAAGAACACATTCAAAGTCTCTTTGAATCAATGCCGAGGCGTGTGGCAGCTGTGATCTCCAACAACGGCGGCTACTCTGGGTACTGATTTTGGCAGGAACCACGCTTCATAGAATGCTGTAAATTTAATCATTTGTTACTTGGTCAACATGTTATCTACACAATAAATTTTGTTGTGATATCTCTTGTTTTTCTTGGTGTTGCAATTTGGGTGGCCAGCAGTGTATTTCCGTTCCAGGATTGATTGCCTCGATAACGATAATTATTTTTACAACGATAAATTATTTTGCCCCCCCCCCAAAAAAAAAAATCTTTATAGAAGGATTTCATCGTATTTTCTCACGTTGCTTGCTATAGCACAGTAGAGATGAGACGGGCTCAGCCCGATCCCGAGCCCGGGCCCGAACCGGGCTCGGGCCTTGAATTTCACGATTGCGATCGGGCTCGGGCCCGTGAAAAATGTCCCCCTTTTCAAGCATACTCCTCGAAACAGATTTTTAAAAGTGATTCATCGGAAAAATAAACGTACTGATGGGATGCTAGGACTTGCAACGAAATAATGGATGGGTAAAAAGCTAGCTTTTTTACATAATTTACTAAATAGGTGTGTTGTGCTATTTCGTTCGTGTATGTGTATTAAAATGATGTTCATTCAAAATTTTTGCATCATTATTTACTGGTCTTTCTTAGTTAAATGCTAGCAATTCATATCGTATCATAAAATATTTTTAAAAGTAATTTTGTTCCTATCAAGTAAATTTTTATATGCAGATTTCTTAAATTTATTATGCAAAATCTCTTTTCTGGACGCGTTTAAATATAACATTTTTTTAATGTTACTATATGAGATTTATGACTTCTATTTTTCTGTATCTAATATATCTAAGTACATACGAATGTTCGACACTGATGGGACTATTCAGCGGAATTTTTAATAAAAACTGAAAAGTTATTGTCATTATTTGATAAACGTGGATATAAAGAATTAGAAAGTGCATTGAGAATTTGCAACTATATTTATCTTTAATTTACACAAACGGCAAAGTTTATCGTATTCTATCAATGAAGTAATTGACTTATTTATCTGTAGCTGAAATTTCGGGCTCGGGCTCCGACTTAAATAATATCGCTCGGGCTCAGATTAAAAGTCTTCGGGCTCGGGCTTCAAAAAATGAGCCCTAACTCATCTCTATAGCCCAGCACTGACCGGGAGTCACAGGTGTTATTTTGCTATTTTGGAGGATGAGAGCATAACCATGTATGGCTCCATTACCCCGGTCTTTTGTAATTAATGTAAGTTACACCATAAATAGCATATTTATGGATGAAGATGCTTCTGAAGATGCTTTTTAAAGAGTCACCGTTCATATTTTTTCCTTGTAGACCACAAATATATTGCATATGCTTTGTCTTTTGATTACCATGCGGTAACAGCAGAATTGGGTTGCTATACCGATAACATAGTTTAGTGAATCTGTTTAGTTAAGATCATATTCAACTTTTCCGCTACATTTGGATAACATCTTCAATCACCCTCCAAATCTTTTTTTAAAATATCGTTTTCGAAAAGTCTCTTTAAAAACAAAATAAAAATCTAAATTTTGAAAAAAAGGTATAAACTTCATTAATCCCCACCCCTTGTGTGGGTCATTGACCAAATCACACTAAATTAGGTAACTAAATCCAGAATTTAAAATGAATTTCATTTTCACACACACAAAAAAGTTCCCATCTCAAATAAAGTTATCCATATCTTTTAGAATTATTGAGAGACATTTGCTTCAATGAACCTTTAAGCCATACCAACTAAATAAAACAACTAAATTGTGTTCCTCGGTGTAATTTTTCAAGAAAATATCGTACCGCATGAATTACCCACAATATGGCAACCAGCTATAAATACAGATAAGTATAGTATAGTATATCACTGTTTAGATGGCTATATTTTGTGTGCTTGCTCAGCGACCTTTAATTAGAAATTTTCCACACATTTTCAATTTAGCTGCATCTGCATTTTTCACTATCCCCGTATGACTAACGGCAAGAATTTTCATTGAATAATATTATGTAGTTATAAAACTACGCGCTTTATGACAGCTTAATGAACGTAAAGAGTCAAAAACGGTTTCAAATCGGCTTTAATTATTACGGATCTCACGTTCATGAAAGCCATACCTCAGAAAAACTGAAGTCTCAAATTTTGTTCAATGATCAGATTTCTCTCCTTAGTGACGAATTATAAAACCCTAGAAATTTTTAGAGCTATAGATTCCCGTTCATATAACTTAAGTACTTCGTTTAAAGCAGACAATAATGATTAATACGGCTTTCGATACAAGACTTGGGAAAATTATCCACTACAGAAGATATATGGGTTTCGTAAGGTTAAATTATTCTTCTTTCGGTTATCATTAAAGAGAAAGTTTTTAATTTAATGAATTTTGCTCGGATCCTTTAAGTGAACTTCCTCCGAGTATGTTATTTTTAATAATCAATATGAGACTATTCATTTTCTAAGTAAACTCTTTTAATTTGAATACTTAATTGCTTATAAATATTTCATTAGGCGTTTTCCCATACAGCTCTGTAGCTTAAATCAAGAACTTTAATTTTAACGCAGCATCACTTCGCTCGTTTATTAATTCAAATTATAAACGAGCATTTTGTATCGCTAAACGTGCATTTCAATGGCCAACTTTTATTTTACAGCCCACCTCAAGCGCAAAGAAAAGGCCTTCAATCCCGAACTAAAATCAGAACTATTCGGATTAATTAAATTAATTTTTTATTAATTATTTAAACATTTGTTTCGCTCTCGCAAGACTCTCCTTTCCTTAAAATTCTGGAAATTATCTGAAACTTTGCAAATCCCGGAACGCTGTAAGTGTTACATATCTCAACCAATGATTACCTCGCATTTCAAGCTCCGGTACTTTATTTAACCACTGACTTCAAATCGTCGCATTAGAACTGCGGTGTCGCTCCCCAGGCAGTAGTTATGGCCACAATAATGTCCTCAAAGCTTAATGTTGTTACGTCGCTTTCATCTAGTTTTCACTTCTCAACATTACTCGGAGGAGAAATTTGGAAACGCGGCAGTCGCTGGCGCAATTTCAGTTCGTTATCTCGGAACCGGAGTGTCTACGAAAACTCATTCCGGCCGCACCGGTTCGCATAATAATCGTTCATATATGCATATGGAGCGTGGCGTATGCTAGTGGGGGGGTACTCAAAAATGAGGCTTTCGCTATGAGTACGTGTCATAACTTCAGGAAGGGGGGGGGAAGGAGAACAAATGAAGCCCCCTCTCGTGGAATTTCGAATGCGACGATTGGGCGCTGTCTGCAAGTTGGAAGATTTGGGTTGCCGATATTGGTTGGCGAAGAAAGTGCTCCGCCAAATAATTTCAGTTTAATTTCTTTACGAAAAGGTTTTTTAAAACAGAACTTTGAATTTTAGAAATGCTTACTCCTAAAACCAATCGTAACTTTCCGGTACTCATTTCCGATTGAAAAAAAGAAAGCCGTTGCACGTGTTTCTGGAGTCTAGGTTCAAGTAACTTTACTCATTGAAGCCGATCACTTCCATGACATTCTTAGAATTACAATAGATTAGCGATTAATATATTCTCGAGATTCACTTATGAACAATTGACAACTTTTCCAAAGCGCATGCATTAAGGACATATGGACATAAATGGTTAATTTTCAAATTTTCAATTTTGGGCCTTAAAAATCGAGCAAATTGAGACGATTCCATACATATATAATTTATGTCGGTTTAGAATATATAAACGCTCAAAATATGGCTTTTAAAAGTAAACAAACATTCTTTGGCTACAATAAAGCTTTAGTTTTTGCCTTTTTCTCAAAATGTGTTTTCTTAGACTTTGGAACACTTTTTTAAAAATTTGTTTCAGGTAAACATCTGAAGCTTTCCAAAACTGTTTAACTAACTTGTTTCTTTAAAAATACCTAACATTAGAGATCTGAGTGAAAATGTTTTGAAAATAAAGATTTTTTTTTCTTTAATTTTTAGGATTTTTAAAGATTATTAATAAAGTCTTTTCAATTTTATTTCATATTAGCCTAAATGAAAATCACTTCTTATTATTCTCAGATAGTATGTTTTCTGATACTACACCAAATTTTAAGGTGATAAACTCAATAGTGTTTTAGGAAAATGTACCAAACTAGCATACTATTCAAAAAATTTTATAGAGATATGTAAAAAGTTAATAAGTTCTTTATAAACTAATTGGTAAATCGAATTAATTATTTTATTTTATGTATAGACTACAATGTGGGGATACGCAGTGGTCAAAAACTTTCAATCTCTATTTTAAAGTGAAATACATGATGTTAAATCTTTTGTAAAAACTTCCTCTTTTTAGTTGCCCATGTATCCTTTAAAAAAGTGTCCATTTTAAGAATCTTTTTGTAAACACTAATCGTTTTGTAAACACTAATTGCAGAAATCGTTTATTTCTTGTAAAATCTAGAACGAAAATATTGGCAGGCGTTATATATTAATTAAAGCAACAATAAATACGCTGACTATGGTTTTCTCATAAAATTTCTGTTTTATACCTAAAGTAGGGGAAGGTAGCCTAAAATGATTCCCTTAAGGGGAAAACTTGCATAAAATAAAATAAATATTAAATAAAACCTTGGCCCTATGCTACAATATTTTACGCTACGTTTTGCATCATAAACATATTTTAAACCCAAATTGAGTAATGACAAAAACAGAATTTTGAAAAAAAGTCCAAAAGATCATCCTCAGGCAAGGGCAAAATAATCCTTCATTTGAAAATAATTGTAAATTGTTTTTTGTCGGCATAGTAATTATGACTACACATACGAAATAAAATAAGTTTTACAATCATATAGTATTCACAATTTATTTTATGAAAATTTTAACAAAGTGTCACAAACAATAAAATGAAATATTTCAAACTTATAATTCAAAAATTATGACCTACAATAAACACATAAATAAATTAAATAATGTAATGGGAAGTCATGCATTTTGAGAACGTCTGAAGGGCTGCCATGATGACTAGGACTCGGTACTGGTGTTTCTTCAGTCGATGGATCATTTTACCCGGCAATATGGCTTCCCACTTTAGGTCATATTACTGGAACATGCCGAGAAACATAACAAACTAAACAAGTGTAATTCACATTTAAAAACGTACTCCATTCAGTAAATAAAGTCGCATTTCTGTACATTAAAGACTGTATAATAAGTGGGAAAGTTAGTGCTTACATTATGAGAGATATGATAAAACCCAGTTTTTTGAAGAATTCTACTCATACACGTAATATACCGATCGCTTAAATATCGCCATTGCTTCTTCTTGACTTTGCACGACCAGTTTATGTGTTAACTTAGTAGATAGCGCTGCCTGTCTGGAGAAAGTGTTATCGTTTTGCCCGCTAGGATAATTTTTTGCCCCTATACTTTTATTAAAAAATATACGATGAATTAAATTACCCATACTAATAAAAATCGTCGAACATTATCGTTGATTGAAGTCTTACTGAAATATTTTTAAAGTGTTTCTTAAACGACAGGCTTATTTAATAGAAAAGAAAGAGGCACATATTAAACTGCGAGAGCTTTAGAGCAATCTATACTTCCTTTGAAATCGGTGTTATATTTAATGAACTTGGAAGCTCATTGATTAAATTTTATATCAATCCATGATATAAGAAATTTAATCAATAGATTTATAATTGCAAAACAGTCAATGCCTTACAATTTTACATATAAAATTCCAAGGCTTTGACTGTTAATTAGGCTTAAAATTATAATTTTACATATAAAATTTTAAAGCTTTGACGATTTTGCAACGAATGCATATCTTCTCTACCTTGGATCTAATTTAAGAAAGTTCTAAACTTTTTATTGATTATCTTGCGGGCTTATAATTTTAATTTATTATGTAACATTAAATCAAATTTCGCTGAAGCTTAAAACACTTTTCTTTTTTTTTTTTTTATTGGTGCTGAGCCAGCCTAAAATTAGATAAATCGTTGTAATGCTAAACTTCATGTGATGTGGGGTGCCACTGTAAAAAAAAAAAAAAAAAAAATTACTGACAGAAAGTTATGTATTTTAAGCGTGTATGTATTGTATTTAAGGCACACCTACACGAGGTGGGCTATCGTGGCCTTCTATCGGGCTTCACACTAGAAAATGAAAACTGATAGAGCGTGGTCCGAATTTTCTCAATTGGTAGTCGAAGCGGGTAGAAACGCAACCTCTTGCTTGCTTCCTTTTTTATATTGAGAAAATTATTGAACAACGGAATTATTGAAAAATGAATGAACAGCAAGTACTTTTAATTTAATACATATGAAATCTTTATTAGCACAGTATATTGCGCTTTAATCCATATTATCGTAACAAATCTTCTACATTTAAAAGTCATAATGTAATATTGCTATGACATAACTAAAAAAAATTAAAAGATCATGTATTTTCTCATGTATTAAAATAAAAACAAATTATGCGGAATCTCAAATGATCGATTTAAATATTTAAGTCTTCTGTGTCATCTCTATTAGCTATTTGGAATCGCACAAATTACGAATTTACTTTGATAGGACGTAAGTTTTGTGGCAAAGTTTATCAATCTCATGCAATTTTTAATTTATAATGTCAAGTTTTAGACTGCCATAAAAGATATCTTAGTTCACCCAGTTACTATAACGGAGCTATATTATAACGTAATACGAAATCGGAAAAAAAATTTTTTTAATAAGAAGCCTAATCCTACTCTAAAAAAAAAGTCATTTGCAATCTGCAGGACAGCAGGAAAGGCAGCAATTCGAAAGGATCATTTTCCGCCACTACACCCTCTTCGTTTTGACCGTCCACTTACGCGAACCTTTTCGTTTCCACAGTTAACACGATACTCTTTATACGAATAATTATACCATGCGATAACGAACAATTTGTGCTTCCTGAACTGAGAAATGCATTCTTGGATGCTTTAATTTTCAATAAATGATTTTAACTCATGTGAATGTGTAAATTCTGCAAACTGACTCCCTCATTTTATTTTTGTTTGCCGTTACATAAAAGAATATTTGAATGCTTTTGAAATTTCTTATGTTGAATTTATGTTATGTTTGTTGAATTTTTTTTTTTTTTTTCAAAATTCATGTAGCTGAAAAGAACTTGTAGGACATTATTTATCTTAAAAAGTGTCTTGAAAATCTTCGTTTATGGGTGGTAACAACTTTTTTCAACTGAAAGAGAGATAGAGAAATAGGCTATACTCTTTCTAGTTATCGCTTTTAAGTGTAATAGGTCTTATAAACACAATTATGAGATTGATCTTTAATTTGAGATGCGAGATTTATGTCGGGTCTGTTGTGACGTTAAAAGGATTTGGTAAGACAGAGTTTTATAGTAGGTATGCTAGATGAGACAGCCCTTTTCCTACTGTCTTTCAGCCATCTCTATGAGACAGTATTAAAATCCTAAGTTTGGATCGAAACGAACTCCCGCTGTCTTTCTGGAACTTCCTTGGGATTATGCAATAGCTTCTTTCATGCTGAAAGTAAATTATGTTTATTTTCCTCTCATTTAAACGAAATAGATGTCAATGAACATTCGGTTCGGCATATTCTGCAGAAGTTAGCAATTTGAACAACACAGATCTTGGAATGGAATTCGAATGGCAATAAATCTCAAAGGGAGAAATCGCTCCTTGTTTGCCTTTACAGACCACTTTTACCTAAATTTATCATGAAAATATCTGTTTGGATCATGGCTCGACGTAAATCGCGGTAACCGCTGCTTCTCATTGCATTATTAATTAATTTTTTAAGTTAAGAAAAAATCTAAATCTGAAATTAACCATTATTACAAAAATTTGAGATTTGGCCGTCAGCTGGATAGTTTTTGTCTGTCAGCTTATAAAAGCTCGCAGCTTCAAAATCTTTTTTCGAGCCCTGGTTTGGATGACGAGTTCTTTTAAATTATGGAGAAAATTGAACTAACTTTCGACACGAACTATCTATTTATTGTATTTAGAAAATTCCCCGTACAAATTAGCCCATTTTGATGCCCAAATACGTTCTTCATTCATTTTGTGAAAGCCAATTAAGTGACTTAGGGCCAACTCTAGAAAACCACTCGAGTTCCAGGAACTCTCCCCCTTCCCCTTCCCATTCGATGTACTTTATCGCCGAACTTATTAAGGCAGTTAGTGGCGTTGCATAGGCCATCCACCGCCCTCGGCACTTCCAAAACGACGATGACTGTCGAAATCGCGCCAAATGGCATCCATTATTCAGCCCCGGCAACGCCAAACATGAGCGATGGACGCGGTTCTGCTCCGGTGCTCTGTGGCTAACGGCTGGGGGGGTATTTTTCAGCGCGCCGTTTTGAGGCATGAAAATCATTAGGCGGGCGTAGAAGGTGGCAAATTATTAATAACTTGGCGTCATCAGCAAGAGTGCATCATCAGCCACGGGTATTATTTCTGCAGAACCTGATCTGAGTTTTATTTTGGGTTTCTCATTCGACAAAAAGGGTTTCCTTTCATGAGAAATGAAGGTATTCCGGTATGGATTCGAAAGGTTTATAACCGAGAAGTGTTATCCTGTCTATAACTTTTGCTGCGGGCGTAAAAAAAAAAAAAAGAGGGGATGATTTTCTTCCTTTAAAAAGAAAAAGCTTTTGCGCTAATATAAAAATATAAATACTTCTTTTTGAAGTAATTCATACATTTCTACGTTGGGTTAATCTTCCAAGAAGCTTTCCGGCTCATATTTTAATAGAAATGCAACAGTTCTTACTTTTTTTGTAATTTAGGGCACAAAAAAGAAGCTTATGTAATCGATGCATAGTTCCTTTACGAATTTTCTTATTACGACATATCTTGCTTTTCTGACAACCTAACTGATGCATGTTACATCGTTATAAAAGAAGTAGTAAAGAGCCAGGATCTGACTATAATACTTTTGTGCCCAGGCAACTACTTTTCAAAATTTTGTCCCCTATATACAACCTACTCACTTTATTGATACGGATATCTTAGCCTAAAGTCAATTTTTGGGCCTATATCTGCATGTAATGCCCAGGCACGGGCACCAAGTGCCTATGAGATAATGAGGGCCAAGGACAAATGCCTACTACTCGTGTAAGACCACGGAGAAAGTCCGCTGTAAGCTTAAAAAATTCTAATAAAATGTTTTTTCATAACGAAACTGTTGCCTTTATCACTAAGCAATGGAAATGATTACCTTTGAAAAATTATCTACCTTCGTTGCAGTTTCTAACTCATGCATGAATTTCCTCCTCGAAAAAATAACATTTGCAGCTTCAGCAAACGTAAAATACTCTTCATAACAACATAATTTTTCATAACAACGGAAGCCATTTGAAAACAAAAACACCGTGCAGCAAGAGTATCACTGAATGAACCCGCTCCGTGCTCAGTTTATTTAGTTTGAAACTAAACGCACTCAGTTTTGTTTACGGCCGACCGAGTTGTAGGGTGGTTAAAGCACCGCACTCCAGTTTAGGGTTCAACTCCCGGCGACCCTGGATTCGATCCCCGACTGGGCGTGGTTTGTCATGTCCGTCCCTTCGTAGGGGTTGACGTTTTCGTCCACCTACTAGGTGCCCCCATAATAAAGAGAACAACGATTCGGCCTGTTGTGGCCAAAAACCTTCAAGGCAGAGGCCGGCCGTTTAGAAAAAAAAAATGTATACGAACGCTCTAGTTTTTAAACTGAATGCACTCAGTTTCGCTTTTTACGAAGACCTTAGACAGAAACTCATTTGGCGTTTACGAAATGCGGCCTATTATTCTTTCTAACTCATGCATGAATTTCCTCCTCGAAAAAATAACATTTGCAGCTTCAGCAAACGTAAAATACTCTTCATAACAACATAATTTTTCATAACAACGGAAGCCATTTGAAAACAAAAACACCGTGCAGCAAGAGTATCACTGAATGAACCCGCTCCGTGCTCAGTTTATTTAGTTTGAAACTAAACGCACTCAGTTTTGTTTACGGCCGACCGAGTTGTAGGGTGGTTAAAGCACCGCACTCCAGTTTAGGGTTCAACTCCCGGCGACCCTGGATTCGATCCCCGACTGGGCGTGGTTGTCATGTCCGTCCCTTCGTAGGGGGTGACGTTCGTCCACCTACTAGGTGCCCCCATAATAAAGAGAACAACGATTCCGGCCTGTTGTGGCCAAAACCTTCAAGGCAGAGGCCGGCCGTTAGAAAAAAAAAATGTATACGAACGCTCTAGTTTTTAAACTGAATGCACTCAGTTTCTTTTACGAAGACCTTAGACAGAAACTCATTTGGCGTTTACGAATGCGGCCTATTATTCTGTCAAACATTTCAATTAGGGATGGGCGCGAGACTCGAGAAATCTCGCATTGTCTCGCGTTCTCGTCTCGTCACGCGAGACGAGACATGCAATTTTTTTTTGCGATTCGAGAAAGAAAATATTTTGTGAGGCGTGATGTGAAACGAGACAGAGTCTTGTCTTGCGCGAGATTTCTCGCGAGAATTTTCCGTCTCGCATAAATTTACGATACGAATTATTTTTCAATTAGAATAGCGGTGCTGTATTTAAGGAGATATGTCATCCTGAAAAGTGACACTTTGCTTGAAGCCTCTACCGTTTAACTTGCGTATCCTTTGTTATCGTTCCTGGTATATATATATATTATCAGCACTCTAGAATTCACACAAATACGTAATATTTGAAATTAGGACAGACGAGTGATGTATACAAAACACACAAAGGAGAGGATAGAGACGGACAAAAAGAAAGAAAACAGAGAACAGTTGAACACAGAAAAATAATAAGTAAACAGATGAACAGCGGTACGGTATGTCCAAAGCCTGACCATTTTTAGATGGGGCCCCGGGGCAGTATGTTTGGGGCCCCCTTTACTATCCCCTTTTTTAAGCATTAAGCCCCTTTACTTGGGACCCCCCTTTTAAAGCATTTTAACCCATTTTTGACTGCTGTTGTACTCGAAAATTGCATTTCAGTTAACTGTAGTTTTTGTACTTTAACAAATCGCATTTAACACCCCAAAAATATGTCTTTAACTTGATCTACTGATAGACAATTAGGTAATAGCTACATTACAGGAGAAATTCAGTTTTTTTCTCAATTACTATTTCAGTACATATGAATTTATAATTTAGATAATCGGGATATATGGGGGCCCCTTTTTCTTCAGGGGAACCGGGCTACTGCTCCCCTTGCCCGTCTGATAATCGGGATTCGAGTATATCAGAGAGAGATTAGAAGTAGAGCAACTTGTATTCGCGCATTGATGCTTAGTCTGAGTAGTGTGAATCTCGAGCATATATTGGCCCCCAACACGTGGTTGAAATATCCTTGTACAGATATTATCCTCAAATTTTCCCAGACGTTGTGACGTAGCGTAAGGGGGGGGGGAATCAAAGAAGAAATTTACGATGTTTCAAGAGCTTGCTGTTTGCAATTTCCCTTTCAGATAATACGATTTTTCTTATCTCAAAGGAAAAGAAATTATTGATTTTCCAATACTCTTTAAAGAACATAAAATGTTTGTTTTATGTACAGAGACAAAAATTAAGAAATTTACATATCTTTATTATCTTTTCAAAAAATGTTCCTCGATGACTGTGTTCTTTGGGCTGGGGGGCTGAACCGTCCAAAGCGCCCCCAGCGCCACGGCCCTGCTATTAACATCTGTGTATGTTTTAGTTCACTTTTAATTACCAACAAGTTTGTGTAAGGTCTTTACAAGGTTGTGTTTATTTATTCATGAATTTTTAGCGTTTGTGGTTTGGGTGCCCCAAAAACATGTTTGCATCCGGCAAGGCCGTACACTGCAAAAAATAATCATAAAAATACAGAACTATTCTGTCATTTTTCGACAGAAAAAAAATGTTAACAG
>JAWZYV010012527.1:0-347430 GCA_038373885.1 Cheiracanthium punctorium
TAACAATTCAAATGCAATTCTAATAAAATTTGAAATAATTGAACTTTGAAATATATGCAAAGTGGAAAGTTAATTCTTTGAGGCGCAACCCTTTCCCAATGCTGAAAAAAGGGCAGCCGTTGCCATCGCTCGACTTAACTACCAGCAAGAGGGCGGACGATCGAAACGTTCATCGCGTGCCACAGATCGAGAGACCCTTTTTTGACGACAGCTGGCTGTGCGGCACAGCCAGCTGCGTCAAAAAAGGGTCTCTAGATCTGTGGCACGCGATGAACGTTTCGATCGTCCGCCCTCTTGCTGGTCGTTAAGTCGAGCGATGGCAACGGCTGCCCTTTTTTCAGCATGGGGCCATCTATCCAGCTGTTCTCGCATTCTTCCATTTTTCAGCAGATGTCAGTGCTGTTAAAAAGAATCGTGACACTTTTTTGACGGGAAATGACGTGCTAAAAAGTAAAGGATTCTCGTGGAGCTCTGTCACCCGCTACTATTTTTATAGAAATCCTATCTATTCTTCGTGACTGGCAACAGTCAAAACGTCAGGATTGGATGTTCCCAGAGCGGGAACACTGCGCGGTTAAGGGTTAAGCGAAATTTCGGCAAAACATTACGTTTAATTGACAACTTCCTGTAACCAATTCTAATACAAATTCTTATAGTAAAAAGAGGTAATAGTTGTAAAGTACATAACTGTAGCATATTTATCTGTTTTGTGAAGCGAACGATTTGAAAAAGTTCTAATGTTTATAAAAAGATATATTTCAACTTTTATATGAGAACGCATTATTTTTTTTTCTAAAGTCAACATTTTTTGAAGAAGAAAAAATGTCATAAAATAAACACAGAAACTTGCATTCTGTGTTCTCATGACGCAGCTGTTAATGATCAAAATAGCCTGGCAAATTTTCAAGTCATTTTAAACCACGTTATGAGATTTATTCGAAAGAAAGTTTACAAAAAAAACACACTTTTCTTTAAAAAAAAAAGCTTTGATACATTTATTAGTAGAAGGCAAAATATTTCACTCCCAGTTCGCTGATGCTATTCGTGATACTATTTTTGCCTCCTGGCATTTACGGACACCCTGTATATAAAAGCTTAGCACTTTGACGTACGATGATTGCGCAGTGGAACCAAATTATTTCAGCGCTTTTATCGTTAGTCGCGAAGCAAAGTAGTGTTAAATGGTCCCAAGGCTTAAAATGTGCAGCGCCTCAGCATGGCACAGTGGTTAAGCCACTGAAAACGGTACACGGCCGAAGTGTGAAGGTCCCGGGTTCGGGTCCCATCGCGCGGCTGTCGATCTAACGGTCTGGAGTTTTGGTAGGTTTCCTCCAGATGTAACGTGAAGACGTGTTAGAACCCCGTAGAAAGTCCTCCTACCAAGGCACCCCTCCATCCTAGGCAGATACCCCGCGTGCAGGTTTGCCTTAAAACACAACACATAAAAAGTGCAGTCGTTGCCATCGATCCACTTAACTACCAAAAACATGGCGGGCGATCGAATAGCTCTTCCGTCGCCCCATTTATCCAATTGGTCTTTGTTGTAACCCAACAAACACCAACTGGATGAATTTGCTTTGTGGAGTCCTCTATTCATGATATAATTAATTACTTATTCAATTACCTTAATTACCTATTTTTATTAAGTAAATTTAATTTTGTAATATCCTATTAATTTAAATATCTTAATGATAAAGTTTGCGTACTTTCCTGCTGTTTTACTTTAGTGTTTTAATGTTTATTAATTAGTAATTAGGATTAATAGCTAGTGTTTGATATCGTTTTTGTGATCAGGAGATGAGGAGATGACTCCTAATATTGATTTTTGTCTTTAGGGTTGTTTTCGCCCCATAATCTTAAATCCTTTGCTTTGGGGCTTTGTTTCTTGTTGCTGAGGGTGTCTGCCGGAGCCCCTGCCTTCGTCATCACCGAAGATGAGGCTGAGGCGGGGAATTGTGTTCCGCAAGAAAATTTATTGCGTAGTGGACCCCTCAGTGACGGTTTTTTCGTGCCTCTGTGGTATCTTTCGGCCTGGAAGAAGTGTGCAGGGTTGCCAGAACTTGCGACTTTTTGCAAATCTTGCTGCTTTTGAAAGAATCATGCTACTAAATTTTAGGATTTGCGATTTTTCTACAATACAACCAATGACTGTGACGGCACTTTTTGTGACTTCATGTTACTTTTCCAGCAATCTCCAGCGATTGATGCTCAAGTCTTTCTGACAACACTTGAAGTGTGGGAAAGTCTTCTAGAGGACGTTGGTTGACTGGTTAAGACCAGGATGAATTTTTGCTTCCCTTTAAGGAAAATGAGAGAAAAACGAAGAAGACATGCCGAGGGCGCTGATTGCTGAGAGAGACAGCTGAGAGTATCTTAGAGGCCGATTTCGTCAACGTCGGTCGTGTTCCTCCACTACTCAGGAGTTTCACTCCTAAATGTTCAGCTAGCTAAGGCCTTATTACACGAAGGAATTTCCGTGCGATTGGGTTGCTGCAACCACTTTCCTGGAAATTTCCCTCGGTTACCTTAGGGAACAGTCCACTCCAACTTTTTTCGTGCAGAGGCGAAAATATCGCAGGTTGCTGGAATTCCAGCCAATCGTGGTGCTTCCTATTTCTACACACAAAATGGCGGAACACAAAAAACACAAAATGGCGGAAGGGTCAGCGTCAGCCATAACGCTCGTAGTGAAAGGAATGAGCGTGTTCGAAAACAAAAGTCCGTGAAATGGAATATGGACATGGAAATGGATTGGATTGAAGAAAATAAAAATAAATAAAAATCTGATCAGAAAGATACACGAGGTATAAGCAACCAATGATAGGCTATTTATAATGACATGCTCTAGCAACCGCCCATTCGGTGAATCGCTGACGTTTGTGAACACAGCATGGTTTGTTTGCTATGGCAACCCTGCGTGCTCATCTGGGCTCCCCGAGTTGCGGGAATGAATTGCAGCAACTGGTTTCTGCAACCAAATTGCTCTAAATTTTGTCCGTGTAATAAGTTGCGGGAATGAATTGCAGCAACTGGTTTCTGCAACCAAATTGCTCTAAATTTTGTCCGTGTAATAAGTTGCGGGAATGAATTGCAGCAACTGGCTTCTGCAACCAAATTGCTCTAAATTTTGTCCGTGTAATAAGTTGCGGGAAGGAATTGCAGCAACTGGTTTCTGCAACCAAAATGGCTCTAAATTTTGTCCGTGTAATAAGGCCTTTAGTGAATGGTCTGTTAGCCCGAAACGTCTGACTGGTGGCCTGTCCTATGAAAGAGAAACAACTGGGTCTGCAGATTTTTCAGGGAGAGAGAAGGTGTCTCCTTTCCAGCATGCACAGCCGCCATCCTGCATTCTTCCACGACCTCAGAGGGCCCACTTGCGAGTAGATTTCTTGTGAGCCCGCGTATGCCGCCCTTTGTGCTAGTATGATGCCATACAGTGTGTGACTCTTGAAACTGTACTGGATCCTGTTGGAAGTTGCGGGTGTAATATTATTTTATTTTTGTACAATTGTGCTAGATGTTTCTTCAATAAACTGTTTCTTTGTTAATGATATTTAGACCCATTATTTTTGGGTAGGTTGTTAATTTGCGTTTATTTTAATGTCTTTTAGCTGACCATAGGAGCCTGGCTTATGTTATTTTAATGTTTTCAAATGGCCGACCGAGTTGTAGGGTGGGTAAAGCACCGTACTACGGTTTCGGGTTCAGCTCCCGGCGGCCGGGGTTCGATCCCCGACTGGGCGTGGTTGTCATGTCCGTCCTTTCATAGGGGGCGACGTTGGTCCACCTACTGGGTGTCCCTATAAAAAAGTGGCCAACACCTTCGGGCCGTAGTAAGGGACAATGCCTAATCGGCAAAGTACCCGCCCTTTGGAAAAAAAAAATGTTTTCAAATGGGAACGATTTTAGCACAACGCAATTTAGTTTGGTTTAATATAATTTAACCCATTTGCGCCTGGATATTTTTGCGACTTTCTTGGATTTTTACTGATAACAGAAATAAGAGATAAATTTCTGATGTCAACTTCTTCAAGTGATTATTTCTTTTAAAATCATTATGCATAAAATTCGAAATAAGAACATACTACTTGGTCATGTTAAAATATTTTGTAGAGTTGAGGCGCAATACTCATGAATAAAGGCTAGGAAAAATAAATAACGTTTTCGACTAATAGCGAAAATGCCGTCCCAAAAAAGGGACACTAGGCATAAATGGGTTAAAGTTAATAGGGTTGCAACATCTTCTATGCTGATGTGAAAATAATGCTTGAGCTTCAAAGAGTTAAAGAGAAGACAAGAATACGAAACGTACAACAGGGTGCTTCAGTGACGCTTTATATCCCCCCCCCCACCCACTTTAGAACGAATTCTCCCTCTTTCTCCGGGATTTAAAAGGGAAACAATACCATCCAATAAGAACAATTGGAAGAAAAAGACATCGCAATGTAATGGTATATAGAAGGCTTTTGTATCGTGTTCCCATTTCTACAATCAAAACCCTTCTTTTTTTTTTTTTTCTCCGGGATTCAAGGCGAGTAGAAATCGGTAGAGAGAGAGAGAGAGAGAGATGGATCCTTTTTCCCGAAAATCCCGAGGTTATAACTCCCGGACCTGGAAGGAAATTCGAGGGAAAATAATACCCTGGAAATTGGAAGGCTTAGTTGGGGCTTTTAGGGACACCGGGATACGGCAGGGGTATTAAGGGGGAATCGCTCCGGTAGAGAGAGGGTGGAGCCGCTCCCGAGAACCAAAATCTTTAAGCCCCCCCCCTCCCTCCCGTGACGAAAACGTTTCAGCGGCCATTTTTGTTCTTCTAGAGGATTGCAGGTGGGTGAAGGTATCAAGCGTAATGTTCTCAGTACACGGTTTCTGAAACAGTGCACCGCTGGCGGTGCAGCTGATAGTTCAGTAGCTACCGGTTGGAAAAAGGGTCAGTCCAAGATTCATATTCATTGTTATGCGCATATCACGCCTTCTCCTAACGATACTGTGATGGAGATCACACATCTAATTTAATAATCGTTTAGTTTGGCTTTCTTTAATGTAATCTATCCAAAATCAAGAATTCTAAATCTTTTCTGTTCTCATTTTTCTGTCATTTCCGCTTTTAAATCTGTATATTCGTTTTTCCCGTATACATTATTCTTAATTGTTTATTTCTCTATATCAGACCTGGTGGTGTCGTTCTGAGCTAAAAATAGATTACATTACGTCCGTTTGCAATCGCAACGAACTTTTTGCTTCCCCTGTTTGGCATCCTGCTGGCGTAAGTTTTTTTTTTTTTGTTGCACTGCGACATCTTTAAAATTATTTGCTCGAGATTACGTCATTTTGATTTTATTGGATGAACTTCTAGGGTTGATCTGGAATTGGCGTTATTTATCTCAGCCAAGTTATTTATCTCGCCAATGTTTAATTCTCTGCTGGCGTCATTTTTAATTCATTATATCTTAATTTCACTGTCCATGTAGGACATTTTTTAATTTGCTGAGCCACCACCACCAACATCCGTTGTAATAAGTTTATGTTTTAATAGTATCTTTTAAATAAAATTATTTAAGTATTCAATGTCTTTTTATTGCAACTAAGAGTATTCTGGATCTCTAACCATAACAACGCAATTTAATAATTTAAAATACCTTAAGCAATTAACTTCGTTACAGATACCACTGGGGGTGCCATTTTAAACCATTTATGCCTAGTGTCCCTTTTTTGGGACGGCATTTTCGCTATTAGTCGAAGAAGTTATTTATTTTTCCTAGTTTTTATTCACGAGTATTGAACCTCAATTCCACACAATATTTTAAAATGGCCCAGTAGGATGCTGACATTTCAGAAATCATCCCTTGTTCAAGAAGTTGGCAATACAAACTTGTCTATTGTCGATGGCATTAGCAAAACTCGAAGAAAGTCGCGAAAATATCTGGGCACAAATGGGTTAAGATGGCTGGTTCCTCATCTGGAATGGGTTCAAAATGAGGGACCAACAAGCAGAAGTCCAACCCCCTTGGCGTCAATGGCATCTATTCTCCATCGATAGTGGAAAAGTCTATCCATGGACACAAGGGAACAACAACACCTTCCCCCTTACGTTCAATCAACTATTTCGTTCAACTTGTTTGATTGTTTCACTCAACTCAACTGGTTTGACTGGAAGAGGGAATGAGCGAATCTGTGATATTCTCAAGGTGACATCCAGACATCTCTCAGCTGGATTCTCCGCTCGTCGTTAATTTTTTGCAGTCGTTAACTTTGCCCCACCTTGAGGTGGAGTTTTAAGGAGGAGCGTCAAGGGGTTCATGTGATTGGCTAAAAGACCTCCCGTTTCCCTCCGGAGTTGTTATCGCAGTCGGTAACCAAACAACTGGTTCTGCCCAGTTGGTAGCTAACAACCGACGATTTCGTGAACCACCGGCGGAGAATTCCACCCTGCTCGCCTGCGATGGGTCTGTCGCAAGCTGTTGAACGAGTCGAACGAAATGCCCAATTTTTCCCGAAGCGGCTGGGGAAAGTTGAACACACATATCGCACAACATATCGAACATAGATGTCGAACACACATATCGCACAACATATCGAACATAGATGTCGAACACACATATCGCACAACATATCGAACATAGATGTCGAACACACATATCGCACAAGGCTTTTCACCCAACTGTTGTGGAAAACAGTCAGACGAAAGCGTCGTCTGAATTGAAGATCGGGAAGGTGTGATATGGGCATTAACCTGGGAGAAAAAAGTTACTGAATCTGTGGTAATTCATCCCAAGTACAAACGAGGCTAGGTTGAAATCTAAACGGTCGTATAGGTCAAGTGTCCACAGGGCAAGGAATGCGAGTTCGCATCACGTGAAAGATGTATATTTCGAGCGTCTCCAAGTGACCCTACAATCGCTCTGCTTTTCTCCTTACAGGTAGGTAAGTTTCTTTGTGTGTATATAAAGAGAGAGTTGGGAAGACCCCTCTTCGAAGGGATTAATTGCGAGGAAGCTAATCTCTCGATCAAAAGTCTTAACTGAGCATGCTCGGTTATTTGAACCTACTTCTGCAGCTCTGCAGCAAGGTTGAGTTTTTCGACTTCAGCTTAGAGATTATGCTCTGTTAGAAACAGCCCAGTCATTGCCGAATACCGTTTGAGCGTTCGACTGAGACTTTGGCGTGAACGGGCGTCAAGTTAGACGGTCATCGGAGCAAGTGCTGCGCGAAAAAATAATTTTGTTGCTTTAACCTCCCATTCAGCAGCCTCAAATTTCGCGAGGTGTTTCAGTTAAGTCCCAAAAAGTGCTCCATCAGATAAAATATTTTGAGAAAATTCTGGTTTAGTGCATTGTAGAGCCCCTGTACAATATACATGGCCGCTAACTTTGTGCCAAGAAGGACGGAATAAATAGAAAGACGGCACATGTTTGAAGCAGGTTTGACGGCACATGTTTGAATTTGATCTGTGCTGTCCACCAGTTTCGTTTCGCTGGAGAACAATATTACTAGCATTTGGTGAGCTTATGCAAGAGTCGTTTTTATTGGCCAATGATCGGTTTGCACAGTGTTTCATCAAGTTTCATCGCTCAATAAAATTCAGTGCTTGGCCCAGAAACTGAAATTCCCTCCAAAACGTTGAATCGGATGTGCACTGTAGATATTGCGTGGTCCAATACCCATAAAATGGTTCTTGGGATTTAATCTGACCTCCGTGATACGGCCAAATATCCTAAATTTGAAGATAATACAACGAAGTGAAGTCTGTACATTTGCCAACGCTCTGCCCTTGGCAATGGGTTAACCTGGAAAGTTTCACGACCGTCCAGGGGAACTATGGGTATCCGTGCACATTCCCCGTTTCCTGTCAAAGTCCCTTTCATTGGTAAAGGAATCCGTGGCCAATGATAACTCCGAGCTGAAAGGGATAATAGAGAAGCAGGGCGAAATAATCCAGCTCGGCTTTTAAGGCCACTTTGCAGATCGACAGTCTGCCGCGGCTACAATGTATTTGAATGGGGAGATTTGGCAGCGTATCACGCCGGTGACACATGGGCTGTCCTCTACCGAACAATAAATGGGGTATGAAACTGAAATATTATCCACGGTGCCCAATTACCTATTGTCCGGAGTATCTCCCTCTTTCTCTGCTTTGCGAAACATTGATTGCTTACAAGTGATAATTGGCCAATCGGCCAGCGTCTCCCTCTCTATCTGGAAAGCGACCTTTATGCCCTTATGCAAGAGTCTTAGTGTATTGTGTGACCAGGCCGCAGGCTTTAGATTCGATCCTCAGGGTGTCCTCGAGTTGATACAATGAAGACCCCCATTTGCTTGCACTGGGGACAGCACCTCAGGCTGACCCTCTGGACGAGGCACATTATATTCTGCATCTCAAGACCCATGATTGAGAAAATGCGTCTAGGAATTTAAGGATCCTTGGCCTTTATGTAGGTTGTTGTAACACTGAGTATATATCGTTGCAGGATCGTTTAAAAATGGTGGTTCTCAAACTGCTTTCTTGTCTTGGAAAGACTCTTTGAAAGAAATTTTCACGATGCAGTAGTGCCACTGTGTTAGCTGAAAATAATAAAGGAATGTACAATAAATAAAAATAAAATTATTCATCCTATTCTATAAGCGTTTTTATGATTATTTTTCGTAACTGATATACGAAACTATTACTCTTTTGTGACCATCCTAAATACTTTGGGAAAGCCACTGTATTCTGATCAGGGTTGGAAAAAAACCTGGTTTATTTGAAAACAATCAAAAACTCGGGCTTTTTTTTTTCTTTAAACGGTATTTTGGTTTAAACCAGGTTTTTTTGGTTTTTAAAAAAATCCTTTTATAATTACCTGTTACATACTTATAAATAAAATTATTTGTAAAATGTTCAAATAACAATTATTATTCCTTCTGAAAGTACTTATAACAAAATAAATAAACAATTGTTGCTTTACTTAGATGGACATTGAAATCATTCAATTTTAATATTATTAGAGATACTATTTTTTATATTTGGCATATAATATAATACAATATTAGTTTGCCACATTTTACATGGAATTTTGCACTTAGATTCATCAGTAAAAACGGTGATAAGTTGTTCAAGATGATATTTTTAAGGTTTAAAAATAAGTTGTTAAAACACAAAATCTCTATTTTAGAAACAAATTAAAAATGCAGCGTATAATTTAAGTTTAATTAATAATTTTTAATAATTATAAAACATTAACGTATCTATTAGATTGACATAAAAATATATTGTTGATACTAATAAGAATAATTTTAAAATATATCAGAACGTATTCTATCTGTAGCATTCAGATTTTTAAATTATTCTTTTAAAAAAACCAATTAATTTCTTTGAGAAAAAAACGATTTTGGTTTAAACCATGCCAACCCTGATTCTGATCGAATATCAACATGAGTTAGAAACCCCTTAGAAAGTCCTCCGACAAAAGCACCCTCCCAGGGGCAGATTTGCAGAGATGGGTCCCAGAGCAAAAGTTTCATTGCGGGCCCCTCTTAGGAAAACGTTCTTATGCCCTTATTAAAGTATACTTTCTTCTTTAAGTATATTAAAGTACATTACTTAAAGTATACTTTAAATATATTAAAGTATACTTATTATTAATGTATACTTTCATATCATACCCTACGAAAAAGAATGTTATAAGAACATAAAAATGATTATTTAACGGAAGTGAAATGCAATCGTCCGATAGTAATAATATTTCATTTACATTACTTAATTTTCAATCGTTAATTCCATTTCATATTTTTCAAGTAGCATATTTTCCTAATATTTATGTCAGAATCGGAGCATTTTTATATAATGGGATGGATCTTCACTTCACTTCAGTTAAGAATCTATTTCCTTTTATATGTTCCGATTGAAAATCAATTTTATGGTTTCCTAGCGATCAGCCTCCATAGGCAAAGCCTAAATGATAGGTTTGCACTGAACGATTATTGTCTGAGACTGTTCCGTTTTGCTAAAATAAAGTGTAGATATAATGCTAGGGCTATGAAATAGTGATTTAATCTGACCTCCACACAGAGACATTTTTATTACTATTGTTTTTTCATAAATTGGGTTTCTTTGTCTCTTATTTTAAATAAAAATCAATATTTGCAAAATTTTTAAATTATTTTAAAAAAAGTAAAACTATATATATAAAAGTTTCAAACTATATAATTTTGAAACTTACTCAAAAAAGTAAAACAATATATAATAGTTTTAAACTATATCGAAATTTCAAAATTTTTAACCCTTTGAGGCGCAACCCTTTCCCAATGCTGAAAAAAGGGCAGCCGTTTCCATCACTCGACATAGCTACCAGCAAGAGGGCGGACGATCGAAACGTTCATCGCGTGCCACAGATCTAGAGACACTTTTTTGACGAACGCTGGCTGTGCGAGCGGTCGTCAAAAAAGTGTCTCTAGATCTGTGGCACGCGATGAACGTTTCGATCGTCCGCCCTCTTGCTGGTAGCTAAGTCGAGCAATGGCAACGGCTGTCCTTTTTTTCAGCATGGAGCCATCTATCCACATGTTCTCGCATTCTTCCATTTTTCAGCAGATGTCAGTGCTGTTTAAAAAGAATCGTGACCCTTTTTTACGGGAAATGACATCCCAAAAAGTAAAGGATTCTCGTGGATCTGCGTCACCCGCCACTCTTTTTATAGAAATCCAATCTATGCTTCGTGACTGGCAACAGTGAAAACGTCAGAGTTGGGTGCTCTAATAAGAGCGGGAACACTGCGCGTTAAAGGGTTAAAGGACAATTCCAGGGGGCCCCTTTTTGTTGGGGGCCCGGGCACTTGCCCCGAATGTCCTGCCGAAAATCAGTCACCTAGGCGGATAACCCATGCGTATCTTTTCCATAACAAGAACCACACAAACTCGAAACTCGAGCATCAACATGGCGCCCTTCGAAGGGTGTCTTGGCATCTCGGTGGCCCCCCTTCATCGAATCTCCAAGATAGACAAGTGGAATTTCTCGCGGCAGTGCACGCTTCGAGAAATCCATCTTTCGGGCGGGAAATTAACTGATTTCGGCCGGAAAATTCCGATAGGGTTCGGTGTAGTGTGCACCAGCATCGGTAAAGTAGGCACGTGACGTATGACGTAATTTTCCGATACAGCAAAAATGTCGTTGGAGATGGAGATGGCGTCGTTCTCTGGAGATATCGCGTCCCTTTATTAATTTATGAATGTCAGGACGAACGCGTTTAAAAATAATTCTCTTTAAGCCATAACCACCGTTGCTGGAGTTTTGGCTTGAAGGTCTTTTCATGCTAAGGGAGACCAAAAAAATAAAATTTTCAAAGTTTGCTTAGAATTTTTTAAACGTTATAGACTTATTTGTTTACTACCTGATGTTGTTTAGCAACTCTGTAAATATTTACAGCTGTGCCGTGAACATTACTTAAAGTTTACAGTACGTATTAATGACTGTCATTTTATCCCTGACCCCCTTTATTGAAAATTGTCCGAGAAATGTGTCCCAAAAATGCGACATAAAAGTGCGACATAATTTTACATATATTTAAATACTAGTCGTTCACAACAGCTTTAACCTATTGTTACAGTATATCGTAACCTCTAGAATAGGCATCTCTTTTATTTTTCTATCAATAGGTTACTATCCTAAACATTTCAACATAGTGTTACCAAGCGAAATACACGAAAGAGGAGAGATAAAATGACAGAGTCCATGAATATCGTTTTAATAGGACAGTCATGAAACTAAAAAATGAGGGGGTTCAGGGGGGTCGCCCCCTGACGAGGCTCGAACAGCCGAGATATTTTAAATTGATTTTGACTAGTAAAAGTAAGTGACTAATACCGAGTAACTTACGAGACTAAATACTAATTTTTTTGCTGAGACTCTTGAAATCTCACTGAAGAAATAATGTATTTTAATTCTCCGAATAGTTGACCATCGTATTTAAAAGTTGTGAATTTTAAACGTGAATAATAGAACAGAAATAAAATATTAAGCTTCAGTTTAACAAAGCCTTTTTTTTTTTGTGGGAGTAACGTAAGTTACTGTAACATTTAATTTTTACTTTCCAAACATGTACCATGCAAGGAAAGTATTGTCATCATGAAAAAATTCGACTTCGAGAGATTTTGGTGTTTTGACACGTTTGGAGGTCTTCTGAATTCATGGATACAATTTTTACGAGATGTATGTATGTGTGCGTGTGTATATGTGTCTTTGAGTATGTGAGTGAACACGATAGCTCCTCAACGGGGCATTCGATGGAGCTCGAATTGGGTATATAGGTTATAAACCACCGTCGCAAGACAGGTATTGATTTATGTGCGTATTAGAACTTAATAGTTTTTCTACAGGGCTACGACAGACTTCTTTTGCATTATGGCCTATAGGGGGAAATTCTTGAAAGTGCGCTAGCGTGTAAACGATGCATTCGATTGAGCTTCAATTTGGAATATTTTTTTTTTTCTAATGGGCAGGCACTGGCCACAAGCCTTTGCCATCAACGGCCCTAGTTACTGTCCATTTTATTATGGGAGCATCCAGTGAGCGGACAGCACTGCCCCCTATGAAGGGACGGACAAGTTAACATCCATGCCCAAGCCGGGTTTCGAACCCGGACCCACAGCGTGATAGAATGGTTCTCTAGCCATTACACCACCTGGGGCGGCAAATTTGGAATAATTCATGGATTAAAATTTATTGAAATGCTTGGTCCTGATCTTAATCGTAAGTGTTCGGAAAGACGGGTGGAGTCACTCCAGATTTTTTTCTGTATATGTATACACACAGTGGCGGATCCAGAAATTCTCTTTTGGGAGGAGCTAAATTTTGAAAAAAAGCTTATTTCACCCAAACAAAATGTACAATAAAGCAAAATTTTAGTCTAAACCAATGTAAAAACTTTTGGGAGGGGCTAAGGGATTAGAAAAGATCACTTTACATATCCAAGGGGCATAATGAAGCAGAATGTTACTCTTTAGCATTCTCTTTGGGGGGGCTGAAGCCCCCTAGCCCCTCCCCTGAATCCGCTACTGTATACACATTTAAAAACCCAAAATTAGATTTAAAAAATTTGACCCGTTATGCTAAAATTGATCGTGATATTCAACCACGAAGGTCGCATCATCAGCACATCGCACGTTAAACAATTAAAATGCTGTCTAAATGTAACGTATAAGTGACCGTGGAATGACTCTTGGGCTATTTTAAAATTATTAATAAGAGCTGCTGAACCATAGGTTCGATATTCTAAGTTGCGGAACATGAATTACGGAGACTGCTGATGCTTTTTTAAAAAAGCGCATGTTTAAAATAAATATAACTATATTAAAAATAGTCTGGTACCGTGATCTGTTCTGTGCACGCTTAAATCTATTGAGTAAAATAATAATCAAACGGAGTCTATTTTTACTCAATTTTTGACTTCAAACAGCCATTCTCCCGATTGAGTAAAATTGGCTCCATTCATCGACAAATATCAAGGGAGCGAAAAATTCTCAATTTTTGAGCATTCTACAACAGCTCCATTTAGGCTAAATAATAATCAAAAATGAGGAGTGTCTGTCCGTTTTTGATTCATATAACTGTACTCAATTATGATTATTATTTAAGCTATGGAATGAGCGTTTTTGCAAAATCAGCCCTTTTTTAATGAACATATCTGTACTCCATTAAGATTATTATTTTAAGCTAGAAAAAGGGTGTTTTATTAAAATTGGCTGTTTTTGATTAATATATTGAATGATTCGTTTTCTTCATTTTTTATTATCAGAGCTGTCATCTATGATTATAAGCCCGAGAAAATAAATTTTAAATCAAGGCAAATACATTACAAACAATATATCTTAATACACTATAAAAAAGTATTTTTTTAATAGATAGAATATAATTTCACTATAGTCTCTCGTTATAAAACGAATTCACAGTACAGTCAGAATACAGAAATGCAATCATGGTTAAACCAGCTGTGAGATTGAATGAAAGAAGCAACCCAATTTATTGACATGAAAAAGGTAAAATACTACTTACTCACTTTGGGTGGAGATATCCTAACTTCATTTGTTTTACAACAGCTTTTTATAATCCCATCGTAAGAAACTGTGTCATTAAAGCGAAATCTTTACCTAAAGCATCTCCTCCCTATCTAGGCTGAATTTATTTCTAACTCTGAATATGAAAAAAATGCATTTGGTATTCGGATATAACATAAAATTATCAACAGCGAATACACACACAACTATGCCCGACTATGAACCGTTAGCCGTTGAACAAACAGCGTGGGTCACGTGATAGAAATAGGATATGGGTCGTGGGGGGGGGGAAGAGACAGACAGAATACTCAAGTAGACAAGATTTTTGCGGAAAATGAGTTAAATAGAATATAGCGGATTGGGGAGTGCTGGGGCGAATTGAGGCATTCACAAATTATTGTCTTGAATGAGTATTTTTTGGCGTAAAAGGATTTAAATCGGCCGATAAGAAATTTAATCAATAAATGAGTGTTAGTTTTAATCAATAGATTTAAGCGTGTGAAATGATATATAAAAAAATCTGGACTGACTCCACTCGACTTTCCGAACACTTACGATTAAGTTCATGACCCAGTATTTCAATCAATTTGAATCGATGAATCATTCAAACTTATATACCCAATGGAAGCTCCATCGAATGCGCCATTTAAACGTCAGCGTACTTTCAAGAATTTCCTCCCATAGGTCAAAGAATCCTGTAGAAGAAATCTTTGTCGTAGCCCTGTAGAAAGTCTAAGCCCTATACACATCCAAATCAATACCGGTCTTACGAATGGTGATTTATAACGTAGATAATCAATTCGAGCTCCATCGAATGCACCGTTTAAACGTCAGCGTACTTTCAAGAATTTTTCCCCATAGGCCATCCTGTAAAAGAAATCTTTGTCGTAGCCCTGTAGAAAGTCTAAGTCCTATACACATCCAAATCAATACCGGTCTTACGATGGTGATTTATAACATAGATAATCAATTCGAGCTCCATCGAATGCACAGTTTAAACGTCAGCGTACTTTCAAGAATTTTTCCCCATAGGCCATCCTGTAAAAGAAATCTGGGTCGTAGCCCTGTAGGAAAACTATAAGTCCTATACACATCCAAATCAATACCGGTCTTACGATGGTGATTTATAACATAGATAATCAATTCGAGCTCCATCGAATGCGCCGTTTAAACGTCAGCGTTTTTTCAAGAATTTTTCCCCATAGGCCATCCTATAAATGAAATCTTTGTCGTAGCCCTGTAGGAAAACTATAAGTCCTATACACACTCATATCAATATCGGTCTTGCGACGGTGGTTATAACCTATTTACCCAATTGGAGCTCCATCGAATGCGCCGTTTAGGAGCTATCGTGTTCTCTCACATACACACATACACACATATACACATACATCTCGTAAAAATAGCATCCATGAATTCTGAAGACCTCCAAACGTGTCCATACACCCCAATCTCGAAGTGGAATTTTTTTCATGATGACAACACTTTCCTTACAGGGTACATGTTCGGAAAGTAAAAATCCACCCCAAGAACTGAAATGCTCGCATCTTTCTGGAGCAACCCTTTTGAACACTCTTCCCCGAAAATATCACGGGCATAGGCGTAGAGTTATATGGGCCCGTGGGGCTCGAGCCCCCCCAATAAATTGTGAATAGGGGCTGAGCCCACCCAATAATTGACCACTCAATACAGAAAACTCATTTATACTAACATAAAAAAAAAGTATTTCACGCCATTTACAAACGTTTAAAAAAACCTTTACTTGTACTTTTAAAAATTTCTTTCGATTTCAATCATGATTTAGTATCCATTGTGACGCCGCGTAACACACAGTGTTACTATAAGCTGCCCTCCTCTGTCTCCAAGCTCTGTAAATTAAAATCAGATTATGCAATGTAAAGTATGAAATGAAAAAAAGTTCAGATGTGTCTAAAATGCACTATCTCATAGAAAATGTTTGTTTTTTTTTCCTCCTTTGGATTTTTTGCTTTGCTTCTATTTTTAACTTATAACATGGTAGGAAGATACTAACATGAATACTTACCTTACATAGGTGTAGAATTCTATGGACCCATAGAGCTCGAGTGACTCCAATAATTGACACTTATATATAGTAAGTCATAGCTGCCAACTACTATGGAATATAATTAACCACAAACCAGTTTTTGTAAACAGTCTATTTTTTAATTATTTTTTTCAAAATAGTAACCAGCTCGCGCGTGCAGCTCAAAAATTTTGCTATACGAGTATTTTAACCGAAAAATCATGTAGAAAAAGTTGTTGATTGTATTCCGTAGTAGTTGGCAGCTATGATTAAGTTATATGTACGTGAATCAGTGGCGTAGCCTGAAATTTTTCATGGGGGGGGGTTACGACTTCTGCAACTCACATATATGTATACGGGTGTATGATAAGGGAGTGAAGAATATACATTTTGTGGGCAAAAAATTCCTCATGGGGTGGGGGTGTGATCCCCCTAACACCCGCCTTTGTGTACGCCACTGACGTGAATATATGTGGTTGTGGGGCCCGGCCCCCCCAATAATTTTGAAAACTTTACGCTTATGATCACGGGCACGAAAAATAGAAGAAGAAATCTTAGTCCGTGATTTTGTCTGGAGCCAGAAGGCAGGTGTTAAGCTTGCAGTCTAGCGTCATTTCATTCCCGATAAAACGGAAATCGAATTTTATCCAATCGATTCCACCCAAACAGCCAGAACTCGAATGGGCCATGGACATTCACTCACTCACTCACTTTTTTCTTTTCAATCCACTCGATCTTTCACTTTTGTGGGCTTTCTCATTCATCACCTCACATTTCCCCCCACCCCCACCCCTCGGCCCCTTCCATTCGTGGTTCTCAATATTTTTTTTTTCCCCCTTGGCATGAAAATAAATATACATTCCTACAAAAAGAACAAACAAACGAAAAAGAAGGTTTGAAATATTCGATGCCGGACCAACGTGACGTGATTTGCGACGCCCCTTCGATTTCTAGGAAAGTTCTACCCCACCCCACCCCACCTCCTCACTGCTCCTGCTGTTGTGAAGTTACTATTCTCTCTACCTCCTTGACCACCGGAGTGTAGTGTTTGTCCCGAAATCCGTTATTTCACGCACTTCTTCGCTAGGAAGCGGTAGATGACGCGTGAACGAAGTGGGGGTTTGGGGGATGTGGAAGGAAATCAAAACAGTTCCAGAAAAAGGAGAATATTTATTTATTTTTGCTGTTTCTGTGTTACGCGATGGAGAGCCCCCCCCCCTCCCCCAACCACATTTTATTTGATTCAAACAAACAACGCGTGGTGAAGGAGTGCGAGTTAGATAGACACGGTGGGGGGGAGTCTGTCACGTGGGTACGTTTGGAGCGGGGGTGACGCGTGTCTCTCGCATGACATGGTGCTGGGTTCGGATGAAAATAGCTTATGCAAATGAGTTAGAAGACGTTTTTTGAATGCTATATTCCTCTTATACGAGAGTTTATTCTTTGATCCACAAAACCTCCGATGGACATTTGAAAATCGCGTCAAGGATAAAGTTATAAAAAAAAAAAAAAACTACTTAATCTGTTGACGGTACTTAGAAATATCGTCGATATAAACTGCTTTCTTTTTAAAAAAATCTGGAGTGACTCCACTCGACTTCCCGACTTTTTCTTTTTAATCGATGAATCATTCAAATATATCTACCAAATTTAAGCTCAATGGAATGTACCGTTTAAACGCTAGCGGACTTTCAAGAATGTCCCCCCATAGGCCATAATGTAAAAGAAATCTTTGTCATAGCCCTGTAGAAAAACTATAAGACCTATACACACCCAAATCAATACAGGTCTTGCGACGGTGGTTTATAACATATATACACTTTTTGAGCTCAATCGGAAGTACCGTTTAAACACTAGCGCATTTTCAAGAATTTCTCCCTATAGGCCATAATGTAAAAGAAATCTTTGTCGTAGCCCTGTAGAAAAACTATAAGTCTTATACACACCCAAATCAATACCGGTCTTGCGACGGTGGTTTATAGCATATATACCCAATTTGAGCTCAATCGCATGCCCCGTTCAAGAGCTATCGTGTTCACTCACATACACACAAACACATACACACACACACACACACACACACACACACACACACACACACACACACACACACACACACACACACATACATACATCTCGTAAAAATAGCATAAATGAATTCAGAAGACCCCAAATCGTGTCAATACACCAAAATCTCGAATTCGAATTTTTTCATGATTACCATACTTTCCTTACAGGGTACATGTTCGGAAAGTAAAAATGTACAGTCAACTCTATAGAGTGAACTTTCGGCTATAGCGAACGCATTTCCTCAGTTCCGATTCACATATATTAGAAATGCGCATAGCATTTTTCGGTTTGAGTGAACCATGACTTCAGTTAAAGCGAACTTAAACATTTCTGGACGGTGCTGTGTTGTTCGATTTCTACAAAGAGTGTTTATTTTGTGTTCAAGTAGAGAGAAAGATGACCAAGCACCTGTTCGGGAAAAGAGATGAATGGCCAAGTGTCTAGACTTAGTTATTTATACTAAACAAGGGGGAAAGGGTCATAATATTTTTCAATGCTGTAATGCATTCTAATCTTTGAAAAGCATTCGTTAACCCTTTAACGCGCAGTATTCCCGCTCTGGGAACACCCAACTCTGACATTTTGACTGTTGCCAGTAACAAAGAATGGATTTGATGTCTATAAAAATAGTTACGGGTGACCTAGCTCCACGAGAATCCTTTACTTTTTAGCACGCCACTTCCCGTCAAAAGATTATTTTTAACAGCACTGACATCTGCTGAAAAATGAAAGAATGCGAGAACAGCTGGATAGATGGTCCCATGCTGAAAAAAGGGCATCCGTTGCCATGGCTCGACTTAACGACCAGCAAGAGGGCGGACGATCGAAACGTTCATCGCGTGCTACAGATCTAGAGACCCTTTTTTGGCGAGAGCTGACTGTGCGGCATACAGCCAGCTGTCGTCAAAAAAGCTAAGCGTCAATCAAGCTAAAAAAATTATATATCGGAATTCTATCAGAAGTCCAAATTTAAAAGTAATTTTTCATAAAAAATTAATCATATATGCATTTTTTTTTTTCTAGAAAGAAAGTGAAGTGTTAAAGTATGTAAAATGTGTGTTTCTGACTGCAGTAAAAATGTTATAAAATTGTACCTTTACATCTCAGAAAAAGATACATAAAGTGGATGAATTTAACATGACGGAGATGGGGCTTTTCCATCCTTTCAGTCATTAGCGCACAAGAAGGGGGCGTCGGGGGTTAACCCTCCTCCCTAAACAAAAAAAAAAATCTCTCACTCGGGAACTTTCAGGTCAAACTAGGATTATTTTAATGTTTTATTTACACCTAATTAGCACTAATAATCTAAATAACTAATTAATTACCTCTGATAATCAATCATAATGTAATTAACACTAATGAATTTTTAATTTGTCTACCTATTAATGTGAGGATGAAATCGCTTTCAAAAACAAATTTTCTGGGTACTCCACTGATTTCGGTGAAGTCTAAGCTTTATATGAAAGTCTCTCTACTTATTCTATTGTGCTGGAAATGGATGAGTCCACTGTCAAAGACCGTCTGTATTGGAATTCTTTTGAGTGCTGCTGTAAATGCGTTATTTGTGCTAAGTGACATCCTGTAAAATATTTCATACCTTTTTTTCTCGCTTGAAATGGATCAATGTCTCTAATACACTTAAAAAATCAGTGGCTGTCCATTGAGGTTCTTGTATTGAACTTCTTTGGGGTGCACCTGTGAAAACGAAGTCTGTAATACTACATACACCCTTTTAAATAGGGTACGAACACGGACGTTTCTCATGGGACGGTTCGAGCTAAGGGGGAGGGTCCATTTTTTTTTTAACTAAAAAATTGGATTGACGTCAATTTTACTATAAATATCTGGTACAAATTTTCAATAGCACTAAAAATTTTTTAATTCCTTGCAGTAAAATGTGTTTGTTTCGCACTGAATTTTAAAATTTACAAAATTTCATATTTTTAAACATTTTTGACATAAAGTTTTCAAAATTTATATAAAATTTAAATCTTTTTTCCCGTATGCTAGTTTGAGCGATGAAAGGTGGATATATTTTTTATAATAAGCATTTGTGCCTAGACTAATTCGGGGGTCCGTACCCCCTAATTTCCTCCCCCTAGCAAGTTACGTTGTACAGTCGATGGATGATTGGTAAATTTTGTAGCCCCCATCGATACATATTTACTACAATCGGATGTACAGACAGACATGGAAGAATGGCTGAGACTCAACTAGAGGTGTTGCCATTCTATTCAGTAAAAAATATTTTTAAGGTATCTGCCTACGTGCTGAGCATTTAAAAAAAATGCAAACTTTTAATGTAATCTATGAATTTTTATTTGAAAGGTCATATAACAAGATGAAAGCAATCATTGTTTTTAAAAATTTACATCTTTTAATTGCAATTTTAAAAGAAATTTTAACAAAATTCCATACTTATACCAACTGTTGTACGCTGAATTCCTCTCAATATTTAATAATTCCCTTAGTACTCTATACTCTTATAACATTTTTTCTGTACAATGAACAAATGCTTTATTGTATTTTAAAAATTCACTGAAATATGGCCAATTATGTACAAAGGCGTTGAAATTTTTAAGAAAAAAAGTTATTCCTTTACCTAAAAGTGCCTGTAAAATTTTTAATTGGCACGTATAACTCTCTCTTAGTTCGATCCACACTTTAATATCAATAAAATATTTGCATAAACTTTCATTCAGATAACTTTAAAACTTTTGGAGCAGTGACATTTATCGTGAAGCAAAGCAAAGTAAAGAAAAACGTAGTTTTCTAGAAAACGCTTTTAAAGATTTTCAACATCTGTAGTATTTCAAACATCTATATCTCCCCTTATATTCATCGTAGAAACAAAACTCAGAGAGTTTTGGAATCTTAAAATCGTGCTCTTTTAAATAAAATAATAAAAAAATCGATTTCCCGCCCACAAAAACTGCTTTTTAACTCTTTGATGTGCAGTGTTCCCGCTCTGGGAACACCCAACTCTGACGTTTTGACTGTTGTCAATCATGAAACATAGATTGGATTTCTATAAAAAACAGTGGCAGGTGATGAGCTCCACGAGAATCCTATACTTTTGAGCACGTCATTTCCTGTAAAAAAATGTTTCCTGTAAAAAAATGTTCACGATTATTTTTAACAGCATTGATATCTGCTGAAAAATGGAAGCAAGCGAGAACAGCTAGATAGATTGCCCAATGCTGAAAAAGGAGCAGCCGTTGCTATTGCTCGACATAACTACCATCTTGAGGGCGGACGATCGAAACGTTCATCGAGTGCCACAGATGAACGTTAGAGACCCTTTTTTTGGCGCAGCGGGCACAGCCAGCTGTCGTCAAAAGAGGGTCTCTCGATCTGTGTCACGCGATGAACGTTTCGATCGTCCGCCCTCTTGCGGGTCGATCAGTCGAGCGATGGCAACGACTGCCCTTTTTTCAGCATTGGGAAAGGGTTGCGCCTCAAAGGGTTAAAGGTTGGCAGATAGCTTAATGAAGTAAATTTAATTTTGGTTACTGTGCATCTTCTTTTTGCTGCTGAAGTAACTTATAAAGCATAAACTGCAATCAGAATTCCCATTCCTCCTTTATCCAAAATGTCTGTTTATCGAATGATTTAAAGGAATGCACTCGAAAATAATTATTCATGCACTTGTCAAAACAATCTCGCCTCCCTTCCAGCAAAATTTTCTAATTAAACATTTTTTAATAAGCCTTTACTAATCTCTTCACCGACAAAAAAAAATATAAGACACGGAAAAGTTTTATCAATAACATCCTTTTGTTATCTGTTACCGTGCGTGTATTCTCAAGTGACTATAAATGGTATTTTTTTTTGTATTTTGTTTTATTTGTACTTTTTTTTTTAACCATCATTCCTTTTGTAAAAGCCCAAAATGTCCTGGAGCTCCTGTTTTATTTTTCGTCTGCTGTGTGCAGCGTAATGAATTGAAATGAAATGAATTTTTCATTTCGAAAGTAGCATTATAATAGATTCAGAATGTGCACGCGAGGAATTTAAAACTCCATTGTTGTCCAAATGCTTTTGTCATGGTGGATATTACATATATATATAAATCCGCCAATGAAATGATATTTGAGTTTCCTCGAACGAGGCTCGCTTTTATGTCTTTTTGGATGAAAAAAAAAAAACAACAAAAACTAAATTTTATTCGAACAATATGGATGGGGGTAGGAGGAGTGCGGCTGGAATTAACTATTAAGAGCGGTAAATGCTTCGAATTTTTAATCAAAAGGGGGGGGGGGAGTTTTGAATTATTTATCTTCTTGTATTTGAATTCTAGTGCGGGTTTTAAAATTTGGTTTGGAGAGCCACTTTTTTAAAAAAGAAATATCCTTTTGTGTCTGATGCTTTTCCCGTTATCTGTGATTGAAGAATAGCATTTGGAAAAATATACGTCTCGACTGCTTATTGTGTTTTCAGCTGAGGTAGAGTAAGAGACATTAGGGGGGGGTGGGGGAGAGGAGTTCCCTAACTATAAATCAAAGCGACGCGGTGTATTTCTCATTAAATTGAATCCGAGAGGGCGATGGAATGTGCATTTGATATACTGTTTTATCGAACTTATTAATTTCTGCCTGCATTGTGGCGTCATTCTGGAACGCCCGCCCCCTTGGGGAGGGGGAATTATGGTCTCTTTGGTTGCATACTGGGGCGGAAAATTTTCCGCTCATAAATAAACGCCATGTCGAAAGAGTAGCATTGTTTTGGCCCTTATTTAAGCTGAAATTGGAATGGGCGAGAATCACGTGATGTCCGCGGGGATTTCAGTTTGAAATAATAACTCGAGGAGAAATCACTCGAGAGCATAATTTGTCAAAATTGAGAATTGGGTATTACTTTTTTTATTATTATTATTTTTTGAATATGTAGTTTTTAAAGTTCGCAAAGTAGGATTTGAAAAGATGCAGTGACAGAGTTTTTCGAATAAATAATTATGAATTTTCACGCTTTGATTAACTCTTCAAAAAGGAATACAGTAGATTCGACTTATGCGAAGGATGTGTTCCAAATGCGTAAATGAAAATGGCGCTTTGTGAAGTAGGGTATACGTACGAATTTTTGAAATACACACGCACAGTTACTTATTTGGAGGCTTATAAACACCTCTTAAACTATTTTTCCTAACTGTATTATTAGCATTTCTCATATAAAGTAACGAATGAACAATGAAAATACAAAAAACAGTGTTATTCAACATGATACTGCACAGTACAGTATTGTCAATGCACAAAATTTATAATCAGGGGGACAGAAAGAGACAACGCACTGTATGCAGTAGTAAGAATAAAGTGCAGTGTTTTAACTGCCTTGTACATTAATAATTGTTATTCTACTTCTCTGTAATAATAATTACAGTAGGCGCCGCTTAATGTGAAAGCATGGATTCTATCTGATTTTGATAACTGTAACCGATTGATCATAATAAACGAAAAAGGTAAATTTTAAGTGGCAGATATTAATGGTGCGGAGAGGATGATCTTAACAGAAAACATTTACTTTAACACATAATTTACGTAGGCATAAATTACTAAGGGAGGCCAATACCCCCCCCCCCATAAAAAGTCGGGAAAATTCAGTTTGGAAATATTATCTACAGTAGGAAGCATTTTGCCTACCCCCTCCAATATTATATACTAATTTTCTCCATGATAATGAAATTGTGATATAATTGCCTACCTAATATAATTAGATTTTTACGAACTTTTCATTTAATCTCTCACCGAAAATGAACCAATCGGTCGAAAATTTGATAACATCGAGCGATGTAGTGATCCCATTAAGCGATTACTTTTGCTTTAATGCGAGTACGTCTGTTCGGAACTTGAGGCTATTGATAATATTAAACGAATGATAACATTAACTGTGATTACATGAAGCGGCGTCTACTGTATTACCTATTACGTATGATTATGTATGTATTATTACTTGTGAATTATTATTATTTATTTACTCAATTATGTTGCAGTTATTCTTTGAAATACGAGTTTCATTCATCCTTTGACCGAGATCATTAGTCAAAATACTCGTCAAAATACTCTTTGACTGTATTTTCTCCTTTGTGAATTGACTGAAGTGTGATTCATATGTTATATGCTCAAATACACTCGAGAATCCGAGCATATCGTTGCACACGAAACTGTAATGTCGCTTTCCTGTCATACGAGGCTTATTGAGGAGAAATGAGTTCTACAGGCGTTTGTGAAAATTTGCGCCCATTTGAACCTGGAGACAAACTTGGCGTTTTGGCTACATATTTGGCGACTTTGGTGACAGAAATGTATCTTCCGTATGCCTGTGATAGCAAATCTTCCTTTCACTTCACTTTTGTTGAATGATTTTACTTCACATATTCTTATACTGGGTGATTCAAAATAGATATTGCAGCGATTATCTCTGAAAACGTAAGGGGAGGAACATTTAACAAATTTGCAATAGCTTTCAGACAGGGCATTATTTTACAAGGGGTTATATACATATTAATAAGTGACATTTAATATTTTTATACGGTCACTAGCATTTGGGTAAAATCGGTGTCTATGAAGGTAAATTAAAAAAAATAATAAAAAATAATCCCAGTGAAATAGTTACCGAGATATTCCATGTTAAAAGTGGCGACTCACACAATTTTACATTCTGTGTTTGGCGTCCGTTTTCACTCGAAAAATCCTTTACTTTAGGGGACACACTATCTGCCGATAAAAGTTAATAATGATTATTTTTTTAAGGGCAGTCAGGTGCATGCAAACTTGAGAAATCAAGCTGAGTACTACCCGAACAGACCGACACTGGATTAAGAAATGATCGATAATTTAATCTTTTAGGGGATCATCCACTCATTACGTCGCGCTTCCAGAAAAGGAATTGCAAATTTAGCAGAGAATGACACAGAAAAAGATGTGGATTTTCACTTTCACTAGACACTGCCAGACATGCAGGACAAGAAAATTCTTGCTAAAATAGGATTTCCAGGCGTCGAAGGCAGCTGTGGAACGGTCACTCATGTGAATGAACGTCGGCTGAAAAGTAATTTTGTGTTTGAGACATCCACCTTAGTGTTTGGCGACAAATACTAAAATTTTAACGTGCGATATCTCTATAACTATTCCACTCAGAAACTTGAGTTTCTTTTTTTTTTGTTTGTTTACCTTACACATAGCAACATTACCCCAAAATATAAGTGATAGGGAAGGGGGGGACCGTTTAAAAATTAAATTTTGTATTTTAATATGTATACAACCCCTAATAAAAAATCGCCCTATCTGAAAGATTATTGGACAATTTTTTCTAATTGAAAGTGTGTTTTGATCACCCTCGGTTAAAAAGATAATCGCTTTAACATCTATTTTGAATCACCCTATATATACGGATTAAATCTGAATTTCTATCACTTTAAATGCCTATAGGTACCAATATGGTAACTAATATAAGTACTAGTATGGTAAAATGTAACTTTGCTATCATTAATATTAATTAATATTAATAAAACTCGGCGGTTCGAGCTTCATCAGGGAAAGACCCCCTTGAACCCCCCCCCCCTAATTTTTTTAGTTTCATGATTGCCCTATTAAAACGATATTAATCGTCTATGTCCTTTTGTCTCTCATCTTTCGTGTATTTTGCCCGGTCACCCTCTGTTGACATTTTTAGGATTGTCACCTATTGATAGAAAAATACATGGGATGCCTATTCTACAGCTTACGAAATAGTGTAACAATAGATTAAAGCTGTCGTGAACTAATGGTATTTAAATATATTTAAAATACTCGAATGAACTTTTATGTCGCATACTTTATTATGTCGCATTTTTTGGGACACATTTTTGGGGACACATTTTTTCGGACATTTCAATAAAGGGGGTGAGAGATAAAATGACACAGTCATTAAAAATTATTGACGACCCACGGCAACATCTTTGCAAAACATCATCTTGGGGACAAAAATAATCTAAAAATTAAAAAATCTGGCGTGACTCCACTCGACTTTCCGAACACTTACGATTAAGATCATGACCAAGCATTTAAATAAATTTTAATCGATGAATCATTCAAAAATATATACCAAATTGAAGCTCAATCGAATGTACCGTTTAAACGCTGGCGCACTTTCAAGAATGTCTCCCCATAGGCCATAATGTAAAAGAAATCTTTGTCGTAGCCCTGTAGAAAAACTATAAGTCCTATACACATCAAAATCAATACCGGTCTTATGATGGTGGTTAATAACATGTATACCCAATTTGTGAGCTCAATCGAATATATCGTTTAAACGCTAGCGCACTTTCCAAAATTTTCCCCCATAGGCCATAATGTAAAAGAAATATTTGTCGTAGTCCTGTAGAAAAACTATAAGTACTACACACACCAAAATCAACACAGGTCTTGCGACGGTGATTTATAACATGTATACTCAATTTGAGCTCAATCGAATGGACCGTTTAAACGCTAGCTCACTTTCAAGAATTTTTCCCCATAGGCCACAATGTAAAAGAAATCTTTGTTTTAGCCTTGTAGAAAAACTGTAAGTCCTATACACATCAAAATCAATACAGGTCTTACGATGGTGGTTTATAACATGTATACCCAATTTGAGCTCAATCGAATGTACTGTTTAAACGCTAGCGCACTTTCCAGAATTTTCCCCCATAGGCCATAATGTAAAAGAAATCTTTGTCGTAGCCCTGTAGAAAAACTATAAGTCCTATACACACCCAAATCAATACCGGTCTTGCGACGGGGGTTTATAACATATATACTAAATTTGAGCTCAATCGCATGCCCCGTTCAGGAGCTATCGTGTTCACTCACATACACACAAACACACACACACACATACACACACACAAACATACACACATACAAACATACATCTCGTAAAAATAGCATAAATGAATTCAGAAGACCTCAAAACGTGTCAATACACCAAAATCTCGAAGTCGAATTTTTTCATGATTACAATACTTTCCTTACATGGTACATCTTCGGAAAGTAAAAATGAATCGATTTTAGCTCATTTTATCTTTCAACATCCTTTTAAGGTCTCTGGGTGGTTTTGGATTTCGTAATTTGTTATTTCATTAAAATGGGGTGCGGATGCATTTTGTTGTGATAAAATACATTTGTAAAATATTTGGGGAAAAAAAACTGTATTGATCCGTTTGACTGAAGATTAAAAGTGATTCACAGTTTAAAAATGGCTTAGTTTATAAAACACTTTTCAACCTATTTTAACATTGTTTAAGACTTGCTTAAAATAAAATAGTCTCGATGTCTCTGTGCTCTAGTTGTCTTGAGTAGGCGCTAAGTGATAAAGTTTAGAAAAAAAAGTATATGTAAATGTTCTAAAGTGATAAACTTATTTAACCGAAAATAAATTTTAAATCTTAAGTTAGTTGCATTTTAAAACTTATTTTTGAATTTTGAAAATAAAAGCATTAAATAAAAAGGAAATAAATTTTATGTGAAGGTTTTTTTGGGAAATCAATAACGCACAAAACCTTGCTTTTCATTTGCCTGTAGAACTGGTTTTGTCTCAAAGACTGTCTACTTGCAGAAAAATGGAGGAATGAAAACTACAAAATAGGTACATTATTTTTAAGTAAAACTGTTATGCACACACACTTATGGAACAACTTTAAGTAGCTGGGAAATACCAGGACGATAGGCCTAATTTAAATAAACTTTACATTATATTTGATTTAGATTTGCGGCCCCTTCACGACAATACAATGGATTAAAACGGCCATTCACTGGTATTATGCCCTACTTTTAAATCTGTTTTGGCAATTATTTTAACAAAAAGTGACGTTTATTATTGGTATGAATATTCACAAAAATAAGTACTGACATTCTCAAAAATAAGCAGTTTTCTCAAAAATGGGACCCTGCAAGAGAATTCCTGGATCAACCCCTGCAGACTTATACAAGGAAGTCATGGGGTGGCCACATCAGGCTTTTTTTTTTTTTTTTAATGTATAAAAATCATATCGGAAGAGCGACATTTTGTGGGGGTTCAAACCCCCTTAGAGACTCGAAAGGTATAAAGTAATCTGCCTAAAAATATCGACTCGCCAGTTTTACCTCATTGGACAACTTTTCCTCACCAATGGAAGATTTGCTTTAGCAAACAGAAACTTTTTTTATCGGTCCACCCCAATAGCCAATGAACATCTTTCGCTCGTAATATCTGAAACCATAATGTACCTTAATGTCTCCGATCATTTATTACATCTATTTTTTTTTTTTAACCATAATCAAGGAGTCTCCGAATCTCGTTTCTCCTGAAACCAATGGACCGTGAAAGGGAAACAAGCAAACAAACAAAAGGGCCACAAACAACCATCATTTGGGGCCGAGGACCATTTTCCAGATTTCGAACTTTTCTCCTCATCGATATTTCATAAATGCGATGACCACCCCCCCCTACCTCCCGATCCCTTTATAACCGTGGAGGGAAACAAAAGTAGGATTAATCCTATTTTATGACCACCAATAAAAAAAAAATTGAAGAATAAAACAGGGGATGTAACGACCCATCAAAGCAGAGTTTTAATGCCGGGAGAATTCATTTCGAGTCCATCCCCTTAATTCATGGCCGTCGTAAAATGCCGACCCCTCTCCCCCCCTCAAGGCAACAAACGGTCACTCAATGAGTCCTATACGGAACCAGGCATAGACAGGGTGTATAGTCATGTAGATTATTGACTTGGAGTTTTTTTTTAAATTGAGGATTAGAAGGCGTTAGGTTTAACCCTTTAACGCGCAGTGTTCCCGCTCTGGGAACACCCAACTCGGACGTTTTGACTGTTGCCAGTCATGAAGAATAGATTGGATTTCTATAAAAAGAGTTGCGGGTGACAGAGCTCCACGAGAATCCTTTACTTTTAGGCACGTCATTTCCCGTAAAAAAATGGTCACGATTATTTTTAACAGCACTGACATCTGCCGAAAAACGGAAGAATGTGAGAGCAGCTGGATAGATGGCCCCATGCTGAAAAAAGGGCAGCCGTTGCCATCGCTCGACTAAACCCCAGCAAGATGGCGGACCGCAGATCTAGAGACCCTTTATTGACGACAAGCTGCGCAGGCACGCGAAGAACGTTTCGATCGTCCGCCATCTTGCTGGTAGTTAAGTCGATCGATGGCAACGGCTGCTCTTTTTTCAGCATTGGGAAAGGGTTGCGCCTCAAAGGTTTAAATACTTCCGTTGCAATAGAAGACGAAGACATTAGAATACTTAAAAACTGTTTGTTTATAAAGACTACTGAAGAATAAACATATTAGAAACGACAGCTGGTGGTGGTTCAGTGGAATAAGCAGGTATGAAAGTTTTTAGTCTTTTGTCAACATCATTCGGCTGTTTTTGAGATACTGAATACAGTGGTAGTTTAATAATGAATACATATGAAAGAATAACAGGTAATGTGTTAAATGTATAATAATTTATTTGTTATGTATGATCCGCAGCAAACTTAGTCTTTCTGGTTGTTTCGTGCTTTCATGCCTGGATAAGAAAAAATATGGTCCCCTCTTAGCAAGAAATAAACGGTTAAGTGACCTCGAAATCGAAAATGATGCGAACACCCAACTTCATATTGGCGAGATCAAAAACTTGACGTAGACAAACAAACAACCATAAAAACTAGACCAATAACATTAAAGAATTTAAACCGCGAACGAACAATTTTGAAAGATGGTGCGTCACATCCAAATAATTTATGCCAAAAAAGCGCCAAGAGATGGGGGAATGAAAAATCCGTTACCGTGTTTGCAAACTGACGTAATATAATCTATTTTTATCCTTGATGGTGACTCTCAGATGAGGTACATAAACAATTAAAAGGTTGTTGCATGCGAGAAAGGGGGAAATTGAGAAATTAAAAAATGAGTTAGAATGCTTGATTTCGAATAGATTAAATTTAACACAAAGTAAATGGGAATTAAAATTAAATATGGTATCTACATCGCAGGGTGTGCCCAAAACACTGAACTGGACTTTAATATTCTTTAAATATTCGTCACAGAGATGTGCAATTAATTATAAATTAATTAACGTAAAAAAGGTGGATTATTTCAAGGTATCGATTCAATTGGAGAATAACCTAAACAAATTGGTCATTCAGTTTCTTATACGGCACCCGTACGAAAGAAATCCAATTCGTAAAATGTTTGAAAATACATTTATTAGTTCTACTCGAAAAACTTAGTAGATGCACTACCTTCCTACGATGAACTTGAAATTTTTAATAATTATGTAAAATAAATACAGAAAACAATGTGCGCCACTTTAAAAATCTGAAAAATCCACCCGTTATCTAGCTTTTTAAACGATTATCAGTTATTTTAAGCTTCTTTATCTATCCGAGCGTTAAAAAAAATAAATAATAATAACTAAGCCAGCTATCAGGTCAGTTACCAGCCATCCTATTTATGCCACGGTCATTGGGCTTTATAGAAAAAAAATGGCGATTCCCATTCTTCTAAAATAGGTTTTAGAGATGGCCCACTTTAACTTTTATCCACAGATAAAATGATTTCCTCTGCATGAAACATTAGAGGGGCTGTTCCGAGCAAAACGAAGTTTTTCAAATGCAAGAGATTTCCGCAAACACACACACTCGCAGAAAGATCCCGCACGTTTTCAGAAAAGCCTGCCATTTTCGATTTTGGTAATTTGTATTCTTACGAATTTTCGAGGCAACCCGCTTAAAATAGTTCAAAACTCGTATTCTGCACTTCAAATAGATAAATTTTGCTTTTCGCTGCATCGAAATCCGTCCACTGGAACCGGAGATACGGAGGTTTCGGTTTTCCCCTTGTTTTTCTATGGGGTTTCTAGAAATCTCGGGAAAAATTCCCCTAGGACTTCGTTGACTTCATTATTTTTTACACCAAATTTGGCGATGTTTTTGCCAAAAGTCGCCAAGCTTGGCGACATTTTGGTCATTGGGAGCGATTTTCCCTATGGGGCCTGAAAGTTGGTTTTCCTGCATTAAAATCACATAATAGCCTAGTATTTCTCTTCTATGACGTAGTCAAAAATTCCCGCTTTATGTAGAATCTCCGAGAAATAGACTTTTCTGGAAGCTTCTTCTAGCTCCTGCCCTACCTATAAATAGAAGCTGTGAGTTGGGTCCCAGTTCAATGTGAACTATCACCTGCAGTGTGAGTTGAGCAGTGAGAGTGAGTACGCTTGCTTTGCTCTGTGAATTAATAGTGCTATAGGAGCATTATTTTCGCTTGCTTTTTCGAAGCTGTTTCTAAAAAGCTGTGTGTCAATTCTTCATTCCTGTGTCTTAAGCGATTGTGTACGATATCCCCGAATATTTTCACTGAATTTTTGCCTCTGAAAGTGAAATATTTTGTCACAGAAATACAGTCTTTGTGAGAGCTTTAGATCCAGGCGGACTGTTTAAAGCACATTACTGTTTGGCTGTGCTTGTGAATTTTGTAAAGCTGATGGTTCGACGAAGTTCTAGAAGCAATAAAGTTTGTGTTCCATCCTGACCAGTGAACTTTTTATTAGAACTTTCTACACCCACTGGACTTTAGAACGACGGACCCCAGGAGTAGCAGAGTATTTCTGCAACAGTAAAATGAATATACAATATTGTTGCGGAATTACTCTGCTACTCCTGGGGTTCGTCGTTCTAAAGTCCAGTGGGTGTAGAAAGTTCTAGTAAAAAGTCACTTGTCAGGATGGAACACAAACTTTATTGCTTCTAGAACATCGTAGAACAATCAGCTGTACACAATTCACAAGCACAATCTAGCAGTAGCGTGCTTTTAACAATCCGCTTAGATCAGAAGCTCTCACAGATGCTGTATTTCTCACACAAAATAAGTCACTTTCACAGGCAAAAATTCAGTGGAAATATTCAAGGGATATCGTACACAATCCCTTAAGACACAGCAATGAAGAATTGACACACAGCACTTTAAAAACAGCTTCATAAAGCAAGCTAAAGCACAGCTTCTATAGCACTATCCATTCACAAAGCAAGCGTACTCAGAGCTCTTCACACATTGAGCGTTCAACTCGCACTGAACTGTCGGGGCAGCGCGCTGGTGGCATTTATAGAGGAGGCAGAAGCTGTGAGCAGTTTCTAGAAAAGTATATTCCTCGAAGATTCCAGATAAAGCGGGACTTCTGATTACGTCATAGAAGAGAAATGTTAGGTTATTATGCGTTTTTAATGCAGGAAAAAAAAACTTCCAGGCCCCATTGGGAAAATCGCGCCCAATGACCAAAAAGTCGCCGAGTTTGGCGACTTTTGGCGAAATATCGCGAAATTTGGGGCCAAAAATAAGTCCTCAAATGTGAAGAGATCGAAGCCCTAGGACTAATATTTCTCGAGATTTCTAGAACCTCCATTGAAAAACAATGGCAAACCGAAACCTCCATATCTCCGGTTCTAATTGACCGATTTTGATGCAACAAAAGGCAAAATTTATCTATTTGAAGCGTAGAATACGAATTTTAAACTATTTTAAGCCCCAGAGCAGCGGGTTGCCCCGAAAATTCGTAACAATATGATGTCATTTATTTTCATTCTACAATGATTGAATGTACTGGGAGTAGGCGTTGCATATTTTTGCCATATGTGTTTTCTAGTGGCCGTTCTAAAGGCCTCCTAAACGAACGTTTTACAGACTGAATTCAGATCCAGTCATATTTTAAATTAGTTTTATTCATATTTTGTCTTTTAATGCGTTAGTTAAAAGGATATTAGACATTTAAATAAGGAGAAAAAATTGTATACTGTGTAGAAATTCTTTTCTATCGATGGCGCAACGCGCTTTAAAAGAATAAAAGATACTTCAACTTCTACTTTTCTCCCATGAACCTCTTCAAAAAAATGATGTTTTGTTTATGCTCGAATTGCGCCTGAGAGCGTGTTTTAGAATGTAGATTTGAAGCGACGATGTCTCTATTTGAATTAATTATGTGAAATCAACTCTTTTGTGTAAAAATATGTAAATAGTGTTAATATATATGTTTCAGTTTAAAAATGTGGTTTTTATTGCGTCTTGTGCATTTTTATTTTCGGTACCAAGCCATTTGAGTTTTTGACTGTTCTTGATTTGGATAATACGTTGACTTCGGAACTCCCCAGAAGAAGTGTTTTTTGCTCCGTTTTATTTATTTTTTTTTCAATACAATTTTAACTGTATCCGTTCCCAATTAGAGATATTGGTCATTCTGACTCTACTTTTAGGGGGCTATACTTTGATTATACTTTTAGGAGTAGTTTAAATAATAAGAACGAATGAAAGATTTGTTTATAGATTTAAGCAAAGATATGAATTAAGTTTGAAAAAGGAGGAGGGGTGTATCAAGATAGCTCTGTAAAAATGTATGAAAATGGTTATTTATGATTTCCTGTCCCATTATCCACTCATGATGTAAATAAAACTTCTATTTCAAAAAATGAAGTCATCTTTTAACTCTTATCTGGTAATTTTTTTTTAAGTCAATAGTGATAAAATTTAATTTTTCAATAATTTTTTAATAATTTGACGTTCCCAATTGTCAACGTTGTCCAATAAAAGGTTAATTTTAATTCAAACATATTTAATATACTATCTTTGAATGAAGAGGTAGTCTGAACAACCACACCGCTGCCATTTTGTTCCTGTACCTCAGACAGTACGGTGTAAATATCGAACGGTCTTCATGTAAAAAAATAATCTTCTCAACTCATGAAAAATTCTACTGGTCCATCCTGACAAAAACCCCCGATTACATGAGGAACTGCTCTCACATAAATAATTCACTTATGTCTCATCCCCTCCCCTTTCAAAACAAGTCCACGTTTTGAAAAATCTTTAAAAATTCCGACATCTTGGAGGAGAGAAGAAAAATAAAACTTACGCGATTAAAAAAAAAATATATTGGTTTCTTTTGGAAAATAAATGAGGTTTAGCTACAACCAGGGAATTTATTTCTGCATCAAAATGCACTTGAGGGAGCAACGGGGAAAAAAATCCTCAATGTCTATCAAAGATCGCATTTTAAATACCAATGGTCCAATCAATATACCATTTAGCATGGGTAATGATATACTTATAATGTAAATATCACTATTAAAACATAATTGTCAGCTCTTTCAATGAACGAAATTTAAAATGGTGGTCCTTCATTATCATATATTGGCTTTAATTCCTCCCGAGAAGGTCATAAACTATTCAGATTTCCGTCAGATATTGCTGAAATAAGTGATTATTCAATAGATTGGCTGACTTTCTATCATCATAAGCAAGAAGTCAACATTCAGCAGAGATTCCTATTGCAGGGCTAGAGAGCTAAGAGTAAAGTAGAATGGTAAAGAGCAGAGGTCTCCAAACTATGACCATATCAGTTTAATTTAAGTCCAAAAATCGTAAAATAGCCTTTTGTTTCCCACAAGGCATCCTTAACCCTTTGAGGCGCAACCCTTTCTCAATGCCGAAAAAAGGGCAGCCGTTGCCATCGCTCCACTGAACGACCCGCAAGAGGGCGGATGATCGAAACGTTCATCGCGTGCCACAGGTCGAGAGACCCTTTTTGACGACAGCTGGCAGTGCGCACAGCCATCTGTCGTCAAAAAAGGGTCTCTCGATCTGTGGCACGCGATGAACGTTTCGATCGTCCGCCCTCTTGCGGTTCGTTCAATCGAGCGATGGCAACGGCTGGCCCTTTTTCAGCATGGGGCCATCTATCCAGCTGTTCTCGCATTCTCCCATTTTTTTCAGCAGATGTCAGCGCTGTTTAAAAAGAATCGTTACCATTTTTAGTACGGGAAAGGACGTGCTAAAAAGTAAAGGATTCTCGTGGAGCTCTGTCACCCACGACTATTTTCATAGAAATCCAATCTATTCTTCGTGACTGGCAACCGTCAAAACGTCCGAGTTGGGTGTTCCCAGAGCGAAAACACTGCGCGTTAAAGGGTTAAAGTACCCCTAAAATCTCATCAAGATTGCGCTATGTCGGTTATGCATCCGCAAGCCATTTCACTCTACGCAAGAGGATTTTTGAGTACTTAGCTAATGATAACCACAACAATAATAAATCTTTATAAGCTCATGAAAAATTCCGGTGATCTTCCGCTGTCCTACCAAATATTTCACCGGTATCGTCCAAGAAAAATTCATTCACATAAATAATTCACTTCTCTCACTCCAGGCCCGTTTCTGACCTGCATTTTGAAAACACTTTAAAATGCAGACGTCTGGGTAGGGGGGTGGGGGGGGGGGGAAATAAAAACTTCCGAAACAGTTTTTTGATTTATGTTTACGGAAAATAAATGGGGTTTAGAAGTCTGGAGAATACATTTTCTATCAATATGCACTCTGGGGAATAAATAGGTAGGGCGGGAAAAAAAAATCTCAATAAATTCAATAGTATGCCTTTTCATCTGGTGGCGCGATAGTGTGATTTTCAAACTACTGCTTAAATTACTACTGTGTGAGGAAAAAAAATATGTGAATGGCGTGTAATCTTTGGTGATTCATTTTTGCATACTAAAGTTAAATACAGAAAATGTTCATTCATTTTTGTAACGAGTTTGAACAAAAATATGTCTACGGGGGATATTGCCAAGACTATTTTTATGAGGGGGGGGGGGGGATGTCGATAATCTGTCAAGTCAAATATTGCTTTTTACCAACTTATTTATTTTCTTATCCTAACAGCACAGATGGTCACAAAAGAGTCGCTGTGACGTCACAGAGGGTCACAATTGTCACAGGACTGTCACATACTACTCACATTGTGACTTGTGAGTGATGTCACTCTACTGTGTGGTCACTGTGAAGTTTATTTGTGACTAGTATGTGATCGGTCGCTAAGTGACTCCACTTTGAAGTCACCACGTGACTAGTATGTGATCGGTTGCTCAGTAACTCCACTGTGAAGTCACCATGTGACTAGTATGTGATTGGTCGCTCAGTGACTCCACTGTGAAGTCACTGTGTAACTATTTTGTGACTACTGATTTTTTTGGATTTCAAAATGACGTCACACTGGCCGCTTTTGCGACTTTGGAAACATATTCATTTTTTCTAATATTTTGTGGCAATTTCTTTCCTGAAACATTTAATAAATAAATCCGAAAATAGTAATTCTATAAAACCTCGCAGTTAAGTAGTAATGGAATTTAGTTTAATTTATTAACTTTTAAATTATTTCGTTTAAACAAGACAATATTATTTATAAAAAAATATTATTCTTAAAAATATTAGAGTTAAGAGTTCTAATCACAATGGTGAAAACTAAGTATCTGTGAGTAAAATTAACAATTTCTTTCATATTCCCATGGCATATATGTTTCGATAGTGTATGTAAGCTTTAAATTTCGGATGGAGGGAGGGACTGTCCGCTATTTTCAACCTTATTGTTACTAGAGTAAATACAAATGTCTCAAAATTGCTGTTTTTTAAGAATTGCTTTAAGTTTTCAGATTCCCTCCCCCTTTAAATACGTCTCTGGTATGTTTGAAAGTTCCACTACGAAAAATTTGAAATAAAACTATGGGTCTAAGTCAAAAATACTTTATTTATTTTATCTAATGCATGTTTTTCCAATTAATTTTATTTATTTTTATATGAAATCCCTTTTAGGCAAAATATAGCAAAAATATAAATCTTATCCCTCATACCTTAATATATATCAAACCTCACATGTCGTACATTACAAATTTATTTCATAACCGAATAAAAAATTTCAATAAATCATTAGTTTTTTCTGATGAATACCTAAATAAAACAGCACATTATTTCCTGTAAATAATTTTATGTGGAAAAAGAAAGATTTCCAAGATTTTTAATTTATATTTATTAATTATGATATTTTTTATATTATTTATAAAATAAATATATATATTTATTTATAAAACTTATTTATAAAATACTCACAGAAAAATTTTAAATTTCCAAAAGAAGCCGTCAGAACTAGCTTTTGCAGCCGTCAGTTTACTTTTAAAGGTTCCCTAGCACGGTAATCACAGCGTTGCGGTAGGATGCTGGGCTAATAACCATTAGATCCCTGGTCCGATTCTGGACCTCGACTTTTTCTTGCCTAAGAGTTTGGTGCTGCCATCTGGTGTATATTTTCGGTAACTCTTTTTCCCGAATTTTTTCGATGTCGCAAAACTGTCTCATCGTGACTTCTCTGAACGGTCGCAATGAGACTACACAGCGAGAGGACATAGGGACTCTGGCGTGACTTTGTTGCGGAGTCGTGGCGACTGTTTGTAACTCTATTGTGACAGTATTGTGTGGTCGCATTTCAGTCACAGGGGACTGTTGTGCTATTAGGGGTATCAACTATAATACCTAGTATTTAGTTTTTCGAACATGTACCAAGAAATAGAAAGTAAATTCTACTTTTTTATAAACCGACTACGTATCTAATTGCCAAGTTTAACCATTTTGCCACTGTTAGGGGGAGGTTCGCCCCCCTTTAACCCTTTAGCAATGACTCTGTGTTTAATGGACATGTAATCCATACAGGGGCGTAGCCAAAAATTTTTCATGGGGTGGGGGGGTTACGACTACTGCAACTCACATATATACATACATCTGTGTGATAAGGAAATGAAGAATATACATTTTGTATGGCAAAAAATTCCTCATGGGGGGGTCATGACCCCCCTAACCCCTTCCCCTTGGTTACGCCCCTGAATCCATATAACACAAACTTGTCCAAAACACTCATATAAGGCTTAATATAGACATGTAAACATTCTATACATCAATTACGATGTGTTCAGTTCTCCATTTTTTCTCATTTTGACACGGTTCGGCACCTACAGGATGTCCTACCGACATCCATATAGTCATAATTATGGACGTGACGGTCAGTTTATGGACCTTTTTACGATAGTCTTGGACGTTAATATCCATATATGAATCTTTTAGGGATATTTTCTGCACATATGTACATCCATAAAAAGACCAGAATATATTTATGCAGAAATCTATCCTATCTGCAGTATGAGCCTATCAAACGACTTATTCTGGACGCATTATATGAATTTTTGGTCTAATCATGGAATTTTCTGAATTTTCCAGATTAGTCTTTAAATAGATTAATTATGAATGCCTATAGGAAGATAGACTTATTACGGATGAATTGGATTAAAAATAGCCATGAAATGGACAAGTGTGCTATCCGGGAATGGGCAAGCATAGGGTATTTTTTTTAAATTACTTTAAATTTCAATATTACTTTCCGAACATGTACCATGTAAGGAAAGTATTGTAATCATGAAAAAATTCGAATTCGAGATTTTGGTGTATTGACACGTTTTGAGGTCTTCTGAATTCATTGATGCTATTTTTACGAGATGTATGCATGTATGTGTGTGTGTGTGTGTGTGTGTATTTGTGTGAATGTGAGTGAACACGATAGCTCCTGAACGGGGCATTCGAATGAGCTCAAATTGGGTATATATGTTATAAACCACCGTCGCAAGACCGGTATTGATTTTGGTGTGTATAGGACTTATAGTTTTTCTACAAGGCTACGACCAAGATTTCTTTTACATTATGGCCTATGGGAGGAAATTCTTGAAAGTGCGCTAGCGTTTAAACGATACATTCGATTTATCTCAAATTGGGTATACATGTTATAAACCACCATTATAAGACCGATATTGATTTTGGTGTGTATAGGACTTATTGGTTTTCTACAGGGCTACGACAAAGATTTCTTACATTATGGCCTATGGGAGGAAATTCTGGAAAGTGCGCTAGCGTTTAAACAATACATTCGATTTATCTCAAATTGGGTATACATGTTATAAACCACCATTATAAGACCGATATTGATTTTTATGTGCATAGGACGTATAGTTTTTCTACAGGGCTACGACAAAGATTTCTTTTATATTATGGCCTATGGGGAGAAATTCTTGAAAGTGCGCTAGTGTTTAAACGGTACATTCGATTGAACTGCAAATTGGTATGTATGTTAGAATGATTCATCGATTAAAATTTATTTAAATGCTTGGAAATGATCTTAATCGTAAGTGTTTGGAAAGTCGAGTGGTGTCACTCCAGATTTTTTTAATATTGTTGCAGAATACTCTGCTTGTTTCTTGGGTTCGACGTTCTAAAGTCTAGTTGGTGTAGAAAGTTCTAGTAAAAAGTCCACTTGTCAAGATGGAACACAAACTTTATCGCTTCTAGAACGTCGTCGAACAAACAGCTTTACAAGATTCACAAGTAGAATCAAACAGCAATGTGTTTCTAACAGTCCGCTTAGATCAGGAGCTCTCACAAATGCTGTATTTCTCACATAAAATAAAACACATCCACAGGTAAAAATTCCGTGTAAATATTCGAGGGATATCACTAGCAGTCCCTCAAGACTCAGCAATCAAGAATTTACGCACAGCTTCGTAAAGCAAGTCAAAACACTGCTTCTGTAGCGTCAATACAAAGCGTAACACCGCAAACTCACTGGACGGGAGATCAGCTCAGACTGAACTCTCGGAGCAACGCGTTCTGGTATTTATAGAGGAGGCAGAAGTTACGAGAAGCGACGAGAAAAATCTATTTCTCGAAGATTCTACATAAAGCGGGAATTTTTGATTACGTCATGGAAGAGAAATGTTAGGTTTTTATGTGTTTTTAATGCGGAAAAACCAACTTCCAGGCCGCATAGGGGAAATCGCGCTAAATGACCAAAATGTCGCCAAGCGTGGCGACTTTTGGCAAATATCGCCAAATTTAGCGCCAAAAATAAGTCCCCAAAAGTGAAGTGATCGAAGCCCTAGGACTAATATTTCTCGAGATTTCTAGAAACCCCATAGAAAAACAATGGGGAAACCGAAACCTCCGTATCTCCGATTCTAGTTGGCCGATTTGGATGCAACAAAAGGCAAAATTTAACTATTTTAAGCCCCAGAATAGCGGGTTGCCCCAAAAATTATAAACAATATCTAGATGATTCCTCACCGTAAACAAAAATCAATGCATGGGATAGTGAAGAATATTTGTAAAATGTAAAACGATACCTTTCGCTTGACTGTGTGAGAATTTGAAATCAACCCCACTGCGCCCTTAGGGTTCGGAATTTTCATTTGGGCAACGTATATAGCAGTAGCATGTATAAATTTTGGCGGTCCATTTATTTATTCGGCGGTTAGAGACATCCCGATAGATGTCACTTATCCAGGAACAAATTTATAAAAAAAAATCTGTAGTGACTCTCTAAAGCGAGCACTTGATATTTACCCCAAGCGGTTAAATAAAATTGGAATCGCCTAAATCAAATGCAGTGCTCAGACATTTCAAATAATTTACCTCTCTTGACCATAATGCATTAGAATTCTATTTTTGCAACACCGTGAACAAACTATCAGCTGCACACATCGGTAGTGCTGCCATCTATCGGCACCCGAATGAGGTAGAAATGAACTCTTGGGTAGTTTGTGTTAGAAATTAACACCCTTCGTCGGTACTGCCGCTATCGATGTAATCTGGATCTGGAGTTGGTACAAAATGCTGTAAAAGCAGAAGTGCCCGAGTCCTCATAATCCATGAAAAAAAGACAGGCAGACATCAGCTGTACACACACCAATACTAGGCAGTTCCTGTAACAGTGACCTGTAATATGCATACTCAATGTGCACTCCATCAAATTCACCTCTTAGACGCTAGGTCTCTTTCAAGAATTTCCGTTCATTGGCGATAATGTAAAAGAAATCTTTCCTGTAGCCCTGTAAAAGGACTAAGTCCTATACACACCAAAATCCATAACGGTCATGCATGGGTGGTCTATAATACATCCCTAATAGCACCGGTGACCTAAATGTGACGTGCAAGACCGTCACGGGGGCGTCGCGAATGAGTCTCAAATAAGTCGCCTTGACTGTCTAATGTCCTTCTGCGGCAATGTCACAACGTGGCGTCACCATGAAGTCTCACAGTGACTTGTGCACGTCATTGTGACTTCAAGCTACGTCACAGCGCCGTCACTTATCAGCGCACTGTGACTTAAATGTTCCACTGATTTAAAACTGAAAAAAACTTTTTTTTTTTTGAGAAATTCGCAAAATTACTTAAAATTCACAAAATCAAAAAAAGTAGCAAGAAAGTTGCAATATCGCAAAGCCATAAAATTTGGTCGCACGGTGCTTTCAAAAGTAGCAATAATTGGGAAAAGTCGCAAGATCTGGCAAGGCGTCACAAACGATCCGTCACGTTGATGCCACAAGCTATTGTCACTGGCAAGTCACACTATGACGTCCAGTTGACGTCACTTATGGTCACGTGTGGGACTGGGACCAATGTGAGTCACAGGGACGTCACGGCGACCTCATTGTGACGTTCCGTGCTATTAGGGATATATACTCATTTTGAGCTCAATCGAATGCACTTTTTAGGAGCTATCTTGTTCACTCACAAACACTAGCACATATACAGCACCGTAAAAATAGCCTAAATGAATTCTCAATACCTCAAAACGTGTCAATGAGTCCAAATCCAGAAAAAAAAAAGATGAAATTCGAATTTTTATGATTCCGATACTTTGCTTACAGGGTACATGTTCGGAAAGTAAAAGGACAAGCGCGCGCGCACGCAGACAAAGAAGCAAAAATGGAACGGCGGCCGGACCGATAAGCCTGACGGTCTCAGAAACATCCCAGGAATGCACGCCATTACATTCCACGGTGTCGAGGAAAGAAACAAAAAAAAAAAAAGATGAAAAATACCCAGTTTTAAAATATAACTGTCAGACATTCAAGATTTAATTAAACGCAATAACGTAACGGACGGTGAAAGCGAACGCAATCCGGTTGAACTATCATTAAAAGTTAATGAACCACTCCAGCTATACCGCGGAATGCCAGGCATTTCCCCCCCCCCCCCGCTCTTTGATAAAAGACTTGTTATTGTGTGGCAACACACTGCAGCAGTCATAATAACCGAAGTGATGACAGTCGGAGACGTTAATACAGTTTTATTCATTTTTGGTTTTTGGAGTCTGCGGAATTCAATAACTCCCCCCCCCCCTTCCCTCCTTCCCGCGGTTTGCTAAGCATGTTTCGAAATTCCTCAAAAGTTGGGACGCCGTTAATGGTTATTTTCTCCTCCTGCGCCGGGGGAGGGGGAAAGAATTAGGTGTTGCAAGTGGGGAGTGTCGGGCCATCTTGCAGGTGTCTGCGGGTTTGCGCACCTGGGCCGCTGTTGCGATCGGTCTTGGGTTCGAGACCCTTTAGCCCTTTGGTTGTCACTTTCCTCTTCGCTCCTGCTAGTACTTCTGTTGTGATTGTGACATACTGTACTTTTCAATGCTTTGGTAGAAAAGTTCTGTACATAAATACAGGTGAGCTTCGTGATCAGAAACAGCTCGGATAATAAGGCCTCATAACTCATGCATCTCGATGAATCTCGCCCCGTAAAAAGGACCGTTAATACAGGGTGCGTCACAATATGTGAACCTTTCGTGATGCGGCAGATATAAAGTTTATTTTATTTTTTAGAACTACCATGTTTAGAAATACAACCTCAAAATTCAGAAGGATATTATCAAATGAACTAAGAATAAGAATTCAATGAGCATGACGAGACACGTGCATTCACTCTGCTCGCTTTCCCCTCTCCTCGAACGAATCATCTAGATTCCCCTTCATTGGCAGCTTGCCAATTTTCCACGCTAAACAGAGTCTGTCTGTCTTGTTTTCATGGATTATGGGGGCTTAGTCACTTCTGCTTTTACAGCATTTTGTATCAACCCCAAATCCAGATCAATTCGATCGCTGCAGTACCGGCCAAGGGGGTGTTAATTTCTAACACAAACTACCGAAGAGATCATTTCTACCTCATTCGAGTGCCGATAGATGGCAGCACTATCGATCGTCAGCGGGGGATATCTTAATTATGAAGCATATACCAAGCAGAAGAACCCGAGGCTTAGTTTTGTATGCTCCAGAAAGATGCGAGCATTTCAGTTCTGAGCTCAAATTGGATATATATGTTATAAACCGGTAAGACCGGTATTGATTTGGATGTGTATAGGACTTAGAGTTTTTCTACAAAGCTACCACAAAGATTTCTTTTACAGGATGGCCTATGGGGAGAAATTTTTGAAAGTGCGCTAGCGTTTAAACGGCGCATTCGATGGAGCTTCAGTTTGGTACATATATTTGAATGATTCATCGATTAAATTTGATTAAAACTCTTGGTCATGATCTTAATCGTAAGTGTTCGGAAAGTCGAGTGGAAGTCACTCCAGATTTTTTTTTCCAATGGAGAAATAATTTGAACCTACGTTACTTCTTTCGATGAGCCTTCTCAGAAATGGAGATTCCTGAAGAGGAATCCTTGGATTTGTTCGGGTCGACGTGGTACTCGTTACTATTATCTCTTTTTTCGGCTATTTCGGAAAAAAAAACGTCTTTCGTCGTCACTTTATCAGCGTTAAATCCCACATTCTCGGCTACTATACTGATAACAAGAAGCGGACCACTTCCAGAGACCAAAAAAAAAAAAAAAATAGTCGGGGGAAAAAAATGTCCGACAGTAGCATTTTTTTTTTCTCTTTCAAGTGTGGGAGGGGGGTCGGGGGGTGGAGAAAAAGATCCCCAAGGTTTTCGGCCGGATAGGTTTCGCTTTTCCATCACTTCCGGACCCCCGGATTCCGGCATCTATGGTCATCCATCATTGTGAAGAGCGGCGGACAAGATAAAGAAAGGGAGTAGAAGTGGGGGGGGGAAGGGGGAAGTAAAAAAAAAAATTAAAAGAAAAATTTGGAGAGTTCTTTTTTCCTCCAAGAGAATCGTTTTGGTTAAAAAAAGGAAAAAAAAAAGTAAGAAAAATAGCAGTTAGGGTGTATTTGTTGTTCAGCTGTAGAATAAAAAAGCTTTCATGGATTCCTGGAAGATCCAAATAAAAACATATCCCGTTCGTACTTTATTAAGCTTACAGCCAGTATTACGATATTACATTCGAGGGTAGACTTCTGATTAAGTTTAAGACTTTAAACGGGAACCGATTGGCAGAGATGGGGGCCCAGGGCAAAAGGTTTATTGTAGGCGCCTCACCCCCTTACGAAAACTTTTTTATATCCTACAAAACAATTTTCATATCACAAAGAAGGATGTTATAATAGCATAAATAGGATTTTTTAATCACTATGCATAGTGAAATACACTACTTCGATAAGGATAATAGCATTTCAATTATATTACAGTGGAACCCCGATCTATCGTTCCCGGATTCATCGTTTTCCCGTATGGATCGTTTTATTTCTAGGGTCCCTGCACAAACTGTATTCAAATAACGTTAACAAAACCCGCATGTATCGTTCGTCAAAAATTCGCTTTCCCGCATTCATCGTTGTAAAATGTTCCTTCTGACCGAAATGAAATTGAAGATCAAGTGGATCAATGTGGCATACAAATCGAATTACTTCCTGGTATAATATCTTAGATTGATGATGGTATAGGTGAAGAATTCTTACATCTAGCAGGGATGAGTATGGTATGAAATGTAGTGGTTATATTTCCATTGATTTAGAAGTAGCAACGTGCGGTATCCTAAGCATGGAAGAAATGGGACGCAAAAAATGGAAATAATCGCGAAGAAGCTGAGAATAATATTCATGCCGATGAGACAGAGCCAACACTAGTGCCTAGTTTATCCTACGCAATAAAGGTATTTGAAATTGTATGACTTTTATATACAAACATGAATACACATAAAAAGACAAAAAAACATTGTAAATCTTGAAAATTTTGTTTAGTTAAAAGATTAATGAAAAACCCAGTGTAAAGTTACTAATTTTGTAAAAATAAGTATCACTTAATTTCTACAGAACTTCAATTTGTTTCTTTTACAGTTTTGTAACACATTTAGTATTTTTGGTATACTGCATACATTGTGTGTATTCATAAATACTGTTTTCTTCTTATTTTGATTTTAGCCCGGATTCGTCGTTTTCCCGCATGCATCGTTTTGTCCTACACACCCCTTGAAAAACGATAGATCAAGGTTCTACTGTATTTAATTTTCAATCGTTCATCTATTTCCCTATTTTTCACGAAACATGTTCCACAACATAGTTGCATTTATTTTCCTAATGTTTACATATCAGAGAATTTACTTAGAGTGGGATAGATCGTTCACTTCACTCCACTTCGGAAGCTGTTTCCTTTTATCTGTTCCGATTGAACATCAGCTCTAGGGTTTCCTGGCAATCAGCGTAACATCACTCCATAGTCCACGCCTCAATCATAAGTTCGCGCTGAGCAATTAATTGCCTGCAACTCTACCGATTAGCTAAAAAAAAAAATTGGATAGAATACTAGCTCTATGAAATAGTATGAGTCATTATTATAACTTTCATTTTTCATAAAATTCCTTTCTTTGTCTCTTCTTTTAAATTAAAATAAAAATTTGGTAATTTTCAAAGTTAAAGGATAATTTGGGGGAGGGGGGGCTTTGTCTTGCGGGCCCGGCCGCTTGCCCCGAACGCCTGGAAGAATTATTTTTGTTGAATCAACAGAATTTTTCTTAATTCAACGAAATATTTTGTTAATTGAACAAACATTTTGTTAAAAACCAACAGAATTATTCGTTTGAAATAGCGCGATTTTCTTGAATCAATAAAATTTTGTTGAATTCAACCAAGCATTTTTTTCGTGACTTTACAACCTTGTTGGAACGTGTTAATAAGACTATTGTGCTGGAAAGTATTTCACAAGCGGTGCGTTTGGCATTATTTGCCCTTCTTTTATTTTAATGAAAGGACGTAGCTGTTTTAATAAATTACATTAAAATCTCGTTACAACGAACTAAAATTTTAACCATTATTTCGGGAATTATTTATAACACTTAACGTATAAAATATTTCTCTTCGAGATCTTTACCTCAACAAGTTAAAGTAAAATTTCCTGGAAAAAAAGATACGCATATACTTCTAAAAGTTCCGACTCGATCTAATAAATTATTAGCAATTAAATATATAAATGTTACAGTAACAACAAAATTTAATGCTATATAATTAGGTATCGATACCTCTTTAAATACTTTTATAACTCCTAAAAATACAGATTTAAATACTAAAAAGAAACCACTTTCAACAAGATAATATTTAGAAGGATAATATATTAAAATTATTCCTAGAATAATTCGTCCAACAGGAAGCATAAAATAAGATGTAGGATCAAATACAGAAAATAAACTTATTATCATAATAAATTAATATTTTTACTAATTAATACAAATTCATCATTAATAACTAATTTATAGAAAACTTTATAGAAAAAAAATCCAAAACAATTAATATTAAAAAAACAACTATAAAAACAAGAAAAAATCAATATATTGGTATTCATTGAGGAATTTACTCATCTTTAATTTGACAAATTAATATTAACTTAACTATATGCTTCGCAAAAAAAAAAAAAAAAAAAATGTAGTGAATGGGTTCCAACTGCATTGCGTAAGGAAACATTTTCAAGAAAATCCGGGTACACCCACGAAGACTTCATTTCGTTTGTGATTTGCATACCAAATGGGTGTTTTAAGCCTTTTTCCGGAAAACAATACGTCGGCGAAAGAACTGGAATTTTAAAACCAGTTGCACTCTGACATTTCACTGTAACCTAGTAATTGGAGTGGGCCCGTTTCCTGCTCTGTGTAATAATTAGCCGCAGTTTATCATAAACAGCCAGCATTGGTTGGCGGACAGTTAAAAATGGTTTTCAGACTTCTACGGTAGGGAACACTGGCTGGTGGATAATGTTCCGTTCATGTTCATTAATAATTCAATTTTACCAGAGTTCTCAGTATTTTCATAAGTTTTTCTCATATTTGATCTCAGAGTTATTTTTAGCTCTTTCTACAAGCGTGTTTCGTACATTTAAAAATGAAAAAAAGAATAACCTTAAAATTTTAATTATGCGGATTTTTACATAGTTTTAAATAAGGTTTAAGGTATTTTTAAATGACTAGTCTCCGTTGAGATGTTATAGTGGGATTTGTGCTATAAAAAATTCTTTTAAAACAATAAGCTATTTTTTTTTACCGATTACCTTCAATTTCGCTTTTTTTTTTTCTTTTCGTTGTTCACTTTCAGAGACTTGGTCTTCACTTCTTTAAACCTTCAATTCTTTAGTTCCTTATACCTTCTTAAATTAAATTGACTCCTTCAAAATAAGTCAAGGAGTTTTTTTTCACTTCTTGAAAAGATTTCTTGCATTATCTTTACTTGTTTTGTAAATTCCCATTTCTCAGTTACAATTCCTTTTTTGTGAATTACTTTGTCTTCTATCGTTAAAATATTATTTTTTTCACTCGCCTTCGTGTAGTGTATGTGCCCCCCCCATGTGTTCTCCCAGGGGTCTTAATGCAAATTTTCTTGTTATAAGTTCCTCCTAAGGCGAGCCCACATTTAAATTTTATTACTACAGCATTACCTCTAACTACTAACTCGGTTTTTTTTTTTTTAAAATTCAATTTGGCGATTTAATTGGCGACCTTTCTTGCTCCTAGCGCTACTGCCAAGTTGGCTTTCTACGTTTCCACTTCTTTCTGCGTCACTCAACGCCTCCTCCCACTGAAGGTGCGCAATTTTTGCGCTTTATTGCCAGCCACTGTAGTATTGTCTGTATTTATTTCCTTAAAACAGAAAACGACGAAAGTTTATAATTGTTATTTGGAATGGCCTTCATTGGCTATTTTTAAGTTGTGGGCCCAGCTATTGGATCTGGCTGAAACGTTTCCCTTTTGAAATGGCGACCTACGAATCTGCACTAGCGATAAGTTCGGGTTCGTTTTATAAAGCGCGAGCCCGAGCGATATTATCTAAGTCGGAGCCCAAACTCGAAATTTCGGCTAATAGTTTAAAGTCAATGACTTCATTGGCAGAATATCATAAAGTTTCCCGTTTGCGGAAATTAAAGAGAAATATAATAGCAAACTCTTAATGCACTTTATCGGCCTCACCATGGCACAGTGGTTGTGTCACTGAAAATGGTGGACGGCTGGAAGGTGATGGTCCCGGGTTCGGGTACCATCGTGCTGCCTGCCGATCTAACGGTCTGGAGTTTTGGAAGGTTTTCTCTAGATGTAACGTGAATAAGAGGTAGAACCCCTTAGAAAGTCCTACGAAGACACGCACACCCCCCATCCTTGGCAGATCGCCCTAGCGTAGAGTTGCCATAATCACACAAACAAGCAAACAATGCAAATTCTTTATATATTGAAGTTCATTCAATAATAACAATTAGTTCATTTCTCCCATGAATCATTTTTAAAAATCTTTTTACAAGGTGTTCGTTCAATAAAGGAGATCCCTCGCCCGATACGGTGAGGAAAAGTCTTTCGTAAAATGAACCCAGCTTGGCGATATTTTCATTATTTGGCGGGAAATCACAAAAATACCTAATGTAACAATAACAATAAATAGGATGATTTCTATGAGAATCTTCAAAATTCATCACTTGCGCTCTCATGAACCGATTGAGTAAGGCTATCTGCTTAGGGATGTGTGTGTGTGTGTGTTGGAAATTTTTTTATCATCGATGCGTTTGGCATGATTTATATTTTTTGTTTGCATTTGAAAAAGGTTAGATTTTTTGTAAGTCACTCAAAACAATCGTCTTTAAACGTATATTTCTTTGGGTATGTTATTTTACAAAGTTTCTACTTAAATTAATTTCACTTTTTAACGCTAGTTCTTCGCCAAGCGTTCCTGCGTTACATTAAAAAAACATATTTAATAATCGACTGCTACTGTCCGAAGCTAAAAATTTATTATTAATATCGAGCAAGGAAATAAATTTTTAAAAAAAGAAAGACGGCAACTAAATAGGGGGGGGGGGAATAAATCTGTTTTATTAACTTTAAAAGTCATAGTTGTTTTTTCCACCCTTCTCTCTATTATATGTAACGCTAAAAATACACATGGGAGTAGGGGGTGTGTGGGTGGGAGGATGTGGAGGAAAGTAAAGAGAAAGAAGAACCGCTTTTGAACCGGTGCCAAAATCGAGAAATTCACTTACTGTTTCTCTCCAGAATGAACCATTTTTCAAACAACTTTTCAACACAATGTATGTTAAAAGCAAGCGGGGAAAAAATATTATTACAAGGAATATAATTTTTTTTCTCCCCCTGTTTGTCTCTACTTATTTGTTTTTTCGAAAGTTCTCCCCCCCCCCCTTCCCCTTTTTCTCCTAGTACTTTTTCCCGGAGAGATGTTTGTTATTTTTTTATTATTAATGCCGGAGACACTTTTTTAAAATGTCCGGTGGTGGGATAGTGCATGTTCTTTTTATGAAGAAAAGTGGGTGAGCTTATACTCTCTGTTATCTTTCGCCAGCTTATGGGAACAAATCAAAATAATTTGAGCTAGGATTGCCTCCTTTCTCTCAGAAAAAAAAATCATAGAATAAATTTTTAAGTGAGCGAATAGGTTCTTTTTTAACCCTCTCGTCACCGAATTATGAAAAATTAGAGAAAAAAAATCTGTCTAGCATTGAATGCATCTGAAATACTATTATAAATCATGCAAAAATATTTTTTTTTCTAATGTCGATTCATATTAGTTTTTCTAATATTAATTTCTGTATGTTCGAAGCATTTTGTTATGCTAAAATTAATTTAAAAGGATGCACCTATTAGGTAAAATTTGAGGAATAATAAAAAAAAAAAACTATACTTACCTTAAAAAGAAAAAATAAGTTAAAAAAGCAGCATCCATATTTTCTTAATTTTTCTCCTGAAACAATGAAGCGAAAACTGAAAAGGATCTAAGTGGATTAGTACTGCAATCTAGGCACGATTTATGCATCTAGTGAAGAGCCTCCTATACTTTCTATATGAATTGATGATATTGATATTTGATGATTTTCTCTAAATATTGCTATTAGAAGTATTAGCCTCCTATGAGGTTCAGGGTGACGAGAGGGTTAAAAGGTCAAATCTGATGTAGAAACCTGTGGTACAGTTGAGCGACGAAATTAAAATTAAATCAAAATTGAGTAGAGAAGAAAAAATAGTACAGTGGTCTCCGCTGATTTCGGTCAGTGTTTTATCCGGTGAGCCGCTTATTTCGGTAAAAAGCGGGATGAACAGAACGAAATGGCCGAATTTCACTGATTTTCCGCTTTATCCGGTCAAATAATCTTTGGATATTATAAAATTTCGGCGTAATTAGATTTTAGGGCGAAGTGCCGGCCGATCAAAGATAACTCGCATTTGTGTGGAGGTGTTACGGTAATTCGACCAAAAAATCTTGTTAATACACTTAACAGAATTTGAATAACAATCATCATCAATTGGAAAGAATGAGATGTGCCACAGAACCGATTACGTGTCACAAAAGTAGATTTGATGAACGTTTTAGACTTTTTACCGACAGCATTTGAGGAGAAGAAAGTGAATAATCGCATCACCTTTTTACAATATTGAGATTTAATTTGCTATCCCTTAAATCAGCCCCCTCCCCATCCCTTCACGAGACGTTGCAATTATTTCTTTCTTTTCTTTTATCTTTCTTTCATTTTTTAAAATAATTCTCACTTTTACTTTGGTACCGCCGTTTATTTCATGTTTCGGTTATTCCGGCCAATTTCGAGCCGTCCCGATGTGACCGAAATAAGCGGTTACCACTCTAATAGTACCTCGGTCGCGGCACCAGAATCTGGCGTAGATTAGAGATGAGAGGGGACCCGAACTAGGCTCGGTCTCTAAAATTGACGATCGTGTCCGGGCTCCTAAGAAATTTTTCTCCTTTACTGAACAGACTCCTTGTGAACAGATTTTAAAAAGTCATTCACGGGACAAATAAAATAATCGTTATTGTTATTGGATAGACTTGAATATATAAAGAACTAGAAAGTGCATTGCTTGATTATGGCAGCGCTACGCTAGGGCGATCTGCCAAGGATGGGAGGGGTTGTCTTGGTAGGAGGGCTTTCCAAGGGGTTGTAACGTCTATTCACGTTACAACTGGAGAAAAACCTACCAAAACTCCAGACCGAATTCGACAGCAGCGCGATGGGACCCGAACCCGGGACCATCACACTTCGGCCGTCTACCATTTTCAGCGACATAGCCACAGGGGAGGCCCAGAAAGTGCGTCAAGAGTTTGCTGTTATATTTCTCGTTAATGTCAGTAAACGGCAAACTTTATGATATTCTGTCAATGAAGTCATTGACTTTATCAATCTATTAAGTAAAATTTCGGGCTCGGGTTCGGGATTTATAAAATGAGCCCGAACTTGTCTCTAGTGGTGATTAGTAGGTTGCCATTTCAAAATGTTAAGTTTCAGCCGGATCCAATATGGGAGAGCACAACGTAAAAATTACCGATGAACGCCATTCTGAATAACAATTAAAGAAATGTTTTCATTAAGTGAAAAGAACTCCTTGACTTATTTTGAAGAAGTAAATTAAATTTAGGAGGAGTCAATTTAAAGGTTTAAAGAACTGAAGACTTTGAAACTGAAAAATGAAAAGAAAAAAAGAAAGCGAAATTGAAGGTAATCGGTAAAAAACAGACATTTTATTCCTTTAAAAAAAAGTTATTTATAGCACATCTCCCACTGTTACATCTCATCGGAAACTAGCCATTTAAAAATACTTTAAACTTTATTTAAAATTAAACACAGTAAAAAATTCGCATAATTAAAAATTGAAAGAGAATTTTAAATGCATGCAACACCCTTGTAGAAAGAGTTAAATATTGCTCTGACATCACACATGAGAAAAACTTATACTCTGTGAGAACTCTTATTAATTTAAATGACTGAAACATCATCCACCAGCCAGTATTCCATACCGTCGAAGTCTGAAAACCATTTTTAACTGTCCGCAAACCAATGCTGACTGTTTATGATAAACTGCGGTTAATTATTACAGAGCAGGAAACGGGACCACTCCAATTACTAGGTTATAGTTAAATGTCAGAGTGCCACTGGTTTTCAAATTCCAGTTCTTTTGCCGACGTATTGTTTTCTGGAAAAAGGCTTAAAACACCCATTTGGTATGTAAATCACAAACGAAACGCAGTCCTCTTAGGTTTTTAATGTAGGTTAAATTTTACTCTTAACTTGTTGAGGTAAAGATCTCGAAGAGAAATGTTTTATACTTTCAGCGTTATAAATAATTCCCGAAATAATCGTTAAAATTTTAGTTCGTTGTAACGAGATTTTAATGTAATTTATGAAAACAGCTACGTCCTTTCATTAAAATAACAGAAGGATAAATAATGCCCAACGCACCGCTTGTGAAAAACTTTCCAGCACAATAGTCTTATTAACACGTTCCAACAACGTTGAAAAGTCACGAAAAAACAACGTTTGGTTGAATTCAACAAATTTTTGTTGATTCAAGAAAATCGCGCTATTTCAAACGAATAATTCTGTTGGTTTTTAACAGAATGTTTGTTCAATTAACAAAATATTTCGTTGAATTAAGAAAAATTCTGTTGATTCAACAAAAATAATTCTTCCAGGCGTTCGGGGCAAGCGGCCGGGCCCGCAAGACAAATCCCCCCTCCCCCAAATTATCCTTTAACTTTGAAAATTACCAAACTTTGATTTTAATTTAAAAGAAGAGACAAAGAAAGGAATTTTATGAAAAATGAAAGTTATAATAATGACTCATACTATTTCATAGAGCTAGCATTGTATCCAAATCTTTTTTTTTACCTAAACCGTAGAGTCTCAGGCAATTGTTCAGTTCGAACTTATCATTTAGGCGTGGCCTATGGACTAGAGCTTTTTGACTCTCTGTACATAAACTGGTCCATGAAAGGGTTAATAGATTTTGAGCATTTATCAACTAATTCTAAGCCTTTTTTTGGGGTTAAATCCACCATACAAAGCGCCACCTTGTGGGTATTTTATGAACTGCTTAAAAATCTTCCTTGATCGCATCTCATGTACAATCCATAGGAGAAATTAGGAGGCGGCAGTACACTGTTTATAAGGGGAAGTTAAAACGATGATCACCCTGTACGCTATAAATCGCTAAACGCCCATTTCCGTTTCCCACAACTTGTCAGCTGAGCGTCAGAGAAATGACGTCATTTCCGCGATTCCGGAGCTTACCGGAAACCCAGTGTTTTTCCGAAACCACTCAACTCCTCTCCGTACTCGAAACCGAGACTCAATAAATCGGAGATTCCTACTTCCCCTCCCAACCACCCTGAGAGGAGGGGGGAGGAAGATTTATATTAAGATCGGAACGCGACACGGTGTTGTGCCGTGACGTGACACGCACACGTCAGAGAAGCCGGGGAACCAATACCGCCCCGCGATAAATTGTGACAACAGCTGCCACTCGACAACGCGGAACACATACACAAACAAGCGCGTGCTCCATCGATAACATAACATAAAAGAATCGATTCTCTTTCTTTTAAAAGAACTGGAGGTGGCGGAGTGACGGTTTGGGGGGAAATCTCGCCGCCCGAATTGACAGGCTTAAAAAGACAGGCGAGCTCTCTTGATTCCGTCTTAAAATTCATTGATGGTTTTGTTCCTGACGCGGTTGGGGGGAGGGGGGAGAAATATCGGATTTCTGGGGAGAGAATGATGGACTAGCATTTGCAGTGGATGAGAAAATCGAATTAGGGAACCGATATCATTTGTATTCGAATGATTTCAGAAATCGTGGCTGCTTGAGTTTTCGATAACTGCACTCTAGAATAGTTACAGAAATACCCAATAACAGGACATTTCTATAAGCAACCCCCCACCTACTAAGAGACCCTGTGATGCCGTTATCACATTGTTCTTCGGTAGTTGTACTATATAACCCCTGCCCTGTATTTTACGCGGTGCATGTTATATACAGCCCCTCACTAATGATGCGACGTGGGCCGCAAAACATCGGTGTTAAGAAAATAAAATAAAAAACAGTATTTTAAATTACAAAAAAAAACTCAATTGACTTACTCCCTTTGTGGGTGTTTTCCAGTACGATATTTTAAGCAAACATGTTTTACTGAAGATCTTTTCAGTGGATAAGCAAAACAGCGATGGTTAAAAATCCTTTCGTTTTAGGCAAAATCTGGTGTCCGAAAATATTACGCTGCAATAAGGCCCTTTTTTAAGCTATATTGAGGCCCTTTATCAAGGGCCGTCATGAGCACTGAGCAACCAGGGCAGTGCACCTGGGCCCCGAGTTTAAGAGAGGGCATACATGCGAGAAAAGGGGACCCTCATTCGATGAACAGTGGTTAAGCTTTGAAAAAGAAGTGAAAATGAGGCCCCATTATGCCAAAGAGTCCCTTAATCTATTATTAAGCATCTGTTGTATATTTCCACTGGACACAAACAATTTCTGTTCTGTTTCATATTTTCAATAGTGAAAGGAAGTTTTGATAAAATATCTCTAAATTTTCTAATTAAAAACTAGAAGATGAAAGATATAGAGCTTTCTTATTTTCTGGGCCCAGAGTTCTCATTGCCCTTTTTGAAAAAATTAGGGGTGTGGGGGATCCTGCTCCTCATGACCTGATACTGCTTTACTTTCCGTGTTCTTAACCCTTTAAGGCGCAACCCTTTCCCAATGCTGACAAAAGGGCAGCCGTTGCCATCGCTCGACTTAACTACCAGCAAGAGGGCGGACGATCGCACAGCCAGCTGCGCCTCAAAAAAGGGTCTCTCGATCTGTGGCACGAGATGACCGTTTCGATCGTCCGCCTTCTTGCGGGTCGTTCAGTCGAGCGATGGCAATGGCTGCCCTTTTTTCAGCATGGGGCCATCTATTCAGCTGTTCTCGCATTCTTCCATTTTTTCGGCAGATGTCGGTGCTGTTAAAAAGAATCGTGACCATTTTTTTGACGGGAAAGGACGTACTTAAAAAGTAAAGGATTTCTCGTGGAGCTCCGTCACCCGCAACTACTTTTATAGAAATCCAGTCTATCCTTCGTGACTGGCAACAGTGAAAACGTCAGAGTTGGGTGTTCCAAGAGCGGGAACACTGCGCGTTAAAGGGTTAAGGGAACGGAATGGAGTGACTCCTGCTTCACCACTGCAGGACTTCATTTCTTCTAGTTTCTACCAAGGAAATAAAAGCATAATTTTCAGTTTTAATATCCTGTTTGTCTTTACCATAATAAACGCCCCTAATATTCTAATCCCAGTCACACAAGAAAAATTAAAAAAAAACATGTTACAGTCCACCATTCTGCGACTGCACATTCCATCTTGGATGAGTGGGGGGCGATTGTGGCGAATTTGCATAACCGTGCCGTAACGCGACACTTCAGTTCGAGGGGTCGCCTTTCGTAAGCGGAGATCACGATGAATAGAGGGTGTCACGTGACAGGTGTCGCACACGGAGCGAGTGCTTTGCGACCTCTTCGCCAGAAATATTAATAATTGAACACACGCGTGCATGCCGATTCGTACAAATAAAGGAAGTGTGTGGGGGGGTCCTCCATAATTACGTATATATGCAATTGCAGATCCGGGAGGGCGCAGAGCGGGGGGGCGGCAGTCTAATAGATTCATTCCACCCACGCGTTGTTTTGGGAAGTGTGTCGGCAGCCCATAGTTTGGAAGCGACTAAAGTCCCGTTATTGCTCGGTCGCCATTACTTTAGGGTTTATTAACCCATTTGTGCCTGGATATTTTTGCGACTTTCTTCGATTTTTACTGATAACAGAAATAATAGATATATTTCTGATGTCAACTTCTTGAACAAGGGATGATTTCTTTTAAAATCATTATGCATAAAAATCGAAATATCAACATCTTACTCGCGCACAGCCAGCTGCGTCAAAAAAAAGGGGTCTCTAGATCTGTGGCACTCGATGAACGTTTCGATCGTCCGCCATCTTGCTGGTAGTTAAGTCGAGCGATGGCAACGACTGTCCTTTTTTCAGCATTGGGCAATCTATCCAGCTGTTCTCGCGTTCTTCCATTTTTCGGCAGATGTCAGTGGTGTTAAAAATAATCGCGACCATTTTTTTACGGGAAAGGACGTGCTAAAAAGTAAAGGATTCTCATGGAGCTATGTCACCCGCCACTATTTTTATAGAAATCCAATCTATTCTTCGTGACCTTCAACAGTCAAAACGTCAACAGTTTGGTGGTCTCAGAGCGAAACCACTGCGCGTTAAAGGGTTATAAGAGTACCCAATGCTTTTTCTCATACCGCTTCAATAGGACGGGATGTGCCAACTATTCTAACACTGAAGTGTATCATTGTTTGAACTTTGTTTAAGTGTAGGAGACGATTTCCAGCACTGTTGGACAGTTAAAACTTTATTGGGCAGGTAAAACAGACATGGAGGCGCACAAAGTTACTGTATCTTGTGATCCAATTATTTTTGAAAACCATAATTGAATTCCAATTTTTACTTTCCGAACATGTACCCTGTAAGGAAAGTACTGTCATCATGACAAAATTCGACTCCAAGAGTTTGGTGTATGGACGCGTTTGGAGGTCTTCTGTATTCATTCATGCCAATTTTACTAGTTGTATGTCTGTATGCGTGTGTGAATGTGTGCTTGTGTATGTGAGTGAACACGGTAGCTCCTAAACGGGGCATTCGATGGAGCTCCGATGGAGTATCTAGGTTATAAACCACCGTCGCAAGACCGGCATTGATTTGGGTGTGTATAGGACTTGTAGTTTTTCTACAGGGTTACGACAAAGATTTCTTTTACGTCATGGCCTATGGGGGGAAAATTCTTGAAAGTGCGCTAGCGTTTAAACGATCCATTCGATTGAGCTCCAATTGAGTATATATGTTATAAACCACCATCATAAGACCGATATTGATTGGGGTGTGTATAGGACTTATAGTTTTTCTACAGGGCTACGACAAAAGATTTCTTTTACGTCATGGACTATGGGGGGAAAATTCTTGAAAGTGCGCTAGCTTTTAAACGGCGCATTCGATGGAGCTTCCATTGGGTACATATGTTTGAATGATTCATCGATTAAAGTTTACTTAAATGCTGGGTCATGATCTTAATCGTAAGTGTTCGGAAAGTCGAGTGGAGTCACTCCAGATTTTTTTTCTTTTTCTTTAACGGGAACACGTCGAACCCAGTTTTCTGATATCTTTCGCATTGACGAGATCGAGAGATCGGTGTTATTGACGAGATTTCTACAGCTAGGGTTTGTTTGTTTTAATTCAAGGAATTTTGCATGATTTCTCTGGGGGGAAAAAATTGTTTTCAAGAATTAAGTTCACTTGTTTCCATATTTCCTTTCAAAATGGTGGATTTACATCTTCAACATTTACTGTACGGAATGATGATGTAAAAAATTTGAATTCAATTATGTTTTTCGAAAATAAAATCATCCCAGGATTAAATACACGTGGGACTCTCTATTTCTATTTAACCTCACCCATAAAGGTGGGACAGTCCAGCAGTGCTGAAAATGGTATCCCACACTTAAAGAAAGTTGAAGTAACCATACTTCAGTGTTAGAATTGTTGCCACTTGCTTCAGATTTAAAGGTAATAGGGGCTTTACACGTTTTGTTAACCCATTTGTGCCTGGATATTTTTGCGACTTTCTTCGATTTTTACTGATAACAGAAATAATAGATAAATTTCTCATGCCAACATCTTGAACAAGGGATGATTTCTTTTAAAATCATTATGCATAAAAATCGAAATATCAACATCCCACTGGGTCATGTTAAAATATTTTGTAGAGTTGAGGCTCAATACTCATGAACAAAGGCTAGGAAAAATAAATAACGTTTTCGACTCATAGCGAAAATGCCGTCCCAAAAAAGGGACACTAGGCATAAATGGGTTAAACTAAACGTGTACACAGAAAAGGAGGACCTCGTGATAAATGTCTGCCGAAGCCCCATGTTGGTTTATCTCGTCGGGGGCTCGGACTATATTTTTGTTCTAAAATACAGTCTTTTGCAGTGGTTCTCTCCACTTTCTCAGAAAAATGAGTCACAGCAGACCTCCAATTTTTGCAACGCGATTTATCTCACAGATTACATTTCTTGCTGATCGTTTAGATTCTTCGGACTCCAATGAATTGATTTCTTTGAAAATAAACACTCTAAGAAGACCAATTAGAGCTCGGCTCTCTAAGTAGTAGGTATATCGCTTTCCCGTAAACAGTAAATAACCCGATTTACTGTAATTATACCTTTTCTCTTTCAAAAATAAGTAAATAACTAATAAAATAACATGCGAAAATTCAGTTAATTACTTTTGAAATAGAATTGCATTTCAAGACTAATTGCGTTTATTTTTAATTACCCGCGTATATATATCCTCTCGATGTGAATGCAAAGTGCAGTTTCCAGCTAATGCATTTACTTGAAGTGTTTATTGAAAATAAGAAACAAAGGATCATGCCTCGAAAAAAACAAAATGCACGAATAGAGATCCAATTATTCTTGCTCGGAATAATTAGTGATATAATTAGGAATATTTCTGAATAAGCTTCACAGTATACTAGAAGGCGTGTATTGACAGCTTACAGGCATTGATTTGTTTCTTTGGATAGTCTGACTTTGTTTACATTTAAAGTGACTGAACTGAGAAAGGACAGTTAGTAGCTCTCTGCCTTAAAAATGAAAAATCGGAAACAATTTGTAACAAAATGTGAATAAAGTAAAAAGTAAGTCCTTTTTATCGCCGGCCTTACCATGGCACAGTGTTTATGCCACTGGAAATGGTAGATGGCCGAAGTGTAGAGGTACTGGGTTTGGGTCCCATCGCGCGGCTGTCGATCGAACGGTCTGGAGTTTTTGGTAGGTTTTCTCCAGATGTAGCGTGAATACGCGTTAGAACCCCTTAGAAAGTCCTCCTACCAATAACAATATCGGCCTTCATTTCATGGTGGGTCTAGTACAGGGATGGGCAAACTACGGCCCGCGGGTCAAATCCGGCCCGCCAGAAGGTTTTATCCGGCCCGCAGGTGGAACTTTAATTAGCCGGTCCGACGGCAATTGAAAGAATATACACGCTTAAACCCAAAAAGCGCAAAAGAACGATACACTGCGGAGCGATCCGTTTCTTTAGAAACCGACCTGTTTTTTCCGCGATAGGGCTCTTTTCGTAGTCCTTTTTCTGAGAATCCTCTCCTCGCTTCGTATCTTTTCCGAGAATTTCTCCTCCCCGCTCATTGTTATAATTCGCTCCGCTCTTGGGATCGAAAAACGCTCCTAAAGGAGAAGCTCACTTTTGAAAACTGGCTCACTTTCCACTCCGACTGATCGAATTTCGCTCGTTTGGTTTAAACGTGTATATGTTCGAATTCGTCATTCGCTTCAGTCGTTTTTACGTGATGCTTGAACACAAATTTACGCAGTTTGAAAGGATTTTCGCAAAATCTCAAAATCCAATCAAGATTTTTTTAAAAATTGGACGCCTATGTTTTAAGTTGAGTGACCACCTATCATGACACCCAATTTCATATCATTCGCTGCAGTCGTTTTTGCGTGATGCTCGAACACAAATTTACGCAGTTTGAAACGATTTTCGCAAAATCTGAAAATCTAATCAAGATTTTTTTAAAATTCGACGCCTATGTTTTAAGTTGAGTGACCACCTATCATGACACCCAATTTCATATCATTCGCTTCAGTCGTTTTTACGTGATGCTCGAACACAAATTTACGCAGTTTGAAAGGATTTTCGCAAAATCTCAAAATCCAATCAAGATTTTTTTAAAAATTCGACACCTATGTTTTAAGTTGAGTGACCACCTATCATGACACCCAATTTCATATCATTCGCTTCAGTCGTTTTTACGTGATGCTCGAACACAAATTTACGAGTTTGAAAGGATTTTCGCAAAATCTAAATATCCAATCAAGATTTTTTTAAAATTCGACGCCTATGTTTTAAGTTGAGTGACCACCTATCATGACACCCAATTTCATATCATTCGCTTCAGTCGTTTTTACGTGATGCTCGAACACAAATTTACGAGTTTGAAAGGATTTTCGCAAAATCTCAAAATCCAATCAAGATTTTTTTAAAATTCGACGCCTATGTTTTAAGTTGAGTGACCACCTATCATGACACCCAATTTCATATCATTCGCTTCAGTCGTTTTTACGTGATGCTCGAACACAAATTTACGAGTTTGAAAGGATTTTCGCAAAATCTAAATATCCAATCAAGATTTTTTTAAAATTCGACGCCTATGTTTTAAGTTGAGTGACCACCTATCATGACACCCAATTTCATATCATTCGCTTCAGTCGTTTTTACGTGATGCTCGAACACAAATTTACGCAGTTTGAAAGGATTTTCGCAAAATCTCAAAATCCAATCAAGATTTTTTTAAAAATTCGACACCTATGTTTTAAGTTGAGTGACCACCTATCATGACACCCAATTTCATATCATTCGCTTCAGTCGTTTTTACGTGATGCTTGAACACAAATTTACGCAGTTTGAAAGGATTTTCGCAAAATCTCAAAATCCAATCAAGATTTTTTTAAAAATTCGACACCTATGTTTTAAGTTGAGTGACCACCTATCATGACACCCAATTTCATATCATTCGCTTCAGTCGTTTTTACGTGATGCTCGAACACAAATTTACGAGTTTGAAAGGATTTTCGCAAAATCTAAATATCCAATCAAGATTTTTTTAAAATTCGACGCCTATGTTTTAAGTTGAGTGACCACCTACCATGGACACCCAATTTCATATCATTCGTTTCAGCCGTTTTTACGTGATGCTTAAACAAAAAAAAAGGTCACGGACAGAATGACAGAATGACAGACAGACAAACTTTTTTTGGGGGGTCGCATCGGATTCCCGGGTGCTTGAAACGGATAGAAATCGCAAAATTTTTGAATTCCAAGAAATGTACAGACAAAAGTCTAATTTTATTTATATAGATATCCATATTAAGAATAATGGCGATGGCTTGAAAAAAAGTGCATTTTGAGTTCGAACGCAGATTTCAAGAGTTCAGCGCCATTCAAACAAATTTGTAATGATCGATTCATGCATTGTTCGATAAGACACATGCATATGCAATCATTTTTGCTCAATGGATGATTGGCAGAAGGCGCGAAATTGTAATAAAAATAATTTTTTCCTGAGTTTTCTCGCGGGATTGCAGTCCTAATCCCTCAAACATGTGTGCGGGATCGAGACTGCATTCCCTAAATTTCACAGGCGTACAAGGAAAGCATGGGATGTCCGAATTAAGTTTTTATTTATATTGTTGCGGAATTACTTTGCTACTCCTGGAGTTCGTCGTTCTAAAGTCCAGTGGGTGTAAAAAGTTCAAGTAAAAAGGCACTTGTCAGGATGGAACACAAACTTTATTGCTTCCAGAACTTCGTAGAACAATCAGCTGTACACAATTCACAAGCACAATCTAGCAGTAACGTGCTTTTAACAATCCGCTTGGATCAGAAGCTCTCACAAATGCTGTATTTCTCACCCAAAATAAGTCACTGACACAGGCAAAAAATTCCGTGGAAATATTCAAGGGATATAGTACACAATCCCTTAAGACACAGCAATGAAAAATTGACACACAGCACTTTAAAAACAGCTTCACAAAACTAAAACACAGCTTCTGTAGCACTATCCATTCACAAAGCAAGCGTACTGAGAGCTCTTCACACATTGAGCGTTCAACTTGCACTGAACTGTCGGGGCAACGCGCGCTTCTATATATAGCCGACGCAGAAGGTACAAGAAGTTTCCAGAAAAGTCTATTTCACGAAGATTCCACTAAAGGCGAGAATTCTGATTACGTCATAGAAGAGAAATGTTAGGTTATTATGCGTTTTTAATGCAGGAAAAACAACTTCCAGGCCCCACTGGGAAAATCGCGCCCAATGATCAAAAAGTCGCCGAGCTTGGCGACTTTTGGCGAAATATCGCCAAATTTGGCGCCAAAAATAAGTCCTCAAATGTGAAGAGATCAAAGCCCTAGGACTAATATTTCTCGAGATTTCTAGAACCTCCATTGAAAAACAATGGCAAACCGAAACCTTCATATCTCCGGTTCTAATTGGCCGATTTTGATGCAACAAAAAGCAAAATTTATCTATTTAAAGCGTAGAATACGAATTTTAAACCATTTTAAGCCACAGAGGAGCGGGTTGCCCCGAAAATTCGTAACAATATGTATTTCATACTCGTCAAAACGTTTTCCAGAGTCATTAGCGGAGCTAATTTTTCCGAATTAATTGCAATGAGAGGCAGACGTGGGCGTTCAAGGGAGCCGAAATAAATGGTCTGGTGTCGAGATTAATAAATGTCACCCGGCGCATGTTCCGTCTGGAATTCCATGTTTTATTTATGAAGTCGAAATGATTCTGTATTGCTCAGTGCCTCGATGCACGCCCGCTGAGCATGAAAGATAGTCTAATAAAACAATAAATACCTCAAAGGTACTTTCTTCGTGAATGAATTTTCGAATAAGCAACGACTCCTGATTGGGGTGTGTGATTTTCGAAAAAAAGGGCCATTAGAAGTTACACTTGCGTGTAAACACGTCACGAAAAGCTGGAGCCAGAGCGCAACCTCTGTGGAATATCACGACATCTGTCACTGTAACACTGAAGGATTGTAAAGCAATGCTCGCCTAAAAACTAGGATAGGAAGAAATGAAAGGTCCCTTACATTTGTAAGAAATTGTTGTGAATGAATGTGAAAACTGGATGCAGTTTTCTTTGTTTGTTTGGCAGACAAATCCACACTGTTGGACCGAGCGACTTAGCTAGCCCTACGATAGGATTTTCGTGCCCAAAGGAAAGGTTTGAAAAGGGCCTCCGCCCCCCCCCCAAAAAAAAAACCTCTTCAATCTTCAATTCAGTGGATGCATTCAATTCATTGAAAGTCTGTGGTCAATGACTACTTTGGCTTTCCCCAAAATCTCACAAACTATCTCAAGCTTGACGGCTTTTTGTGAAATATCGCCAAATAATAAAGTGTCAGAAGGAAATCTTTCAAATTGAACTCAGCTTGGCGATATCGAATTATTTGGCTAGAAATCGCTCAACCTTACTATTACTGATATTTTATCTCTTTCAAACAAAATACATTTAGATGAATTGGGCCGAAAATGTTTTTGATTTAATAGACGTGCAAGGAAGTCATGTGTTGCCCACATCAGATCTTTTTTATACATAGAATTAGTACACCTTTAATTTATCGATGACCACACAAAAACCTTGTCCGTGGTAAAATTATCATCCAATTCTGGGTCCGGGAGCAATGCCCCCTCCTGTCCCCCCCTCTTCCTTTCGCCGTGACAATACTTGGAAATGTGAAAAAATGTGTTTTACGCATGTAAACATTTTTATTCTTGTCTTCTAATCGTATCAGGCTGTATTGAGTTGTTAAGGAGGAAAGAAAAGATTGTTCGGTGCGTACGGAACTTTCAATTGCGAACAATTAATTTTCGCTGTCCAGTACAGCTCGCCATTATTCGCGCGTTTTCGACGCAGGAAAATGTGACTGCGTGACCCTCCTCCTGGCCCCCGTGTCAACCTGGCTTATTACCCCTAGATTACTCTTCTTTTTCCAAAACCATCCCACCATCGCGCAGTGTATAAGGCACCTGAACATGGCAGACAGTTGAAGTGAGAAGGTCTCTCTTTCGGGCCTGCCATGCGACTGTCGACCTAACGGTCTTGAACTTGAGTCGTTTCTTCCAGATGAATGCACTTGGAATCCCTTACAAAGTCCTCTGAACAAGAAGTCAACGCAGCGTAGGTACTGTCTGTCGATCACAAGAATAGCTCCCGACAACAAGCCTGGTGAGTGGCGGTCGCTGCAGCAACTGGACCTCTCCATATCCAATGGGGGGGTGAGTGTGAGAGGAATTTGCGGAATGAAAGGTAACCTCACATTTCATGTCATTTTTCTTCTCGGTTCTTCCCTATCGAAAATGAGGTTGGACTTGTTTCCACGGAAACAGACTGGCATAAGCTCTTTGACGAGAGCTATTCTTGTGGTCGACAGACAGTAAATGCCTCTCGCTTAGGTTTGCTATAACATTAAAAGGTTATCGACTCGATGCACGATTCTGCAGAAATATTCGGAAGGGTTACATGCAGAAAAGTCATTTAGGAAATCTTTGCAGGGCTCATTATTGTTTGGATGAGCTCGGTTCCTCATACTTTTTGGTCATACTTCGTATACATCCAAAGACAGTTATCAACATTTATGATTTTCCATACCACCCTCCCTTGCCGCTGCCACCAAAAACGTTTCCAATTCGCAATAATACCCTTACGAAATCTGATAGCGGGTGAACGATGAAAAAGCGCATAAAGCCCGAAAAACAAATATAACGCTTTATTCGATAAATCGAAGCACTAATATATCTCACAGAAAAACAGAATTCAGTAGCAGAGACAATATCCAATCATTACACTACTGGCCAAATGTATTGCAAGTTTCAGAAATCTAAACCTTTTCCAGATGAAGCCCTCTCTACCCCGTCAAAAAGAAAGATCAATATAATTGATGTTTTTTAATGTCAACATTTCAAATTAATTACTTTAAAGACAAGATGGCATTAAGTTAAAGAACAAAAATAATTATTTATTTTAAAAATAGAATAAGAAATACATAGGTTATCATAGAAATCATAATCCATCCCTACTAGCAATTTTGCTCGGGCCGTCATCGGCTGGCTGCGTGGCCGGTGGTAGCCCGAGCAAAATTGCTAGTAGGGATGTTGACTCGTCGGAATAAAATTAAATAAAGAATTCATTTCAAGTTCTTCTGCAAAAAGAAGACAATAAATAAATGCGATTGAACTAAAGATCATTTATTATGTTCCTGGGCAGCCTTGACTTTGCTCACAACAACCACTCTTTTAGATATGGAATCCACCCTACTAGCAATTTTGCTCGGGCTACCACCGGCCACGTAGCCAGCCGATGATGGCCCGAGCAAAATTGTTAGTAGGGCACCATGTTTCACAACACTTCTTTCGGTGTTTCAGGGTGCCAAGTTAAATTATAGGTTCCTGAACTTCGGATTTTGTTTTTGGGTAATTTTCAGATGTGTTCTTTCAAGTTACTTCATAAATTCTCAAAAATATTTAAGTCTGGCAAATTCCCTGTCCGTTTTTTCTGGTCTTATTCTTGAAAAGATGTTTAGATTTCTCAAACTTGCAATACTTTTGGCCGGTAGTGTAAGCAGCACAGGGATAACACTATTCAAAGCGCAACGTCAACCTATCGCTTCGCAATCTATCACACACTCACTGTCTGACTGAAGATCGAGATTTAATGGAGCACCTTTGCTAAGTTCGCCTTATCTCTAAAAAAAAGGAATCACATCTTGTGGTAAATATCATGAAGAAGGGGGGCCTGATCAATCAGATCAGTGTGGAGACGAAGAAGTCCAGAAACGTGGAAGCAACGGCCAGAAGTAGGCGGAGGGCATTATGATGTTAAGTCGACAATCTCAGGACGCTTGGAACCAGAAACATCCCTAAAACATGGCTGGGCGGGTTCGTGGGATGATGGGATGTCGAAAAAGAGTCCAAGGGCTCTACCCCCATAGTATCGGAAATCTTTCTGTAGCGACTAAATCGAGCCTTCTCTTCTCATGACGTCACAATCCGAGAAATATACGATGTGCCCTAGCACGATCCTATCGTAATTGTTTCATTGTCGCGCTCACTATCGGAAATAATGCTGTTTTTTTCCTCGGCACGTTGGATGAAGGTGAAAACTTGCATTCCGGTACCGGTGAGTACAAGATGGGCGTGTTTTTATGGTGTGTATCGTGGAGTGTCGAGTACTTCCACAAAAGGACCTCTGTCAATGGTACGCTTGGCCAAAACCTCCTATAGATAAGAAAGCCGCTACACAGTAACCATAGAGTATTCATGACGTACTGTACCTAGGCTGAAGGGGTTGTATCTTTGGCCGCACTTATCACTTTATTGCCGATAATTTGTTGCGTACGTTGGCAACAGCGGTTACAAATTTGAGTTACTGACATATTCCTTGACGACGTACTACTGGCGAAGATCGTTTCGTTGTCTATAGGAGGTTTTGGCCTGGCACGGTGGGTTTTAGGCAGTTTTGCGAGACGCCAATTTTCCGTGTCGCGACCATCAGTAGTCGCGACTATTTATCCGAATTATTGGACTATCCGAGAGCGAGAAATATCCGTCACGGATATTCTACGATACCATGGTGCTAGAGCCCCAGGTGGAATGCGACTCCCAAAAGCTGCCACTGACACAAGACGAAGTCATCGCTGTACATACTGAAGATACAAAGGTATACACATCTAACATGGCCGGCAGATCCATTATGAGAGCGACTTCTTTATTTATAGATCTGATGCCGGAAGTGACGTCACACGACATCATTTTTTTCTTGGCTTTTCTAGAAACGTCTCTCGTAATCACTCTCCGTAGTTGCTTGCTAGGATGTGTGGTACCGAAACTAAGTTTCAATTATGCAAACATTGGAAATCGAGTAACGTGCAGCCATCCTATCCGTAAAAGAATAAAGCATTTCTCCGCTCTGACTGCTCACTAGTTTTGCATGGTTTTAATTTCCCAATCTAGTATGGGAACGAGATTATGGATTCGAACACTCAATTTTAATTGTTCTTGTCACTTTGGTTTACGTGATTGCCTTAGTATCAAATGAATAAAAAATTTTGTAACAATAGATTAAAGCTGTTGTGAACGAATAGTATTTAAATACATGTAAAATTATGTCGCATACTTTTATGTCGCGTTTTTGGGACACATTTTTCAATAAAGGGTGTTGAGAGATAAAATGACGTAGTCATTAAAAATGGGAATAAAATGTTCCATCTATTGATGATTAAAATATCGAGTTTATATGTGTTAACGAGTGCGTATATCACGGTGCATATTGACACCAGAAAATGGCTTTGAGTTCATTACTGATTTTTTCATGTAACATGAATTTAATATTTTAATGAGTTTAGCGTGAATTGAAAGCTGCCTTAAAATGGATTGACGCATGAAATAAACGTCAATTCCTAATTGAGATAGAGCCAAAATTTCACCTGTTTCGAGAACTTTCTTTTTTTTGTCGCCAAATTGGTCAAGGGGTTATCTTCTCATTTCCCTCGCAACAATACTTGTACAAGGCATTTTCCCACAATACACATTGGCGCAAGAAAACAACATTACAGTTTTGTTGCAATACAATCATCCCAAACAATGATTATCGTCAATTTGTTTCGTTTTGAGGTGCAGCCATCATCACAAGAACTACCTCCGATTTTTATGACGTCAACCATGAAGACTATATTCCTTCCATTCGCCAAAAAAAAAAAAAAAAAAAAAAAAAAAAAAACACAAGAATCAATCGCTAAGCATAGCGGCACAGAGAAATGCTCCGCGCTCCGTTAGTCCCAGTTTTTTATCGTCGCTATAAATCGGTGAGCTGCTATACACAGACTCAATGATATTGGTGCAAATAAAATATCTTGAACACGGGAAGAAGAAATGATAATAATAAAGAAAGAAGAAGTATTCAGCAAATGCCCAAATCTATGTTTTGGCGTGTTTTTAGTATTTGCTCCGCCATAAAGCTGTCCCTGGGTAAATAGAAGGCGTTTGTCTTCATATTGGATATGTATGTATGTATATATATATATATATATGGGTTGGGCAAGGAAAAAACTTCCCAGACAGTTCACGCCGATGAGGTGGTTATTTTCCCTAACAACTTTATGTATTTGAGGAGAAGGGAAAAAAAAAAACTCCATGGATTTTGGTGTAAGATATGTTTTATTTTTTTCGCGTAATTCTCCTTTGCCTATTTCTAATAAAAAGTTATTGAAGTTGAACGGCCAATGGGGTTGCATCGGACAAAAACGCCTTAATAAATATCGACGATAATACAGGACAGATTGAGTTTGTGTGGTCAGTGCTGAGATACGAATAATTTATGACGCATTCATTTTATATTTTCGTATGCAACATATGAAAAGGACGTATCTATGACCCTAGCAAAGAATATTTTGTTGCGCTTTTGGATAAAAGTACACCTATAATAGTCTTTTTTTTAAAACTTCTTTTAACCTTTTGCAGGTCTGTTCTTTTAACCTTTTGCACGTGTTCCTAATTGGGGAACATCCAATGAAGCATTTATTGAAAGTTTGAATTTCATTAATAGGCTTTAAAAAACTTTTTAGTTTTTTGACTTTTGTCCAGATGTAACGTGAATGCGAGTTAAAACCCCTTAAAAAGTCCCCCATCCAAGGCACTTGCGCTAGGGAGATACCTCGCGTGTAGACTTGACATAACATCCAAAAACCTGAATTCCGTCTGTAAAAGGTTAAACGTTTCTGAAGGGTATTTTAGTCCAGGAAAATTAAACCAAAAAACAGCAAATGGGGGAAAAAATTTATATATTTTTGAAACTTGGGGAAAACAACACTCATTGGGTATGTAGTTGTATGAAACGGAAAAGTTCCCCCTCTCGGGGTGCCGCGTTCCCCCCTTTGCCCCCCCCAAAAGGTCACTTTCTCAGATTTTCACTTCTATCTCAAAAACCGTTCGTCTTAGCACAAAAATGTCAATTACAAAATGAAAGCTGATAAAATTTATTACAAGATTGTAACTGGTTATTTTTTTCTATATGAAATAGCTTTCGAGATATGTTTTAGACAAAATCGCAAATTTTTGGAAAACGCTTCTTTTTATCCCAATTTTTAACCAATTTCGTCTTTTAACTCTTCAACCCTCAGTTTTACAGCAATTGTGTTTATAACAAAGTTGTAGAGTATTGAATTACCTTTAAAATGAGTTATTATTTGTAACTTTATCTTTAAATGATCAAAAGTTATTGCAATTTGAAATTTTCAATAAATTTAGCAAGTTTGAATGAAAACTACATTGCGCGTCAAAGTATGACAAAATCTAGGAAAAAAATTATAAAGTTTTGAAACTTTGGGAAAACATTAGTTGGGAATGTAGTTGTATGAAACAGAAAAGTTCCCATCTCTCGGGGGTGCACGTCCCCCTTTAGCCCCCCCCCCTAATAAAGGACCTTTTGGGGATTTTCACTTTTATTTCAAAAACCGTACGTCTTAGCAAAAAATTTTCAGTTACAAAATGAAAGCGGAGGAAGTTTCCTACAAGATTGTTGGGGGTTATTTTTTTGTAGGAAATTTTATCAGCTTTTATTTTGTAAATGACATTTTTTTGCTAAGACGAACGGTTTTTGAGATAGAAGTGAAAATCTGAAAAAGTGACCTTTTGGGGGGGCAAAGGGGGGGACGCGGCACCCCGAGAGAGGGAACTTTTCTGTTTCATACAACTACATACCCAATTAGTGTTTTCCCCAAGTTTTAAAAATATATAAATTTTTTCCCCATTTTTCCTACTTTGACTGGACTAATTTGTAATAAGTGGTTACATCACCAAAATTCATGCACACGTGAAAAATTAGGTATATGTAGATTTCCGATTAGCCTCATAAAGGCTGAGCCGATAGTAAAAATATCTGGGCGCCTCAGAACTGCAATAATCGTTATCAAGTTTGCAGGGTTATTCAAAATTAGATTAACTAACTTCTAGTAGAGGAAGGTTACATCAAGACGATTCCGAATGATAGCGATGCAGGGTCGAAAACATCGTTTTCATCTACTTGTTAATAATCACTTTAGAAGAAATGTTCAAATAATAGTGATCTTTCCTAACGGGGATTTTCAAAAACTAATCCATCTTTCACAGTTTGCACTTGACAAAAATTGTTCATTCAGATTTTTTTTTTTTTTTTTTTGTTACATGGATGAAATGATCGGAGTAAAACCCATTGTTTATGAAACTTAGCTAAGAAATGAGTCCTGCTTTTTTATGGTTATTGTGTTTCCTATTGTTACGAATTTTCAACCCGCTGCTCTGGGGCTTAAAATGGTTTAAAATTCATATTCTACGCTTCAAATAGATAAATTTTGCTTTTTGTTGCATCAAAATCGGCCAATTAGAACCGGAGATACGGAGGTTTCGCTTTCCCATATGTTTTTCTATGGGCTTCTAGAAATCTCGAGAAATATTAGTCCTAGAGCTTAGATCTCTTCACTTTTGAGGACTTATTTTTGGCGCCAAATTTGGCGATATTTCGCCAAAAGTCGCCAAGCTTGGCGACTTTTTGGTCATTGGGCGCGATTTTCCCTATGGGGCCTGGAAGTTGTTTTTCCTGCATTAAAAACGCATAATAACCTAACATTTCTCTTCTATGACGTCATCAATATTCATGCGTTATGTAGAACCCTCGAGAAATTGACTTTTCTGGAAACCTCTTGTACCTCCTGCGTCGGCTATTTATAGAAGCGTGTGTCGCCCCGACCATTCATTGTTGATCAAGCTTTGAGAGTGAATACGCTTGCTTTGTGAAAGAAGCTGTGTTTCGCGCTGTTTGTGAAGCTTTGAATTTAAGTGTTGTGTGTCAATTCTTCATTGCTGAGTCTTGAGAGACTGTTAGTGTTATTTCTCGTATATTTTCGCTGAAGTCTTGTCAGTGAAAGTGTTCTATTTTGTGTGAGAAATACAGCATTCGTGAGAGTTTCTCATCTAATCGAACTGTTAAAAGCACTTTACTGCTAGATTGTGCTTGTGAATTGTGTACAGCTGATTGTTCTACGAAGTTCTAGAAGAAATAAAGTTTGTGTTCCATCCTGACAAGTGACTTTTTACTTGAACTTTTTACACCAACTGGACTATCAGAACGACGAACCCCAGGAATAGCAGAGTAATTCCGCAACACTATTATACATAAGCATGTCTCCAAATAGAGTTAGGATGTCTCTAAATAGAATTTGGATTAAAAATGACTTTGGGGATAGGTCTGAAGCTAAGTTCAGGCTTGAGAACAGCCTTAAGTAAAATGTATGTAATTTAGTTTCTGGAATATATCCCTGTTTAATTAAGTAACGTGTGTTAGAGCCGTCGATATCATTTAGGTGGAGCCACCTGTATTTTTTTGTTTTTAAACACGTCTTAGGGAATGAAATAGAAAGTAGGAAGGGGGCTTTGAAAGGAGTATCAGAGTATCCTGTAGTATCAGAGAGTATTAATGAGACCCTGGATATGTACTCTATGTACTCTAAAGAGTCTATTTTCTTTTTTTCTATAAATTATACTTATTTTACGTACCTTTTAGTGAAAAGAGAAAAAATCAGTTATCCATGAAATTCTCGGTTTGAACCGTAAGAAAGGATTGCATTTCATAAACACAACTCGCGTGTACAGGGTGGCCATAATTAAACTGCAAGTGTTCAAGGGGTGCTGGAGAGAAAACTACCAGGAATATTCCAGTGAAACTTGGTATCTACACGTTTCAGAACATGCGCAACTCAAATATGCAATAAAAACACCGCCTTTTTCACCCGATAGATGGCGCTATATCGTGTTTAAATGCTTATGGACGTCCTATATGCAAATTTTAAGCCCATCGAACAGTGTAAAAACAAGGCGCCATTGAGTAATGGTCAATCTGACTCTGACTAAGAAGGGACGTGCCTTGTTAGTGAAGATATTCTATCAGAATGGTAGCCATTATTCAGCTACTCTGAAAGAATACCGGCGTATGAAAGGATTAAGAAGAGGTCCAATGAGTGTCCATGAGAAAAAATAATGGTTTAATTGTTTTCCAAAGCATCTTTATGAATTGTTTAATTTGTGATCTTAATTTACGTTACGTTCGGAGTTGTCCGTGGTTTTCTGTGGAATTTTGATAAACTGTAAATGATGCTTTATATTGTTTATATGCCTCTTAGAATGTCACTATGCTCTGTCTATCGGTTTTGGAAGTTGTATAGGCCACCGGTGAGCTTTGAAATACGGTACAGCGCCATCTATCGGGTGAAAATGGCGATTTTTTTTTTCATATTTGACTTGCGCATGTTCTGAAACGTGTAGATACCCAATTTCACTCGAATATTCTCTGCAGCACCCCTTGAACACTTGCAGTTTAATTATGGCCACCCTGTACTTAGAAACCTGTTAATATTTGTTCGTTTGAACTGAATGGGACAAAAAATTTGCTTTTCAGTATCCATATTAGCTCAAAATTGCTATTGTCATTCCAATAGTCACGAATGTGCGATTTTGTTCCTCCACTTTCTAACCACTCCACTAAAAACATCAGTAATTTTTCTTCTTTTTTTTTTTTTTCGTTTTCTTTTCCTTCCTATATCTTTCTATTTTTGACCTTTTTCTTTCGTCTTAGTGATCTCTCTTCTCACTGCCTTTTTTCTTTCTCAAAAAAAAAAAAAAATCAGCAGCGTTACTTTCATTGCGTCTCTATCTTCCCCCTCTGACTTCTCCCCCTCTCTTCCTTTCACTTCAAGATTCCGTCCCTAATTAAAGTGGAACAAATTTCGTGCTAAACCGAGCGTGCGGATTTTAATAGCATGCTGTTGCTGCCTACTTTCCCCTTCCCCCCCTTCCCTCTCTCTTCCATAAAAAAACTTGAGATAGATGTATCCATGAAGGAATCGAATAAATTTCATTTATTGTATTAAGATGAGCCAAGTGTCTGATTAAACGTTTTATTTTCAGTAATCTACTTATACCCACCCGTCTATCGATATGTAACACACAGGGATATTCAAAACATTTCTGGGGGGGTGGGTGTAAGGACTGGTATAGAGGGATCCCCAATATTCTATTGGAACAGAATGTTTATGAATATTCTAGGCAGTCTCTTCTCAAATGTTCAAATTTCACTAAATGTTTCGTCTGCCATTTATTCTCTTCGGGATAAACATTTAACACTTAAATGCCTTGTGTTGCCTTTTAGTAACAAACCCAATTTAGTTACTACCCAATTTATTTCATAAACATGAAGCAAATTAAATGGAAGCTTTAGTTGCAAAGTCTTTAAAGTTCACGTGTGTTTAATTTTACAGAAATTGATCAAGAAAATTTTGTCTTTCGGTTCTTAAAGCTGTGTGCTGCCTCTTTAAGAAATGAAAATTGCAGTACATTATGCATTCAAGGGTTAAAAAAGAATCCCTTAACTTTCGTCAATGCTATGAAATTTAAGGGAGATCTTTTTTCGTGATTTCGTTTATTTTTGATTCATAATTTCTACTGATCCTTTAACATCATTGATATCTTCTATTTCTATCCAAGATCAGCTTAGTCTTCTTTTTCAGTCCGGTTTTTAAATCCACGCATTGCATCCGCCGTAATAAAATGTACATATATCAATGTTAATGAATGGGAAAGTTTTTGTATTATATAAAAATGAGATATATTAAGCGTACTAAAATTTCTTAAATCTAGAGTTTGATAAAACAAAATGGAAACAAATCACGATGCCTACCATGTTCGTCGTAGATGGAACAAACTGATGACGTCAGTCATTAAGTAAGTCACATAAATGACATGGATGTTTTGACTAACATAATGACACTTCACAAAAAAAACGATGGAATTTCATTCATGAAAGCAAAGTAGATTCAAAATATCAAATTAATAAATAAAATACAAATGAGAGATTTGAATTGAATATTTTAAAGTTACATTAAAATTTACGTCAGTTTATGGACATGCTGGAAACTTCTTCTGTAATAAAAAGTTAAATAAATCAAATTAAATATATATGAAATTCTAATGTTTTATTCTTTATCTTTTCAGATGTTGGCCTATCTCACCACTTAAGATTCAGGCTTTTAAAGTTCGTTATTTTGCCATTTTTTTGGATACACCTTCGAGATAGACTCCTTACTGCAATAACGGTAAATTTATACATTGTTTGATGTTAAGTTTTTAATAGTGGCTACTTATTAAACGTAACGAATCATGCTTACAGCTGTATGTCGATTATTTTCTTTAAAATGTATTCCACTTCCTCCATTTATTGTCATTTTTTTTAATGTAGAGAGAGGAGGTAAAATCTCAATTCCAGCCATTTCTTGAATGATCCACGTGTTCGTGAAAGAATATTTCCTTTTTATCTTTCTGTGTACATTTTTACATTTGAGGGGGTTATCCGCATATCTTTTTTTGAATGAAACACGAGTTTTCCCTTATATCAGTAATTAAAGAGTATTATACGATACTTACTTTGCTCATATTCATCGAAGATTTTATTGTTAACAGCATTTATAAAATTAAAGAAAGGAGGGAAAAGGGAAAATACACATATTTGAAAAAAATTATATGTTTATTTACAGGATTATTACAGTGTCTATATTTATACAATTATTGCTCCAACAATGAAGAGACAAACAATTCCTTCCAACAAACTATGCAAAAAACAGTTAATTTTACTGAAAATTTTACCCAAAGAAAAAATTCAAATGAAGTATCATTATAAATACAGGAACAATACAAAACTTACATAAATATCTTGCATTCTTTTGCAATTTTTTCAGAATATAGATGTCAAGATTTTTTACAGACAATGTAAGCAAATGAAGTAAAGCATTTAAACACTTAATTTTTGGGAAAGAGAAAAGCACAATGCCTTTTTATTTTCATGGAAAATTATATATTTTTAATGGCAAACAAACTAAAATTTTAATCCACAGTTTAAATGAAATTTTTAGAACAAATATAGGTACAATAAAAAACAACTTTAAATATCATCTGTTATTTTAGCTTTCTATTTCATAATTCAAACATTTTAAATCAACAATATGTACAAAATCATTTATTTACAATATAGCAAATTTCATGTGAGATTAAATTAACTAACATTGATTAATAATAATAGCACTCGGCTTTTTTTAATGTAAACAATTTTAGTTTTCCAGAGTGAGAATATTTCATTACTTCAATTTTTCGCAGATTCAAAAACAAGGATTTCTCTTTTCTTTAAGTAATCAGACTTAAATTTAAACCCAAAGCAAACATTTAAATAAAATCTCTTTAACGAATATAGGTTCGATACAAAACCATTTTAAATATGTTGTTTTATTTTACTTTTCTTATTTCATAATTCAAAAATTGCAAATCAACAATATGTACAAGAACATTTATTTACAATAGCTTTTTCTTGTGCGATCACAGTTGCTTAAAAAATGATAATTAATAATATTCGGCTTTTTCTACTGTAAACAAATTTTAGTTTTCCAAAATGAGACAATTTCATTCCTTTAATTATTTGATGCTTCAGAAAGGAATTTTGTTTGTTCAAACAAGATAAAATTTATTTTTATAAGAAGAAATACTTTATTTAGAACAACAGAACAGAGCACACTCTTATTTTTTAATTTTGCTAGGAGAGAAATTTTCATATGGCAAAAACTGACATTGGTATTTAAAGGCTACTTATATTATCAATTTAGTTAAAACATCAAATGGTATTTTGAAGTATAAAAAAATAAGCAAATTACATTAGAGAGTTAAAATAATTTGAAATATCTTTTAGGGAGGTATGTACTTAAAAGAAACAGCACACATAATTTTATGGAATGTTTCAAAAAAAATTAAAACAAACAATTTTGCTAAGTGTATTTTACTTAAACAATCTTTGCAGTACATTTTTCACCTATTAAAGTAGATAATTTTCGTTTATTATTTTTGATTTTTTGCAGGCTGTCATTTTTAGCTTTTCAGTAGTTATTTAGTAAAATATTTGCTGTGACAGAAAGACATATTTTAACTATCACATCAATTGAAGTACCACAAGAACACATATTTACACCAATACTATTTTCAAGGATTATTTTTCCATTGCAGTTTTTATGACTATATTTTTTAAATTCGTTTGTTTTAAAAACTTACCTTCAAAAATAAAAAATGAACTTATTACAGTATGCAAAGTAAAGCTACTTGGCCACTTAAGGCTGTCTCGATCAATCAAACAGAAGTACTTGGAAACTTCTCCAGAAGGATATTCAAATTCAATGTCCTTACTAGATGATTACACAGAAACACACATCATAATTTAAACCATGCTGTACCTTATATGGTACATATCCAGCAATATATATGAGCGCAGAATGCGTAGTTGATGAAATATCCTTGTTATGAGAGAGTGGTTTATAACTTCCAATAACGCTTCGTAATTTTTTGAATTGTCAGTATCTATAGTGTTTAGTTCAGAACAATCAAGAAATTTAATAGTGAATTCTTGTACTTGTTTAGAATACAATTTAATTAAGTCTTCTTTGATGGGAAAGCGTTTGTCAAAATGATTAACGCATATATATATATAAAACTCTTGAGGATCCAGAAACAAAATCTTTCCTATTTATTGTTGATAACCAATTTTTCCTTTTTTCTTCATCGCTTGGAAATAAAAATGCAGCTGTGTACTTTTTTTCTTTAGTGTAATTTGATGTGTAGCCTAGCACACAGCACTATCGGGGCATCTGGAATAAAAATATGAATATTAATCGTACGATGCTACGTAATCGTATAATCGTACGATTAAACAAATACTACATTTTAAAGTCTGTTTATAAAAAATATTTTACGCGTTATTATAATCCAAATTTTGAAAATCGTTATTCATATTGCATTAAGATAACGTATAATCCCATTTTAAATTAAAATGAGTGGCAAATAATATAACATACGATCCTATTCAGCAAAAGAATAACCCTACCGTTACCAAATTCGTACAAGAAATCCTACAATTGCTTGAACGTATTTTTCAAGTACTGGTCAAGATAAACATAGTAAATATTTCATTAAACAGATGGATAAATGTGTTTACAATCCTACGTATACAAAAGTAAATCAATATATTAAACCAGGGGTTGCGCTGGCTCTTTTTAACATTTCGCCAATTCATTCGCCAAGTTAGATTTTTCCGGACTTCATTAAGAAAAGTAATTGTCTACATTTTCGCCAAAACGTATTTTCTTTCGCCAAACTAATTTTATTTTCGCAATTTGCGACGTTGGCAATCGTCAGCGCGACCCCCTGCATTAAACAGTTTAAGGAGAAGTAGCAGAGAACATAAACAATCTTGCAGTTTCAAAATATATAATTTTAAAAACAATAAATTTCAACTTACCTTTACAAGACTAATCCAGTACGAAAATAACGTGCAAGCACCAGTTACAATCAAATGTATTATGGAATAAGTAGAAATATTAACTTAGAATCATAGGCGTAGAGTTATATGGGCCCGTGGGGCTCGAGCCCCCCCAATAAATTGTGAATAGGGGCTGAGCCCACCCAATAATTTATCACTCAATACAGAAAACTCATTTATACTAACATAAAAAAAAGTATTCACGTCATTTACAAACGTTTAAAAAAAACCTTTACTTGTACTTTTAAAAATGTTCTTCTTTTGATTTCAATCATGATTTAGTATTCATTGTGACGCCCTGTAACACAAAATGTTAAGCTGCCCTCGCCAGGCTCTGGTTCATTAAAATCAGTTTATGCAATGTAAAGTATGAAATGAAGAAAAGTTCAGATGTGTCTAAAATGCACTATCTCATCGAATATTTTTTTTTCCCTCCTTTGGATTTTTTACTTTGCTTCTATTTTTAACTTATAACATGGTAGGAAGATACTAACATGAATACTTACCTTACATTGGTATAGAATTCTATGGACTCATAGAGATCGAGTGCCTCCAATAATTGACACTTATATATAGTAAGTCATAGCTGCCAACTACTACGGAATATAACTAACCACTTTTTGTAAACAGGTATTTTTTAATTATTTTTTTCAAAATAGTAACCAGCTCGTTCGCGCATCACAAAAATTTTGCTATATTTTAAGCCGAAAAATCATGTAGAAAAAGTGGTTCATTATATTCCGTAGTAGTTGGCAACTATGAGTAAGTTATATGTACGTGAATCAGTGGCGTAGCCATAAATTTTTCATGGGGGGGGGGGTTAAGACTTCTGCAACTCACATATATGTATACGGGTGTATGATAAGGGAGTGAAGAATATACATTTTGTATGGCCAAAAAATTCCTTATGGGGGGAGGGTTATGACCCCCTAACACCCTCCCCCTTTGGCTACGACACTGACGTGAATATAAGTGGTTGAGGGGCCCGGCCCCCTCAATAATTTTGAAAACTTTACGCTTATGCTTAGAATTGTTTCGGAATGTAAGTAATCACGTTTGCATACGTCATTCGAACTCGTTCCGCATGGAGGAAACAGGCCTCAATCTCTAGCTCTCTCTCTCTGGGATGGCAACAGGCCCGCCAATAACGATGGCCCCGGACAAATCGAAATCTTAAACGTCGTTATTCAGATTTGTTAGAAAATGGACCGAAATGAATCTGTCGGTCCGCAAACAAGCGGCCTTTGATGTACACTGTGCATTCATGAATCCCGTTTGACAAATTGGCTCCGAAAAGCGAATGGGGAGACACTGTCCAGAGCTCTAATAGCTTTCGCATTTCAAAGCAAAGGGCGGTTTATGCCTGTGACTCGGGGTTAATGTCCCCGGGTTACTCCCCCCGATCGTCGCTGACTGCACTAGTCACATTGTAAACAATGCTCGATATATTGAGTATCGTGCTTAAACCAAAGACTAAGGGGCGATATGTTCTAGGATTACATCCATTTTTACTTTCCGAACATGTACTCTGTAAGGAAAGTATTGTAATCATGAAAAAATTCGAATTCGATATTTTGGAGTATTGACACGTTTTGGGGTCTTCTGAATTCATTTATGCTATTTTTACGAGATGTATGTATGTATGTGTGTATGTGTGTGTGTGTGTGTGTGTGTGTGTGTGTGTGTGTGTGTGTGTGTGTGTGTGTGTGTGTGTGTGTGTGTGCGTATGTGTGTTTGTGTGTATGTGAGTGAACACGATAGCTCCTGAACGGGGCATGCGATTGAGCTCAAATTGGGTATATATGTCATAAACCACCGTCGCAAGACCGGTATTGATTTTGGTGTGTATAGGACTTAGTTTTTCTACAGAGCTACGACAAAGATTTCTTTTACATTATGGCCTATAGGGTGAAATTCTTGAAAATGCGCTAGCGTTTAAACGGTACTTCCGATTGAGCTCAAAAAGTATATATAAACCACCGTCGCAAGACCTGTATTGATTTTGGTGTGTATAGGTCTTATAGTTTTTCAACAGGGCTATGACAAAGATTTCTTTTACATTATGGCCTATGGGGGGGAAATTCTAGAAAGTGCGCTAGCGTTTAAACGGTACATTCGATTGAGCTCCAATTGGGTATACATGTTATAAACCACCATCGTAAGACCGGTATTGATTTGGGTGTGTATAGGACTTATAGTTTTTCTACAGGGCTACGACCAAGATTTCTTTTACATTATGGCCTATGGGGAGACATTCTTGAAAGTGCGCTAGCGTTTAAACGGTACATTCCATTGAGCTTAAATTTGGTATATATATTTGAATGATTCATCGATTAAAATTTATTTAAATGCTTGGTAATGATCTTAATCGTAAGTGTTCGGAAAGTCGAGTGGAGTCACTCCAGATTTTTTTAAACTACCTTTTTTTTTTTTTTTCAAATGTATGTTTTTTCTAACTTTTGCAAACTCGATATATATTTTTTTTTTTTTTTACTTTCTGCTCTTTAATTTTTAATTTATTTTATATGTGAACACTTTCGGACAAAATGCTTATCAAAAACAGTTTCTAAAGTTATACCTTTTTTTAGCCATGGCTAAGCTATTGGTGTTTGTAAATTCAATTGGAAACGAATCCCATATGTCATGTATCAAACCTCGAAAATATATCATATATTTTTTCTCAACAGAAGAAAAAAATAAATCGTTAGCCTTTTTTTAATGAATACACGCTTAAATCTATTGAGTAAAATAATAATCAAACGGAGTCTATTTTTACTCAATTTTTGACATCAAACAGCCATTCTCCCGATTGAGTAAAATTGGCTCCATTCATCGACAAAAATCAATGGAGCGAAAAATTCTCAATTTTTGAGCATTCTACAACAGCTCCATTTAGGCTCAATAATAATCAAAACTGAGGAGTGTCTGTCCGTTTTTGATTAATATCACTGTACTGAATTATGATTATTATTTAAGCTATTGAATGAGCGTTTTTACAAAATCAGCCCTTTTTTAATTAATATATCTGTACTCAATTATGATTATTATTTAAGCTTGAAAAAGGGTGTCTTATGAAAATTGGCTGTTTTTGATTAATATATTGAATGATTCGTTTTCTTCATTTTTTATTATCAGAGCTGTCATCTATGATTATAAGCGCGAGAAAATAAATTTTAAATCAAGGCCAATACATTACATATATCTTAATACACTATAAAAAAGTATTTTTTTAATAAATAGACTATAATTTCACTATAGTCTCTCGTTATAAAACGAATTCACAGTACAGTCAGAATACACAAATGCAATCATGGTTAAACCAGCTGTGAGATTTAATTAAAGCAGCGATCCAATTTATTGACATGAAAAAGGTAAAATACTACTTACTCACTTTGAGTGGAGATATCCTAACTTCATTTGTTTTACAACAGCTTTTTATAATCCAATCGTAAGAAACTATGTCATTAAAGCGAAATCTTTACCTAAAGCATCTCCTCCATATCTAGGCTGAATTTATTTCATTAAATTTAATTTAATGAAATAAATTCAGCCTAGCCCATAAATTCAGCTCAGCCCATTAAATTATTAAAATTATCACAAGCGAATACACACACAACTAATCATCCACAACAAAAGGACTTGGCATTAACTAAAAGTGCATCTAGTATCCTCTTCAGAGATTCTTTTAATTCATATTTTGATAATGACGCGCTCGCCCTTCGATGCCCGCCCAGCCGTGTTTGTGAATATGAATCGTTATCCGTTGAAGAGCGTTGGTCACGTGATAGTAATAGGATATGGGTCGTGGGGGAGAAGAGAGAATACTCAAATAGACAAAAATATTGTGAAAATTGAGTTAAGTCTAGTGAATCTAGTGAATCGGGAGATTGAGGCGAATTGAGGAGATAACAAATTATTGTCTTTAATGAGTTTTTTTTTAGCGTAAAAGGATTTAAAAATGCCGATAAGAAATTTAATCAATGAAGGAGTGTTAGTTTTAATCAATAGATTGAAGCGTGTAAATAAGTAAAACAGCGCTCTGTCTCTCAGAAAATAATTTACGAAACAAACAAAAAATATCCAACATTTTAATTTATATATATGTTAGTTATGCTACTTTCCCTGTATTTATAAAGTACGCCACTACTATTTCAATTCTCATAACTAATTTTTGCAATGAAATGAATTTTTACATTCATAGTAAGGTAGATGATTCGATGAGACAGGGTTAACTGTATTGGATCTACGGATCGGTACCTGTCCGGACCACTGTTTTAAACAGACTTCAAACGAAAATCGTCCGCCCTTTTTGACTCCTTAAGTAAAAACACGACAAACCCCGAAACATACCCGAAAGAACGACCGGGAATCGAATGACTCAAAATGGATTTAGAAGTACCGTACACCTTTTATCTCAAGGGCGCGTAATGACACAGCCCCTTACGCTCTCTCATTACCCTTCCTTGATACGACTCTGAAAAAAATAATAATAAAAGAGTAGGAACGTAAGTGCCATCCCATGGTAATTTTTCTACATTATGCTCACTCTTATAAGTTCCGGGGGATGGGGACGGGGAAGTCCATTGCCATGTGGAACGACGACAGATTAGGGGAACCTGGCAATTTATCGGATGGGAACTTGGAGTGGCCATGATGCTTTGCTCTCTCTCTCCGATGACACTAATTAGGGCGCGAGGGGATCGGGGTGGGAGGATGTGGAGCGTTGATCTCGCTGTGATGAGAGTTTAATAGGTTAGGAGAGAGAGAGAGAGAAGGTGGTGTTCGGGGGTGGACCTGTGTGATGCTATTCCATCCCAGTTCGTCGTTAAGGGTATGTCCTCTGGAGTACGGAACATTCCCCGCACTCACAATCTTCTGGAACAGTTCACTTCGGAGCTGGACCGGGGGAAGACACTTTTCTTGCCCCCCCCCCCCTTTTATTCCGATGTATGGATATGTATCTACAAATACGACATATCATTCATATGCTTTAACCCTTTGAGGCGCAACCCTTTCCCAATTCTGAAAAAAGGGACAGCCGTTGGCATCGCTCGACTTAACTACCAGCAAGAGGGCGGACGATCGAAAAGTTCGTCGCGTGCCACAGACCTAGAGATCCTTTTTTGACGCAGCTGGCTGTGCCGGCACAGCCAGCTGCGTCAAAAAAAGGGTCTCTGGCACAGCCAGCTGCGTCAAAAAAGGGTCTCTAGATCTGTGGCACGCGATGAACGTTTCGATCGTCCGCCCTCTTGCTGGTTGTTAAGTTGAGCGATGGCAAAGGTTGCCCTTTTTTCAGCATTGGGCAATCTATCCAGCTGTTCTCGCCTTCTTCCATGTTTCAGCAGATGTCAGTGCTGTTAAAAAGAATCGTGACCCTTTTTTGACGGGAAATGACGTGCTAAGGATTCTCGTGGAGCTATATCACCCGCAACTATTTTTATAGAAATGAAATATATTCTTCGTGACGGGCAACAGTCAAAACATCAGAGTTGGGTGTTCCCAGAGGGGAAACACTGAGCGTTAAAGGGTTAACATACATGCAACGTTGTCTTTCACCAACGGAAATTTTTTTTCTAATCAATGCGTTCGACATGATTTTCCTTCACTCTTTGAAGTTTCCCTAGTAAAAGCATTTATATTTAAAGGTCAGGCTTAAAATAAGAGTGAAGTGTTTGTTGTGCCCCATGCTGAAAAAAGGGCCGCCATTGACATCGCTGGACTGAACGACCCGCAAGAGGGCGGACGATCGAAACGTTCATCGCGAGCCACAGATCTCGAGACCCTTTTTTGACGCAGCTGGATGTCAGTGCTGTTTAAAAAGAATCGTGGCCATTTTTTTTTGCGGGAAAGGACGTGCTAAAAAGTAAAGGATTCTCGGGGAGCTCTGTCACCCGCCACTCTTTTTATAGAAATCCAATCTATTCTTCGTGACTGGCCACAGTCAAAACGTCCGAGTTGGGTGTTCCCAGAGCGGGAACACTGCGCATTAAAGGGTTAAAAAAGGGGGGGGGAGTTTTTAGCATACCACAACAACTCTTTATTTTTAAGGAGAAAATTGTTTTTTTCCCCAAATGGCGGGCACTAGCCACAAGCCTTTTCCATTACTAAGGCCCGAACGACTGTCCATTTAGTTATTGTGGACACTCAATGCACGGTCAGCGTCACCGCCTATGAAGGGACCGACCCTTGAACACCCAAGTCCGAGGAGGGAATCGAAGCCGGGCCCTAGGCGTCGTAGAATGGTGCTTAAGCCACTGCACCAGATGGGCGGCTGAAGTTTTAGCTGGTCAGTGTCCTTGTAGCAACGATTTTTTTTCGCTTCCTCGGACATAATAAAAAAATAAAATAAAACCAAAAACAACAAAGTAAGTAAATCATGCTGAAGTGAATGACGTAAGCAAGTGTTTTTTCGCAAGCATTTTATTGGCATAACTTTTTTCCCTTTTGCCGTTGGCAACAACGATTTGTTTATTCTGTTTTTAGAAACTTCGGAACAAAATTTTCTTTCGCGTTCGTGTCCACCGCTCGCCGTTTGTGCATTTTTTGGAATGTTTTCTTGTGTGCCCTAGGGAACAGTTAGAATTAAAGAACATCAAAATGGAGCACGGACTCAACCCCCTATAAATACAGCTAAGATATATAATTATTTTTTTGTTTTGTTAACTTCTCCTGTCTGATGAAAGCATAAAGCAGTTAAATTGGTCTGATTAAGTGCAATTACAGAACATAAATATCCATTTTTGAATCATCCAGTATATTGAGATATTTCAGGATTTCTGTGTGTGTAAAGGTGACCTATTTCAGATATTTTAAAAATAAATTTGTGAATGTGTAAACCCATACTGTTTCGTCTGACAATTTTTAATTTGTTCCTTTTTTACTTACCTATGCGATCACGGCCACGCCATAATCCTACAAAATGTTGACACATTTCTGTCGTAGACTAAAAAAAAAAAATATCATTTCTTGATTTCGAGTTCACTTATGGGCTTGCGCGTGGTCTGGGCAGCCGTTTTGGCGTTGGAAAGCGTTCTATAATAGACGTGTTCTGCTGGATTCACCTTTCTTGTTCCTTTTCAGCGAGCGGTAGCAGTCCGCTCTGTTTGGAAGACCCCCCGCTTTCTTCTCCTCTTGTTCGTCTCTCTTTTCACTTCTTGCTCCCGTCTCTAATTAAAGTCGAACAAATTTTGCGCTAGGCCGAGCGTGTGGATTTTTTTTTTTTAGGGTGGCCTCCACCTTCCCCCCCCTGCCACCGCCCCCCTGTCTCTCTCTAACACACAAAGAGAAAGGGAAATAAATCTTTGCAGTGGAGGGGAAAAGGAGGGAAATTTCATCTTCATCTTTTCAGGGAAGAGAAGCAAATTCATTTGTTTTTTTTCCCTGTCTGTGGCCGATAATGGGAGGGTTGCTGCTCCAAGCAGTTAGCTCCATCCAACGGCAGTTCGGAATCACGTTTAATATTTTGCAGTTTATAAAAAATTAAAAATCTGAAACACTTCCAGATATTAACTACGCACTGAAGTGTTCTGTATTAACCCTTTGAGACGCAACCCTTTCCCAATGCTGAAAAAAGGGCAGCCGTTGCCATCTCTCGACTGAACGACCCGCAAGAGGGCGGACGATCGAAACGTTCATTGCGAGCCACAGATCTGGAGACCCTTTTTTGACGCAGCTGGATGTCAGTGCTGTTTAAAAAGAATCGTGACCATTTTTTTGCAGGAAAGGACGTGCTAAAAAGTAAAGGATTCTAGTGGAGCTCTGTCACCCGCCACACTTTTTATAGAAATCCAATCTATTCTTCGTGACTGGCCAATGTCAAAACGTCAGAGTTGGGTGTTCCCAGAGCGGGAACACTGCGCATTAAAGGGTTAAAAAAGGAGGGGGGGGGTTTAGCATACCACAACAACCCTTTATTTTCAAAGAGAAAATTGTTTTTTTCCCCAAATGGCGGGCACTAGCCACAAGCCTTTTCCATTACTAAGGCCCAAACGACTGTCCATTTAGTTATTGTGGACACTCAATGCACGGTCAACGTGACCGCCTATGAAGGGACCGACCCTTGAACGCCCAAGTCCGAGCCGGGAATCGAAGCCGGGCCCTAGAATGGTGCTTAAGCCACTGCACCAGCTGGGCGGCTAGGTAATTGCTGAAGTTTTAGCTGGTCAGTATCCTTGTAGCAACGATTTTTTCGCTTCCTCGGACATAATAAAAAATAAAATAAAACTAAAAACAACAATAAGTAAATCATGCTGAAGTGAATGACGTAAGCAAGTGTTTTTTCGCAAGTCTTTTGTTGGCATAACATTTTTCCCTTTTGCCGTTGGCAACAACGATTTGTTTATTCGGTTTTTAAAAACTTCGGAACAAAATTTTCTTTCGCGTTCGTGTCCACCGCTCGCCGTTTGTGCATTTTTGGAATATTTTCTTGTGTGCCCTAGGGAACAGTTAGAATTAAAGAACATCAAAATGGAGCACGGACTCAACCCCCTATAAATACAGCTAAGATATATAATTATTTTTTTGTTTTTGTTAACTTCTCCTGTCTGATGAAAGCATAAAGCAGTTAAATTGGTCTGATTAAGTGCAATTACAGAACATAAATATCCATTTTTGGAATCATCCGGTATATTGAGATATTTCAGGATTTCTGTGTGTGTAAAGGTGACCTATTTCAGATATTTTAAAAATAAATTTGTGAATGTGTAAACCCATACTGTTTCGTCTGACAATTTTTAATTTGTTTCTTTTTTACTTATGAAGACCTATGCGATCACGGTCACGCCATAATCCTACAAAATGTTGACACATTTCTGCCGTAGACTAAAAAAAAAAAACTCTGGAGTGACTCCACTCCACTTTCCGAACACTTACGATTAAGATCATGACCAAGCATTTAAATAAATTTTAATCGATGAATCATTCAAATATATATACCAAATTGAAGCTCAATCGAATGCACCGTTTAAACGCTAGCGTACTTTCAAGAATTTCCCCCCATAGGCCATTATGTAAAAGAAATCTTTGTTTTAGCCCTGTAGAAAAACTATAAGTCCTATACACATCAAAATCAATACTGGTCTTACGATGGTGGTTTATAACATCTATACCTAATTTGAGCTCTATCGAATGTACTGTTTAAACGCTAGCGCACTTTCCAGAATTTTCCCCCATAGGCCATTATGTAAAAGAAATTTTTGTCGTAGCCCTGTAGAAAAACTGTAAGTCCTATACACACCCAAATCAATACCGGTCTTGCGACGGTGGTTTATAACCTATGTATCCAATTTGAGCTCAATCGAATGCCCCGTTCAGGAGCTATCGTGTTTACTCACATACACATACACACACACACACACACACACACATACATACATACATCTCGTAAAAATAGCATAAATGAATTCAGAAGACCTCAAAACGTGTAAGTACACCAAAATCTCGAATTCGAATTTTTTCATGATTACAATACTTTCCTTACAGGGTACATGTTCGGAAAGTAAAAATATCATTTCTTGATTTCGAGTTCACTTATGGGCTTGCGCGTGGTCTGGGCAGAGTCACGACGGATTCCGTTTTGGCGTTGGAAATGGTTCTATAATCGACGTGTTGTGCTGGATTCACCTTTCTTGTTCATTTTCAGCGAGCGGTAGCAGTCCGCTCTGTTTGGAAGACCCCCGCTTTCTTCTCCTCTTGTTCGTCTCTCTTTTCACTTCTTGCTCCCGTCTCTAATTAAAGTCGAACAAATTTTGCGCTAGGCCGAGCGTGTGGATTTTTTTTTGGGTGGCCTCCACCTTCCCCCCCCCTGCTACCGCCCCCCTGTCTCTCTCTAACACACAAAGAGAAAGAGAAATAAATCTTTGCAGTGGAGGGGAAAAGAAGGGAAATTTCATCCTCATCTTTTCAGGGAAGAGAAGCAAATTCATTTGTTTTTTTTCCCTGTCTGTGGCCGATAATGGGAGGGTTGCTGCTCCAAGCAGTTAGCTCCATCCTACGGCAGTTCGGAATCACGTTTAATATTTTGCAGTTTATAAAAAATTAAAAATCTGAAACACTTCCAGATATTAACTACGCACTGAAGTGTTCTGTATTAACCCTTTGAGACGCAACCCTTCCCCAATGCTGAAGAAAAGGGCAGCCGTTGCCATCTCTCGACTGAACGACCCGCAAGAGGGCGGACGATCCAAACGTTCATCGCGTGCCACAGATCAAGAGACCCTTTTTTGAAGACAACTGGCTGTGCGGCACAGCCATCTGTCGTCAAAAAAAGGGTCTCTCGATCTGTGGCATGCGATGAACGTTTCGATCAACATTCATCGCGTGCCACAGATCGAGAGACTCTTTTTTGAAGATAACTGGCTGTGCGGCACAGCCATCTGTCGTCAAAAAAGGGTCTCTCGATCTGTGGCATGCAATGAACGTTTCGATCGTCCGCCTCTTGCGGGTCGTTCAGTCGAGCGATGTCAATGGCGGCCCTTTTTCAGCATGGGGCAGTCTATCCGGCTGTTCTCGCATTCTTCTATTTTTCAGCAGATGTCAGTGCTGTTAAAAAAGAATCGTGACCCTTTTTTGACGGAAAAAGGACGTGTTCAAAAGTAAAGGATTCTCGTGGAGCTATGCCACCCGCCACTCTTTTTATAGAAATCCAATCGATTCTTCGTGACGGGCAACAGTCAAAACGTCAGAGTTGGGTGTTCCCAGAGCGGGAACACTGCGCGTTAAAGGGTTAAAAGCGTATCCTGACCCATGCTGCGTCTTTTTCTTCATTCTGTTGGAAAGTGTATCATAACTCATGAGTGTGCCGTATTTTTCTTCCTTGTTCCATAAGACACGTTTCAGAATTGAAATCTGTATTAAAATCATCTACCAAGACTGTTTATCAGTGTTCGTCAGGCGTATTCTTACTACACTTGTCCTTTGTTATAAACTGTCGCGTTTGCCAGTTTCTAGCCAAATTTGGAAGATATCGCCAAGCTTGGCTTAGTTTAGAGGACTTATTTTTCGGCCCCAAACACGGCGATCCATTATCAGCAATGGCACACCGTGGTGACTTTCAACATTTTATTCTCCCCCAACCCCCCGCCGCTGGTACAATGCACCCTTTTGACACATTTGACCTCATTTGACACATTTGACACAAGTGCCTCGCCATGACAAATCGTGTCGACAAGTTATGTCGACGCAAATAAAACTAATTTATTTTAATAGCACTCCAGTGCCAAAAAAGAATTATTTAATATTAACACGGTAAAAAAAAAAAAAAAAAAAAAAATCCATGAACATTCCTTGAAAATAATGGGGAAAAGTTGGACATGCCAGTAAGATACAGAAAGTAAGCATTCCCGAGTGAAAACTTTACTCTTTACTTTAACCAGTTCTTCTAGAATGTTGATTTCACGATTCACTTAAAAATGACCTACACTGTAAGAAAAATGCTAGAACGTTACTTGGGAATTATTTGCTGCCGAGGGATCCTAGCATTCCAAGGAACGTTGTATGAAAGTACCAGGAACATTATTGAACAATTTATACAGAACAATACCATTCGGTGGAGCTTTCCCGAGTTCTTCAGTACAGTTCCTGATATTTTCGTGGAACATTTCTTGGAATGCTAGGCCCCCTCAGCTGACCATTATACCCAAGGAATGTTCCTGCATTTTTTTACAGTGTAGCCTTGGAGGTGTGAAATATTTTTACGTATAAATTTACAAAGGTAGTCACTCACAAAGTATCGCAGCTTATAGCTTAAAGCTAACAGCTTACACGATTACGTTAATGAAAATGACTGTTGATTTTTATTAAACTCGGCAAATAATAATGTTGCAGGATACTCTGCTTATTTCCCGGGTTCGTCGTTGTAAAGTAAAGTGGGTGTAGAAAGTTCTAGTAAAAAGTCCACTGGTCAGGATGGAACACAAACTTTATATCTTCTAGAACTTCGTTGAACCATCAGCTGTACCAAATTCACAAGCACAATCCAACAGTAATGAGCTTTTAGCAGTCCGCTCAGATTTAAAGCTCTCACAAATGCTGTATTTATCACACAAAATAAAACAATTTCGCAGGTAAATAAATATTAAGTGAAAATGTACGAGAGATAACACTACTCAGCAATCTAGAAGTTACACACAACACTTTAAAAGCAGCTTCGAAAAGCAAGCCAAAACACTGCTTCTATCACAGAGCAAAGCAAGCGTACTCACTCAGAGAGCTCAACTCGCACTGAACTGGGGCTTGTGAAACACGCTTATATTTATACCCGACGCAGAAGCCAACAAGAATCTTCGAGAAAGGTCTATTTCTCGAGGATTCCACATAAAGCGGGAATTTGGATTACGTCATAGAAGAGAAATGTTAAGTTATTATGCATGTTATGCAGAAAAAGCAGTTTTACAGGCCCCATAGGGAAAATCGCACCGAATGGCCAAAATGTCGCCAAGCTTGGCGACTTTTGGCGAAATATCGCCCCATTGGGCGCCCAAAATAAGTCCCCAAAAGTGAAGTCATCGCGGGTCTAGGACCGATATTTCTCGATATTTCTAGAATCCCCATAGAAACACAATGGGGAAACCAAAACCTCCGTATCTCCGGTTCTAGTTGCCGATTTTGATGCAACAAAAAGCAAAATTCAATTATTTGAAGAGTAGATTACGAATTTTGAACTATTTTAAGCCCCAGAACAGCGGGTTGCCCTGAAAATTCGCATCACCCTTCAATGCTAGACTATGCATGTTCGGGATGGCATTTTGCCCCCTTTCCGGGCTTCGTTATAACGCATCTCGTCGTTTGCAATATCGGAACCCTTAATAGAGTCACTCCTCTATGTCATTTAATTTGGGGATTCCGGAAGTTTTCAATGTAACGAGATTTTCGCTGTTGCAGACTTTGCTAAAACAGGATCCGACTGTAATTCGCAGGGCTCGTTATTCCCGAGGAGTGCTCCTGGATTTCTTTAACCCTCTCGTCACCGAATTATGAAAAATCGGAGAAAACAAATCTGTCTAGCAATTAATGCATCTGAAATACTATATTGAATCATGCAAAAATAATTTTTTTTTCTAATGTCGATTCATATTAAATTTTTCTAATATTCATTTCTGCATTTTCGAAACCTTTTGTTACGCTCAAATGAATTTAAAAGGATGCACCTATTAGGTAAAGGTTGAGGAATAACAAAAAAAAACTATACTTACCTTAAAAAGAAAAAAAAACGGTTAAAAAGCAGCATCCCTTTTTTCTTAATTTTTGTCCTGAAACAAGGAAGCGAAAACTGTAAAAAAGGATCTAAATGGATGAGTACTGCCACCTAGGCACGATGTATGCATCGAGTGAAGAGCCTCCTATACTTTCTACATGAATGAATAATATGGATATCACTGAAAGAAAAAAAAAATACTGAATTCAATTGTTTTCTCTCTCAATATTGCTATTTGTAGTAGGAGCCTCCTATGAGGTTCAGGGTGACGAGAGGGTTAACAGTGCATTGTTTTCATAAATGAAACCAGTGCAGTGTTGTCGAGTATCATTTCGGTTTCTTTTTAAAGTAAGATAATTTTTCTTTCTAAAGGTGAAGTCAAACTCTCATAAAATGAAGCAAGTAAGAGAGGTCAAACATGCGTGGACCTTGGGACTGAAGAAGGTAGATTTGCGTCTCGTTTTCAATACGCCATGCTTCCAAGCATCAAGACTACCACTGAGGGAAAAGTAGTTTTACAGGGAAAAAGAAGGCGCACGTTTCATTAACCCTTTGAGGCGCAACCTTTTCCCAATGCTGAAAAAAGGGCAGCCGTTGCCATCGCAGCCAGCATGATACAGCCAGCTCCGTCCAAAAAAGGGTCTCTAGATCTGTGGCACACAATGAACGTGTCGATCGTCCGCCCTCTTGCTGGTAGTCCAGTCGAGCGATGGCAACGGCTGCCCTTTCTTCAGCATGGGGCCATCTATCCAGCCGTTCTCGCATTCTTCCATTTTTCAGCAGATGTCAGTGCCGTTAAAAAGAATCGTGATCCTTTTTGTTACGGGAAATGAAGTGATAAAAAGTAAAGATCATTCTCGTGGAGCTCTGTCACCCACAACTATTATAGAAATCCAATCTATTCTTCGTGACTGGCAACAGTCAAAACGTCAGAGTTGGGTGTTCCCAGAACGGGAACACTGCGCGTTAAAGGGTTAACCCTTGAAAGGCTGTTGATCTTTTAGGCTGTAGGGTATCGTGCAACTTAAGAACAGCTTTTGAACCCTTTGAACAGCTGCCACTTTTGAACAGCATTTTCCCAATGCCGAAAAAGTGCAGCCGTTGCCATTGCTCGATTGAACTACCAGCAACAGATTGGCCGACTGAAGCGCCCATTGTCTGCTACAGAGCTAAAGAAAAGCAGCTGTGTCAAAAATGTTCTTCACCTCTGTGACAGGCGATTGGACCGACCGAGATGTTATGGGTCGTTCAATGGAGAGATGCAACAGCAGCACTTTTCCGGCATTGGACAGTCCATCTGGTTTTTCTTGTCTATCGATGTGTATCTTCATCCCATTCTCCAGTTCTCAGCAGATGCCGCTGTTGATCAAAATAATTCCGACATTAATTTTACAAGTCTAATCGATCATTTTTACGGGATATATAAGGATTAGAATAGAAAAGGAATAGAAAGGAAAGGAATAGAAAAGGATTCTCGCTTGACTGTGTCCTCCTCAAGACTGGGAAAAAACTGCAGCAATCGATAACATTAAATCTCTGTGAAAACACATCCTTTTTAACGCTTTTCCAAGAAAGTTTTAAAATGTTTGATTTCCGTTTATCCCTTTTTTTACTTCTGTCTGTGCTATAACCAGGATGTCAGTGATTTAAATCGGTGATTTTAATCATGATTTAAGCTTTAAAAAATCCGATTAATTTAGTTTTTTTATTTAAATCAATTGATTTATGTAGTATGTAGTATTTTTAGTTCTTTTACTGTAGCTCCCAAAAGAATCTCAATACTTTACACTGCATGGGTAATCATTGTTGAAAGCCTGTTTTAGTTAATCGATTATTTAATTTAAAAAAAGTTTATATACATTATTAAGGATCACAAAATAATGCTCTCATTTGAAAAGAGTGTCTGTAGAACTTATAATTCTTCTACAGGAGTACTCAAAACAATTTCAAAACATGACTGTCTCTTGTGACAGAAATGAATCCATTTCAAGCGCATTACAGTATGTTTATAAGAGTTTACTTTTCGCTTAAAAATTGAAAATACATCTTAAAGTTTGTGTACAGGGTCTTCTAAAATTTAATTAGTGATATGCAGCTTTTTTGTGATAGATTATCTCTGAAATCTCTAAGTGTGTAGGTCCTAGGTTCTAGCCTGGGCAGGGGCGTAGCCAGAAGTTTTTCATTGGGGGGGGGTTACGACTACTGAAACTCACATATATGCATATATGTGTGTGATAAGGGAGTGAAGAATGTACATTTTGTATGGCAAAAAATTCCTTATGGGGGGTTATAACCCCCCTAACCCCCCCTTGGCTACACCCCTGAGCCTGCGGATTGCGGAACTAATCGTTTAGAGTTTTGGCGGTTTTCTCGTAATGTAACTTGTATACGCGTTCAAAACTCTCAAAAAAGTCCTCCGCCCAAGGCGTCTCCTGTCCCATTATGTCGATAACCTCGTGAAGCTTGGCCTTAAATGCTAGACTAAAATGTCGCCAGATTTAATGCGTAATACATTGCCAAACTTGGCTCAAATAGTGTGTCGAGAAATGTTCTATAATAGATGTGTTTGACATGTTTGGTTGTAATCGACAGGGCTATTTCGAACGAAACAAAATGGACGTACGTTATTAAGGATTGGAAAATAAAGATCCTCATCATCAATAGTGTCTGCATCATTTCTAGTTATTTTACAAGAGCTCCCAAAAGAATTCTAATACACGATGCTATTGCTCACGAAACATTCGCAATGCATATTTTATCACGAATATGCGCTTTTCTGCTTAAGTAGCTATCCCCTTTCATATTAAACTAAAATGAAAAATGTAGTTTTGAGTTAAATTATGTAGTGCAGTGTAGAAAAATGGGATGGCCTCTCGGCCTCGCTATTTAAACAGCTCTGTAAAAACAGGTTTTCTTCTTTCGTGTCATTGCTAGAATATTCTTACTCATATATTCCCCAGCCACACACACTTTTCATAAATGTGAGTTTATTCGTTAAAAGAACACATTTAGCACCTAGAGAAAAAAACAAAACAAAAAAAGCACTGGAGTCAGTTGAAATACGCCAAAAAGGCATTTTTGCGTTTTATATCTTCTAATAAGAGAAAGAAAGAGAGAAATGATAAAAAATGCATGCAGCTTTCCTACCTTGCAACCTGCGAAAAGCCTTCACCGCTATCCCGGGAGGTTAGTATTTTGCAAACAACTAAACTTCGCATTAACATTGTTAGGTATATGCCGATTGCATTATGCCTCTGTTCTTTATTTTACTTCCATTTGAGTAGATAAAGTATGAAAGAAAAAAAGAAAATACACGTTTATGGAGGGGGGGGATATAAAGACAGCGAACCTATCGTAAATGCTGTTCAAAGCTGTTTTTTTTTTTTTTTTAGATGTAAGGCGTTATTATTGGAACATTTTTGAAAATAAGGTGTGACTGTTGGATAAAGATATAGACTGCAACAGGGGAATGTAGGGTTTCGGCGGAAAGAAATTGAAATAGAAGATGACTTTTTTTACCGTATATCAGCTCAACGATGTCTGGGGAAAATTCAGAGGTATTTTCGTTTCTCCGTTCTATGACGTCACCCTGTTTTGGTATTCGCATAAGCGCGAAGAATGGATACTTCGGTAAAAAGATTTCAGGAGGTGGGTTTTAGGGCGAGCAGGTAAAATTTCAAATTAACTTCCCCTACAACAGATGCCTAATATCAAAGTTTTAATCAAACCTGTTGCCAAAAAAAAAAAGAAAAACGAACAATAAAAATAAAACTACACTACTGTGCGACCAGGGGTTGATCCAGGACTTTTTGACAGGGTTCCATTTTTGTGAAAATGGGGAGTTTTAACACTTTTTTTGTGAAGTTCATATCGATTAAAAAAAAAAAATCACTTTTTACTTTCCGAACATGTACCATGTAAGGAAAGTATTGTAATCATGAAAAAATTCGACTTCGAGATTTTGGTGTTTTTACACGTTTTGAGGTCTTCTAAATCCATTTATGCTATTTTTACGAGATGTATGTGTGTGTGTGTGTATGTGTGTTTGTGTGTATGTGAGTGAACACGATAGCTCCTGAACGGAGCATTCGATGGAGCTCAAATTGGATATATATGTCATAAACCACCGTCGCAAGACCGGTATTGATTTGGGTGTGTATAGGACTTATAGTTTTTCTACAGGGCTACGACAAAGATTTCTCTTACATGATGGCCTATGGGGGGAAATTCTGGAAAGTGCGCTAGCGTTTAAACGGTATATTCGATTGAGCTCAAATTGGGTATATGTATTATAAACCACTATCTTAAGACCCATATTAATTTGGATGTGTATAGGACTTATAGTTTTTCTACAGGGCTACGACAAAAATTTCTTTTATATTATGGCATAATGACATATGGGGAGAAATTCTTGAAAGTGCGCAAGCGTTTAAATGGTGCATTCAATTGAGTTTCATTTTGGTATATATGTTTGAATGATTCATCGATTAAAATTTATTTAAATGCTTGGAAATGATCTTAATCGTAAGTGTTCGGAAAGTCGAGTGGAGTCACTCCAGATTTTTTGTTAATGATCTTTAAAACAGGTTAAAAAGTATTGTAAAATACCTTTGAAAGGCCTTTTTAATCGATTGTATTTTTGTGAAGGAGCCGTTTTTACTGATTATAATTTTGAGAAGGGGCCGTTTTGATGGATTGAAATTTTGTGAAGGGGGCCCCAAACCTGACCCAATTTTCGTCTGCAACGACTCCTGGCAATTTGATGTGAACTCAAGTGACAATTTCAAGAAATCATTTATCCTACTAATATCATAAATGCCAATGCTTGCATGTATGTTTGTTACTCTTTCAAACTGAAACGGTTCGACAGATTTGGATGAAATTTGGAATAAAGACAGTTAATCATGGATTAACGATCAGGATACTTTTTATCGCGCGAAAAAACACTGTCCTATAATATTAAAAAGAACCATCTTTTATTAAAAAAAAAAAAACACAATTGAGCTTTCTTTTACAAAGCGGTCGATAGATGGCGAAAACTTATAAAATACATAGTTTTTAATAAATAAAATCACCTGAATAAGTTTTTCTTACTAACGTGGATTTATAAGCGGTCTACAGGCGAAGCACACAAATCCGAAGTACATGTTACACAGACAAACAAACAAAAAATAAGTTCTTTTGAAACTTTCATTCAGTTCGAATGATGCATTTTACAACGCGTCTTTTTCCCCTTTTATTTCTAATGTATTACATCCAGAAAAAGGATGTTAGAAATATCCATTTTAATTTTGTTTAATCACACTCATGAATAATGATGCACTTTCCAACTTAATGGAATAAGGAAAGAAAATAGTGAAGACGCACTGATATGATACGCTCTTAATATATAGCACTTTAGTGCGTATTTATTAGGTTGTAACGAAAGTTTCCCGCCACCGCAAACATCGTCAGAACACAGTTCGCATTGGCGTATTGGCTCATATTTTGTCAAACGACTTTTGGCATTTGAAAGAAAGAGGCTTACTTTATAACACTGTGTTGTGAAATCTGTAAAAAATATAGTTATCATTAAGTATAAGGTGTCTCCAAATGGAACTATAGCTCTAGAGGATTACAACCATCATTAACTTCCAGTTGTGTTGCAAAAAGTCAGCTCTAGAATATCAACAAATTATGAGTACAGCTTTAAGTACTATTGTTGTATAATGTGACACTGTGCAGGTTTGGTACCGAAAGTTCAAATACAGTTATCTAAGGAGTTAGAAGTTAGTTTTTCAGGCAGATAGGGCGGAAAACTTTCGTTACAACCTGATAAAATCCGAAAGTGTTTCAGATTTTCTTTTTTTTTTTTCCATTTTTTGATAACGGCAGAAGCTCTTCAGAATTAATATAGGACGAAAATAATTTGTACCTTTTTGTAGGTTTTTATCTCTAAACCACCTAATTTTTGTAACCAGGGGCGGCCCGACACGTTCAGCAAGGTAATCATCGCATCGGGGCACCGGCTTCGAAGGGGCGTCCTGTCGAACTCAAAAACTAAGTAGAGCATGAAAACTGGCGTCGTTTTTACGTTAGCAGGGGGGGGGGCACTTAACCTAGGGCCTCCCGTGTTTGTAACCATCTTAATTTTAAATTCTATTCAGAATCCGAAATATTTCAGTTCCAAGGAAGCCAGTGAGAAACACAAGATTTATTAAGATGGCGAACTAACTGGTCGCCGAACACTTACGATTAAGATCATTACAAACCCTTTAAATAAATTTTAATGGATGAATCATTCAAACATATATAATAATTAAAGCTCAATCGAATGCGCCGTTTAAACGCTAGCGCACTTTTAAGAATTTCTCCTCATATGCCATAATGTAAAAGCAATCTTTGTCGTAGCCCTGTGGAAAAACAATACACATCAACTGATGTCGTATACACATCAAAATCAATACCGGTCTTACGACGGTGGTTTATAACATATATACCTAATTTGAGCTCAGTCGAATGTACCGTTTAAACGCTAGCGCCTTTCAAGAATTTCTCCCCATAGGCCATCCTGTAAAAGAAACCTTTGTCGTAGTCCTGTACTAAGTGCTATACACACCAAAATCAATACCGGTCTTGCGACGGTGGTTTATAACATATATACCCAATTTGAGCTCAATAGAATGCCCCGTTGAGGAGCTATCGTGTTCACTCTCTCACACACACATACATACATACATCTTGTAAAAATAGCCTAAATGAATTCAGAAGACAACAAAACGTGTCAATACACCAAAATTTTGAAGTCGAATTTTTTCATGATTACAATTATTTCCTTACATGATACATGTTCTTAAAGTAAAAAAGATTAAGCATGCCAAGTGCACAGATTATAAAACAATTTCCAACACAACTCTTGCGGCCAACCAAGCTGAAGACCGTCGTCCAACTTGGGAAATCACATCGAAATATCTTGGGTGATGTTTACAGTTTTGGGGCTGAATATGCGCCCCATCCTATTGTTTTGGGGGTGGTTCCTGCAAGCTTTCTATCCTTCATAATGTCATTTTGGGAGAACTATAGGTCTAGTAAAGACCTATAAATGTTATTGACATCCTTCAAATGAAGTGTAAGCGGGTATAATCGTTCACGTACTTATTGAGCTGCGCTTGAAGTCTATGTTTGTATGATTATGCCAACGCTACTCTAGGGCGATCTGCCAAGGATGGAGGAATGCCTTGGTAGGACTTTTTAAGGGGTTCTAACGCGTATCCACGTTACATCTGGAGAAAACCTACCCAAAACTCCGGAACGTTCAATCGACAGAAATCGAATGTATCATTTTCAGTAGCATAACTACTGTGCCATGGTGAGGCTTCTTGAAATGTATGAATGTCGTACAATTTCTCCAGAGAGTAATGTACTGGAATTCTTTTGAATGCTTCTGTGGAAAAACTATAAGCGATACAGACACTATGTTCGGCGGAGAGCTTTATTTTGCCATCCTTAATAGCATTGGTCCTATTTTTTTTTTTGTTTTAAATAGACGGATATCTCTAAAATAAGCTTTAAAATATGAGTGCCCGTATAGAATGGCGAATTCTTTTGTTTGCTCCAGTAAAAAACTATAAATGCTACATACACCCTTTTCAATAGAGGGTACATGGTGTAAGTACGTAGGAATAAGATATATAAATTTCGTAGAAATAAATCTATGACTACATATCCACATCTCTGGAATTTTATTTTCATGCTGACAACAAAATTACGGAAATCTCACTTACGCTATCTCACTTTCTTCATTATCCTTACATCATCGGGTATTGGAAAAAATGAAAATTACGAAAAATCACTGAAAAATCGGGGAACGGCTGGATTTTCGAATTTGTAAAGTAGCGCAGATTTTTTTTCTGAATTCTTCTACATAAGTATGCAAATCTGCAAGCCGATGGTAGCAACTGCTTTGAGCTTTATTACGTTTTGTGGAGCATATATTTTTCAATAGATGAGTAATAAGGTTAAAAGTTTTGTTTTGGAGTTGGTACAACCCGGAATTGTTACATCCAAGCTCCCATTGATAAGATTCCCAGAGGTCATTTAAACCTCAGTTTCTTGGTCATCTCATTCAGCTTTATTTATTTTTAAAGGGGGGGGAAATCTTTTATCTTCTTCGTAAGCACTGTTGGTCAAGCGGCCGGCCATAAGACACTCTTAATGGCGCTGTCATTGTTCGTCTGAAACGACGTGCTCAGTTTTATGGGTGGCAATGTCTGAAGACGGGTCTTAACATCCCGTATTAAATCAAATAAAATGACCATTTTTTGCCTCTGTGTCTCATGTTTTCCTTCGAGCTAGAAAGAAGGGAAAAAAAACTGTCTGTAATTGAATTGATTCAAAAAAGTATTTTTCCCCTCCAGTGCCGTTAAAAAAATAAAAGTCGATTAATTTAATTAACGATAAGTCTTGCCATTTATTTCATCTGTTTGTTTATTTCATCAGTGAGGATGAGGGAGCAGTTGAAGTTGTTTTTCTGTTCCTAATTTAATAACGGAGAAGTAAGAGTGCTGTCTGTGAACCGAGGCGTTTTGGTGCCGAAAAGTAGGTTCCATTATGACTGTGTTATCTATTTGTGCAGCTGTCTGTTTGTGCAAACTTACGTAACCTACTGCAAAACTGAATTTCTTAATCACTTTGTTTTGCAAACAAAAGAAAGAACTAAAAATTGCCAATCAAACAAAAAACCCTTATGCGACTTTTGAGGATATTTTGTGTCTAAAAAAGAAAAAAAAAGTAAGAAAATAAGAAACACTTTCAGATTTTAAATACGTACTAAAGTGCTACATATTAAAAGCGTGTCATAATATATGCGTCGTCCCAATTTTTCTTCCTTATTAAGTTGGAAAGCATATCAATATTCATGAGTGGACCGTATTTTTCTTCCTTGTTTCATAAAACCCATCTTTGGAATCGAAATCTATCTTAAAATAGCCCACTAAAACTATTTTACTATCTTCGCCAAGTATTTCCAACTATACTTCACCATTTTAAATATTGTTTCCAATGTGCATCCAAATCCATGATTGTGCCGTGTTTGTCTTTCTTGGGTCAGTTCCTACTTTAATGCCCCGAGTCTCACCCATGTGGAGATGATTAAACATAGGCAAACGATATTTTGTACTTATGTGGCAACTGAAATTTAGATTTAAATTCGCGATTTGGAACAACATGTAAGTACAGCATTCCACTACTTATTTATTTATTTTGGGTTCCCAATTAATGTAGTTTTAGTACTGAAGTGTCTTCAAATCCTTAACTGGTGTGTTTGTTGCTCATTTGTTCACTTTAGTTTTCATCAAGTTCTTTTGGGAGTGTTGAAACTTGTGCATAACTACTAGAGACCCATGACTGCAAAGTGCGGCGATTTTTTAGGTTGGCGACAGTGAGGGCGTTAAAATAGGAATCAATTGTTTCTTGTACCATAAAACATATCTATGGAATCGAAATCCATATTAAAATCAGATTGGCGTATTCTGCACCACGAAATATATCATCTCTCCGCGCTAGTAAATATCCAAGCTGTACTATAACGGCTGTAATGACATATCTAACGCAGCCAAATATTTCCACTGTATAGCAAATACCCAAACTGAAACAAACCGGTTTTACTGTAACCTGAATTTTAATTATTTTTCTTTTTAAAGAGACTGGGTGCTAACATTTTGGAACACGCGGTTTAGATTCACCTTGCTTGGAGAGATAGCCTCGTGCCAGATCGTATCTGATGCCAAAATGGCGCTTTTTAAATCAGTTACAATTAGTTATTCTCTTTTGGGAAAACGAATAAATAATCGGTAATTCTAAAATCCTGTTATATAAAAGAACTTACTATTTGAAAATTGTCTACTTTGTGGAACACACGTTGATTTATTTATGTGCCATACTTTTTAATTTGGCGTAAAATAGGTGTTAATTCTACTTCATGTTTCTCAATTTCACGCGATTCTACATACTTGGAATTGCTTTGTTGCAAAGGCGCGAATGATTTTATGCTTCCAAAAATCGACAAGCCTGACTACCATTATGCTTATATTTTCAGTTTTTTATTAATATCTTCTAAAATAATTCGAATTTCGAAATTTAAGACAGCTTACCCGCTTCCCCGGAATTTTCCGAATCCGTGAATACCTTCGTCTAATCTCAAATCCCCACGGTTTCGGGGGAGATAGCCGAACGAACTTTTGATAGCGGCTGCAGCGGTCGTTATTTTTACTTTCCGAACATGTACCATGTAAGGAAAGTATTGTAATCATGAAAAAATTCGTCTTCGAGATTTTGGTGTTTTTACACGTTTTGAGGGCTTCTGAATCCATTTATGCTATTTTTACGAGATGTATGTATGTATGTGTGTATGTGTGTGTGTGTGTGTGTGTGTGTGTGTGTTTGAGTTGTTGTGAGTGAACACGATAGCTCCTGAACGGAGCATTCGATGGAGCTCAAATTGGATATATATGCTATAAACCACCGTCGCAAGACCGGTATTGATTTGGGTGTGTATAGGACTTATAGGTTTTCTACAGGGCTACGACAAAGATTTCTTTTACATTATGGCCTATGGGGGGAATTTCTTGAAAGTGCGCTAGCGTTTAAACGGTAGATTCGATGGAGCTCAAATTGGGTATACATGTTATAAACCACCGTTGCAAGACCGGTATTGATTTTGGTGTGTATAGGACTTATGGTTTTTCTACAGGGCTACGACAAAGATTTCTTTTACATTATGGCTTATGGGGGGAATTTCTTGAAAGTGCGCTAGCGTTTAAACGATACATTCGATTGAGCTCAAATTCGGTATACATGTTATAAACCACCATCCTAAGACCGGTATTGATTTTGGTGTGTATAGGACTTATAGTTCTCCTAAAGGGCTACGACAGAACTTTCTTTTATGTTATGGCATAATGGCATATGGGGAGAAAATTCTTGAAAGTGCGCAAACGTTTAAACGGTGCATTCGATTGAGTTTCAATTTGGTATCTATGTTTGAATTATTCATCGATTAAAATTTATTTAAGTGCTTGTTAATGATCTTAATCGTAAGTGTTCGTAAAGTCGAGTGGAGTCACTCCAGATTTTTTTTTTAGAATTGAGAGATACCTGACGATGATTCTAAATCAGTTAGTAGACACATCCAATGTGGATTTCGACTTCGAAGATGTTGTTATTTATGGAACAAGGAAGAAGAATTCATTTTATCTCTCACCCCCTTTATTGAAAATTGTCCGAAAAATGTGTTCCAAAATGCGACATAATTTTACATATATTTAAATACTTTGAGTTCACAACAGCTTTAATCTATTGTTACACCATTTCGTAAGCTGTAGAAGAGGCATCCCATATATTTTTCTGTAAATAGGTTACAATCCTAAAAAATTCGACATAGGGTTACCAGGCGAAATACACGAAAGATGAGGGATAAAATGACCTAGTCAATGAATTTCGCTTTAATAGGGCCATCATGAAACTAAAAAATTAAGGGGGTCAGGGAGGGTCTCCCTCTGACGAGGCTCGAACAGCCGAGTTTTATTATTATTATTTTTTTTAATATATCTACTTTCAGCTTCAAAAAGGGCAATTTATCTGTTACAATTTTTACATCTCTCTAATAGAAGACCTAGTTTTTAACCCCTCACACTTCTTTTAACAAATCATGCAAATTTCAAACATCTTTCTGAAGAATCCAACTGTTTCAAGCACCGACCCCAAACAGGGTTCTGTTAATGTCATCCTCTTTATATCTTCAAATAACGCCCTTCTTATGTGAGAATGTCCATAGACCATTCTTAACGTCTGCTATTCAATCCAATAAAACGGCTCGAACTTTCTTTGTCTTCAGATCTGAGGGGGGGGGGGAGGGGGAAGATGAGGAAATGTTCTGTAATTGAATTGCCTCAAAAGTTTTTTTTTTTTTTCTTTCATATCGTTTTTTTTTAAAAAAAAGCTCCATTCATTAAATTAGCGAAGGGTACAGCAATTTCTCTGCTCCCAATTTTCCCTTATTATTTATTTCCGGAGTTGGACCCAAGACAGTTGGAAGTTCCTTTTCTTTCCGTAATTCGATAAGGATGGACGCCCAGACAAATGGACACGCATTACGCCCCCCCAAATGCTCCGAGTTTTCAGACGTCATCTCATCCATTTGCCCATAATCACGCTTTCAAGACGTTTCTGATGGCCTCCAATTTTTGTACCGTTCTCGACGGCTGTTTGGATTTCTGTTCGTCTTTGTCTTAACCCTTTATCGCGCAGTGATCCCGCTCTGGGAACACCAAACTCTGATGTTTTGACTGTTGCCAGTCACGAAGAATAGATTGGATTTCTATAAAAATAGTTGCGGGTGATATATCTCCACCAGAATCCTTTACTTTTTTGCACGTCATTTCCCGTCAAAAAATGGTCACGATTCTTTTTAACAGCACTGACATCTGCTGAAAAATGGAAGAACGCGAGAACAGCTGGATAGATTGCCCAATGCTGAAAAAAGGGCAGCCGTTGCCATCGCTCGACTTAACTACCAGCAAGAGGGCGGACGATCGAAACGTTCATCGCGTGTCACAGATCGAGAGACCCTTTTTTGACGACAGATGGCTGTGCCGCACAGCCAGTTGTCGTCATAAAAAGGGGTCTCTAGATCTGTGACACGCGATGAACGTTTCGATCGTCCGCCATCTTGCTGGTAGTTAAGTCGAGCGATGGCAACGGCTGCCCTTTTTTCAGCATTGGGAAAGGGTTGCGCCTCAAAGGGTTAAGGAGCCAAAAGTCACTGGCTGTAGGGTGAATACGGTCAGGCCCGGACTGGCTCCTTAGGGGGCTCTTGGCTATAGAGATTAAAAAGAAGCCCCGCCCCGTATTGATTAAGGGGACTTAGTACCTTTAAACGTCCAAAAAATCGATTTTTAAAAAATAATTTTAAAAATTTATTCAGATTGTTAGGATTTTTTTTTTTTTAACAAACCGCATACAAACCGAACGAAAACTGTGCCTGCAGCAATTAAAAGCAAAAAAGTTAATATGGGCATTCCTTTTAAGCGTACTATAAAGAAACTTGATTTTCTCAGTATCTTTATACTGAGTTTATAGGAAAAGTCCATATTAGTTTTATTGCTTTTAATTGCTGCGGGCTTAATTTTCGTTCGATTTTGATGCGGTTTCTTTTAATATCAGGTTGTAACGAAAGTTTTCCGCCCTATCTGCCTGAAAAACTCACTTCTAACTCCTTAGATAACTGTTTTTGAACTTTCGGTAGTAAACCTGCACAGTGTCACATGATACAACAATAGTACTGAAAGCTGTACTCATAATTCGTTGATATTATGTAGCTGACTTTTTGCGACACAACTGGAAGTCAAGGATGGTTCTAATCCTCTAGAGCGATACTTCCATTCGAGACACCTTATACTTAATGATAACTCTATTTTTTACAGGTTTCACAACACAATGTTATAAAGTAAACCTCTTTCTTCCAAATGCCAAAAATCGTTTGACAAAATAGGAGCCAATACGCCAACGCGAACTGTGTGCTGACGATGTTTGCGGTGGCGGGAAACTTTCGTTACAACCTAATAGATTCCTAACTATCTGAGTTATTTTAAAAATTATTTTTAGAAAAATTGAATTTTTAGAAGTTTAAAGGTGCTACGTCCCCTTAATTTAGAGGGATTAGAATATTAGAAAATGAAAAACATAAAATTAGGCCTACGTGCCTGAAAACTACATTGAACTATTTTAGATCTTATGGGGGCCCCTCGAGCCACTGGAGTCCAATGGGAGTCCATCAGGACAAAAATGGACCCTGCGGTCCATTTTTGTCCAGTAGTATGTCCGCTCTAGTGCCCCCTTGTGCTGGGGACCGTCGGCAATTGCCGACCGTCCGACCTGGTCAATCCGGGCCTGATGACAGATATGCGATTGTAATAATAGATCCATTTGGTTCTTCTTGCATGATTTGTTATACACGTTAATTCCACAATTTGAATTATTCCATTTTCTGGTTGTTTTGTTCTTCATACTGCAGTGAAAGTTGGATAATTGGAACTCGTTTCATTCGAAATTCTGGATAATTAGAAATTTTTGCCCGGCCCCTAGAAATCTATTTTATTTATGTCTTCTCTAGGAGAGCATACGTGTAATGCGAATTTTTGGATATTTCGAACTTTATCTCTGGTTCCTTCCACTTCGAATGATCGAAGTTTAACTCAGGATGTTTTCTGCAAATAACGGATAAAACTTTATTAGGCAATCGTACACACCCAATTGAAAAATATCGGGATAAAATTTGCAAAAATATTAATGAAAGTGTGGATTTACTGATTTTTTAATGTAGCGCAGATTGTTTTCTATATACTATTATTTAATTATGAAAATGTTCACGCCTATACGACAAACAGTTAGAATTTTATTACTCTTTTAGACTATTCACTTTTCAATCATTTTGGAACCATGACAGATTGGGTCAGACACTCAAAATGGCAGGCGGCTAAAGTGTGAAGGTCATCGCTCGCCCCCCCCCTATCTTTCCCCATCGCTCGGCTGTCGATCTAATGGTGTGGAGTTTAGGGCAGTTCTCTCCAGATGTCACGTATGAGTTAGCACCTCTCAGGAAGTCCTCCGACCAAGGCAACCCCCATTCTAGAGGTAGATCGCCCATAAACAGCGTTGCCATAACGACACAAACATAAATATAATCCAATCGTTTTCGACTCAAGACTATAAGTTTTGTTTTGGAGGGATTTTACCGGAATTGGGAGTCAGTAAATATGTGAGTTCGGGATCAGCATAATTTTCTGTTAGAATTTTCTTCTTCCACCCTTGTGATGAACAAAAGTTATATATTTATTGAATAACACTTATTCAAAAATAAACAAATTTCTCCTAATTAGTGCAAAGTTGAATAGCAAATTTTAAACACTTTTTTTTTGTGTGTGTATGTGTGTTAAATAGAAATTTGTTGCTTGACATTCAGTTAGCTTCATATCACGTAATTATTTTAGACTTTCTAAAAATGTAAGCCACTTGATTATGCACTGTGAATAGTAATCTCTGCGCATAAAAAGTAATTAATAAGGATACATAATACTTGAAAAACAAAGGGAAAATCTGTAGAAGAATCTTTTATTCATGTTTCGGGTGATTTTGAATTAATTTTTATAGTTTTTTTTAATTAAAAAAAAAACCTGGTTCCAAATTACAAATACGCCCGTTCGCATTAAAGATTATGTATTCTTAACCATGCGACTTACGTATTATTTATTAATTGCTAAATTTATAGCGTGAAGATTTCTTTTTGTTTCCAGGATATTAAAATGAGACCTTTTTTTCTGGGGCTTAAATTAAAACCGGAATAATTCCTGCGCTACGCAGTTAAGCTTCTTTCATTTTTTAAAGACTATAATTTATTTTTTATTTTGAAGGGTTTCGATTTTTTTTAAAAGGTAGGGAGAGAAACCATTATAGACACATAATTCTCAGACAAACACTTACGTTAAATAATATACATTAATGGCGAGTTGTTCAACATAATTTAATTATAAGTACAGATTAATTTGCGTTTTATAAGTATTCAGCAGAAAAACGGATGAGATTTTCCTTCTATAGTATTCCTATCTTCTGAATTTCTGTTGGGAGTACTTCAACAAATTAAGAATTTAAAATAGGAGAAATTCGCTCCTTTTTTTTAAGCTTCTCGGAGCATTATAGGAAGTTTATACAAATACATTCCCTCTGTTTTCATTAAGTAGCGGAACGTTGAAAAACATCGTAGAACAGTGGAACCTTTAAAAAAAAAAAGATTTTAAGCGAGCTTTTTATGCAAAAAGTTAGTACTGAGGCAATTTTAGTCATTACATGAAATGAAGTTTTATGCAAACAACTTATTTAATTCGCTTAAATTTAGAGATGCATTTGTAATAAGTAGTTTAGCAAAATTAAAAAATAAAATGATAAAGAGATGTGCTGAAGGGGAAGGGGGCCAACATTTTTCGACATCTTAACTCTTTTAGACCTGTATAAATAATTGATCTCGTATGTGTATAAAATTTTATAACAGAGATTAAATTTTTAATCAAATAAATAAGTAAAGTATTTTGATTATCAATGTTTCGTATAAAATGTACGCAACCCTTTTAAACTCTCAATTGTTACCACAGATCCGAAGCTAGCGTTTAGTTTTTCTTGCTAGAGCTGTTACTTCCACAGTTTGAAATATCTAATTTGGTGATTATGTTTCATTCTACATAATATCATACAGGATGTTTTTCGTAAATGATGGACAAAATTTCGAGAGGTGATTGTACACACCTCATTGTAAAACATCGGGATAAAAATTGCAAAATATTAGGCAAAGTGCGGATTTTCAGATTTTTAAAATAGCGCACATTATTTCCTGTATACTTTTACATAATGAAAATTTTCAAGCCCATCCAATCCACAGTTGGGCTTTTATTACGTTTCAAGACCGTTCACTTTTCAATCCTTTTGAAGTCCAAGCTGTTTCGAAGTTTTGTTTCGAAGGGGTAGAACACGAATGGGGATAGTCAGTAGATCCGTTATTCAGTGATCACCTTAACTGCATACAGTCAAACCTTGTTAGTCCATCACTCTCTAGATGACTTAAAAATAACTTCTTACTAAGTGAGTCGCTTCTTAAGGGAAGTTTATACGAAAACCTTCAAAAGTCGCTTCTTAAGGGAAGTTTATATGAAAACTTCAAACTGTAGCAAAAAGGAATTTTGTATGATAAGGGTGCCTGTCATTCACTCGCATTATAATTTATTTAAGTTATTAGAATAATAATTGAAATGATCAAAATGGATGACACATTAACGAAAGGATGAGTAAAGACTGTGCAGAGTACTTATCATTGCACTGTACCATCTGTTCTATTGGGTTGTTCGGAAAGTAATTTCGTTTCCTTACATAGAACTAAAACAAATTTCAAACAAGCACCGATTTACAAACATGCTGTGCTTAGGCAAAGGACCCGCATTTGTTAAATTTTAAAGGGATAATTTTATAAATAATGCTATTTTATTCTTTAAAAAATGGACACCCTCCCCCTTTTTTAACGTCTACCCTCCATGAAGAATCCTATTCGAAATGTTCTGAAATCGATTTTTAGCCATTCGCGAGGGCTGTATTTTGCAGCAAGATTTTTAAGGATATCTCTTTTCTTCTTTGAGATCACGCAGGATATGTGAAAGGGGTGTTTCGCTCCCCTATCCCCCCATAAGTTAAGAATTTTGGAAAATGTTTTCCAATCTAGCACCTACGCTACGTAACTCACATGCTTGCCGAATTTTGTATTATTATCTTCAATAGTTTTGTCTAGGTAAAATATTGACGTACGAAAAAGCGAAATGACTTTCCGAACAACCCAATACTTAATCTGCCCTCACGTACAGAAGTCCAAACGAAGTCCCGGATGAGATCCTGAAATGTGTTCGTAAGGCAACCCTCTTTGTAAGGAAAAATGCTGAGAGACGTTCACAACAAAAAAATGGTAGACAACATAGTCGCACCCACGGAGGGGGCTATGGGGGCTGAAGCCCCCCCTAAAGGTAGAAAGTTAGAAGTGAAAAGCATTAAAAAATGAAAATTGTCGCAAATGAATTAACTTTTCTTAGTGCTCTCTTTATTTAATTGTCTTCAAATTATTTCTAACCAAAAAAGACATTTATTTAAAAAAGTTTTTAAATAAATGCTTACAGTTAGTTGAAACACTGTTACACACACACGGTTACAACGTCGCTCAAAAGATCCGATAATTATTTATGACTCTATAATGAATTACATTGCTTGTGTTCTATGGGACAGTCAAGTGGTACCGAATATTTGGACGTTATAAGAGAGTTGTAACTAACCGAGGTCACTATGACCGAGTTCAGCAGTATTTAAATGTAGCCCAGCCCCCCCTAAACTAAAATCCTGGGTGCGCCACTGGTAGACAACCTTGAAATAAGAAATGGGATCGAATTCGTATGTATCGCTCTTGAAAGAAAATTCTAAAGTGGAGTGGTTGAAAAAATAGCGACGCAGGGGTGGAGTACATCATGTGTATATTCGTATCAAAAAGCTCGGGATTTCGGAAAGAGGATCTAATATTATACTGCATGGCCAGTTATCTAGGTGACTTAGTTACGAAGTTTGACTGGATTGGGATTTTATTTTCCCAACATTGAGAGTAAAAAAAAAGACTGTACGTACTGAACACGCACTCATTAAAAAAATTTAAAAATCTTGATGAGTGAAATGTAGAGCAACAATTTTTAATTCTTTTTTTTTTGTTGTTGTTTTTTTCTTTAAGGGGGGAGGGGGCGAGGAGTCAAATAGATTTCTTTTTTTCGGATGTTCATCATTAGATTAGAATCATATCATATCCCTTTTTTTTATTTTTTTAAACTTTCTAAAAATGTAATCCTTTTGATTGTGCACTGTGAAGAGTAATCTCTGCGCATAAAAACTAATGAATAAGGATCCATAATACTCGAAAAACAAAGGGAAAATCTCTCGAAGAATCTTTTATTCATGTTTCGGGTGATTTTTGAATTAACTTTTACAGCTTTTTTTAAATTTTAAATAAATACAAAAATCCGCTTTCCAAATTACAAATGCGCTCGTTCGCATTCAAGATTATGTATGCTTAACCATGCGACTTATGTATTATTTATTAATTAATTATTAACTTTATAGCGTGAAGATTTCTTTTTGTTTCCAGGATATTAAAAGGAGATTCTTTTTTTTCCAGGGCTTAAATTAAAACCTGAATAATTCTGCGCTACGCAGTTAAAATTATTTTATTTTAAGACTATTTATTTTTTTATTTTGAAGGGTTTTGATTTTTAAAAAAAGGAAGAAAGAGAAACCATTATAGAAGCACAATTTTCTAACAACACTAATATGAAGTAATATACATTAATGGCGAGTTCTTGTCAATAATTTAATTATAAACAAAAATTAGTTCGTGTTTTATACAAGTATTTGGTAAAAAAAAAATTCAAGAGAATTTCGTTCCTCAGTAACTATCATTTGAATTTTTGTTACGAGCACTTAAAAATCAAATTAAGAATTTAAAATAGCGGAAATTCGCTTCCCTTTTTAAGCTTCTCGGAGCATTATACGAAATTTATAAGAATGCTACATTCCCTCTGTTTTCATTAAGTAGCGAAACATTGAAAAGCATCGGAGAACAGTTCAATCTTTTAAAAAACAGATTTTGAAGCGAGCCTATATGAAAAAATTAATACTGAAGGCAATTTTAGTCATTATGGGAAATGAAGGTTTATGTAAACAACTTATTTAATTCGCTTATATTTAGAAATACATTTTTTCTTTTCAGTTAAAGTAGTTCAACCAAAAAAAAAGGTGGGGAGACTGTGAAGGGGAGGAATTTTTCGACATCTTAACTCTTTCAGACCTCATTAATAAGTTGTCTCGTATAGATGTATGTGTAATTTTATAATAGAGATTATATTATTAATAAAATCAATAAGTAAAACATCCTGATTATGAATGTTTCACAAAATGCACACAACCATTTTAAACTTAATATTATTAGCATTTATTTTGCAATAGTTACGGTGCTTGTTTGAGTTGGTAGTTTTCCGTTCAGTAGGGCAGAAGTAGTGCCCCAGCCTAACATTGTGCCTTCCCCCCATAAAAATATAGCTTAAGATGGCGCCTCTCCCCCCTCATTCCTCAGCATACATATTATTTTTATTCTTCAACAGTGAACATTGAGTCCCTTTCTAAAACAAAACTTCTTTCTACAAAATAATGTTATCGGGGTCAAGTGTGAATAAACATTTTAAGCAATAACGGACAGGTTTTCGAGTCAAAATAAGAATAAATAACATGATATTTTAAACATGAATGATCACTCGCTCTTGACCAGTTTTCCTTGCACCTCCACTTTCCTCCCTGCAAACGCTCTGTTTCCACCCCAAGGGGGTGCTGCGCCCCACCCGTTGGGAACTGCTTCGTAGGGCATAGTGCGGCGCTCCTGCAATTGAGGTGCGGATGCTTCCCTGCCTAGTGACTGTCCAAGCAATCAAAGGCGTTTTACAGGTAAAATGAACATAGCGTTCGCTGCAATCCGGACGCTTTGTTTAATTTTAACGAAATAATTCGTCTCATCGTAAATTTGCGCTAAATTAGGCGGAACATCTCCAAAAATGTCCATCCTCAGCGGATTTAGCATGACAACTATCAGGTGTAGAAGTATGAAACCGGATTTTTTTTTTTTTTTCAGCAAACCAGTTATCGAGCCATTTTCATACTCATTGAAGCGTTGTTCAGCGAGTGCGAGTCCCAGTGATGCGAATAGGGGATAATCGGATGGAACCAAGACTGCAGAATAAGCCGCATGCGTCAGTATTTCCCGAATGAACGCCTCGATCGTCTCCCTGACCCGTTTTGCTGCATACGTTAACATGTAACGAGAAAGTAACGCATGCAGCAAAACTGCATGCGTTAGTATTAGGGAATGCAATCCCGATCCCGCGAGAACGGGATCCTGCGGGATCCCGCACAAATATTTGCGGGACTAGTCCCGCGAGATTAAGACTATAATCCCGCGGTATTGAAACTGGAAAATAAATTATTTTTATTACTTTTTCACGCCGCTTTCCCGATCATCAATTGGCCAAAAATTTTTGCATAAGATGAACAATAAGAACCAGTGATCTTGGGCGCTCCTACCTATTGGCAGGTAGGCGCCTTAGTCCCCCCCCCCTAGCTCCCATGTTGTTATGATTTACGCACTGGTATAATGCAGAAGTGCTTCAACACTAAATATTGTATCTTTCTGGAACAGAACCCTTGACTTGTCCTCCCCCTCCATTAAGGCTGTTCTTCGAAAATAAAGAACTCTGTTTTTAAGTCTTGGTACAGAAATTGAAATAAACTAATAGCACCAGGGTCTCCAAAAAATTCCAGAGGGTTCTTCCTAAGCTGTTTTACACACTGCAATAAGCGAAAACGTTGTGGATTTTGTGAAGTTTTCAGAAAAAATTCTTAAACATGGATCTGAGCTGCAAGATTTTTCGAAAGAGTGACACGCTTTGCGAAAATTTCCAATTTTTAAGAAATTTTTCTAAAAGTTTTGAAACTGATACAGATGGATCGTTTATTGCAGTATGTACTACAGTTTGTATAGAGACAGTTTCAAAATTTTGAAGTGCCTGGCATAATTAGTTTATTTGTAATTATGTACCAAAATCGCATAATTTTTTCGAATAACACTGTTAACAATCATATGGCCATTCTTGCTAGGGATATCTTTAAAAGGTGAACTTCAGTAAACCACTCAAAAATGTATGGCTCCTTCAGGGTTTCATAGAAAGAAAAAAAAATCGTTTGTTAAGCGCTTTTGCATTCTCTATTAAAATTAAATGAAGAGTATGTAGACGAGTGCCTCTTTACGTTGTCTTTTTTACATTCTTCTTTTTTTATCAACTAAGAAATAACAGAATATTATTATGAATATCATGACTAGAATTTTCAAATCTATGCAAGGTATTGTATTAATTATCCAATAAGATAAATAATTATTATTAAAGTTAAGCTTGCTTAGAATCTAGTGCTTACAATCTTACTTTTTCCTGCTTTTCTCTACCGAAATCAATTTTTAGTTGAATGAAATACTAATCCCGCGGGATTGCGGGATCCCGCGGGATCAACAAATCTCAATCCTGCAATCCCACGAAGCGAAAAACAGTGCGGGATTGCATTCCCTAGTTAGTATTTCCCGAATGAACGCCACATTCGTTTCCCTGACCCGTTTTTCTGTGTGTGAAGGGGCATTATCATAGAGCAAAATGACTTTGAGTTGCCTTTTTCCATATTCTGGTCGTTTTTCACGTAATGCTCGATTTAAATAGATCCTTTAATTTTGGTAGAGATCAGTGTTAACGGTTTCATCAGGTTTCAGCAGCTCATAATAGATTTTCGGTGGTCTTCTACGCTCTTCGTTTTCACGTCAAAATCGCCCCCTTTTGAATGTTTTTGAACCACTCGAAACACTGTGTTCTACCAAGAGCATGCTCACCGTAAGCTTCGACCAGCATTCGATGCCATTATGCAGCAGTTCTTTTCAAACGATAACAGAATACGAATGATGTGAGCAATTCGTACTTCGTAGGCACCCATCTCGACATGATTAAGGTTATACAAAAATAGGCCGGTTTATGGAACTTGGATTTCAGTGTGTAGGAAATCTTCATCAACTGTTAGAGGGAGATAATGGCGCAGTAGAAGCGGTCACTAAACTGGCGGCTAGCGCTATCTATAGGGCTGTAGCGTGTTTACTAACACGACGTCACGTCGAGCAAGCCTACTGGTTACGTTCTAGTTTTGCCTACCAGCTAGCCTGTAGAACAAACGTGCCTATTGGTTAGTCTGCCTTGTTTTGCCTACCAATGACGTCAGAAGCTACAGCCCTATAGGGAAATTCCGGTTTCATATTTCTACACCTGGCAAACCCCTTTAACAGAAATTCTTCAGGCAATGGCTTAAAAAAGTCTCTTTTTCCCCAAAGTTGAAAATGAAGTGAAATATCGTTGAAACGAATTAAAATATCGTTGGAACACGATCCAATCAATATGGAGTCGCACCTACAGAACCCCCTTCCAAATAAAAGAAGAATGATCGAAATTTGCAAAATCTATCGCTGAACATTCATTAAAAAAATAAGACAGATTATGACTGCCGGATAACCTCCTTCAAAGAAAAACTGATCTGCGGAAAGAGTTTTAGAATCGGTGAATTTGGCATTCGTTATCATTTTTGTCGTAACTTTAGACTCTTGATGAACTCGAGTTTGTCCCCCAAGGGAAGCAACGATCTCGGGCTTCTAATATATCACGTGATCTGAAGAGAGGATCCATGGTGGAAGCCGGACGTTGTCCGTGCCGATTCATCCTTCGGGGACATGACAGGGCGTAAGTGAAAGGGAGGCTCCCCCGTGACACGTGACGCCGCGACTAAGACAGATGAACTCGCTGAGGGATGATATGAATCCTCTAACTGTTTGTGCTCCCGTCTTGTCAGGCGCAACCGAGACCTACAAATATCTCCGGGCGCGGAGAAAAAATTCTTGAAGATGAAGGGTGCACCAATCGGGTGATTCTCTAAGGCCAGTAGGAATGGAGTATCAAATTTTTTAACACTTTGAAATCTGTTTCATTAATTTCTTGTTGAATAAAATGTTTCTGTGAATAATAAAGAGAATTAGATTTCTGATTAAAAAAATAGTGATAAAAATTCTGATTATTACAGGACGCCCACTGGCGACTCAAAGGTAACAATTTGCTACTATAATTGCAAGTAGTCAACTAGGGTGACTATTTTCATGTAAAAACAACTAAAAAGCAACTATTTTGAGTGAAATGGCCACTATTTTCCTCAGAGAATCAATGCAATTTTTTTTCCTTTTTTCTTTTCTTTTTTTTGCAAAAAATATTTGAGTTCATGTCAAAGTTTGTGTAAACGTGAGACACCCCTCCCCCCAAAAAAGAACTCTCTAAGCTTAGCATTGTAGTGTCCTCGTGAAGATTTTGAAAAAGATCTTGCCAGAACAAAAAAGCTGGGTTCTTACTGGCAGCACAACGGTACAGTATTTCACCTCTGTGAAACATTGTCCTTTTGTAATTGCAAAAATCACAAAACCTCAGAATTCTCGTAAATTGTGTTACGTCACCAAATGTTACGTCAGTATGGCGTCCTAATAAACAGTTATTGCAGTTTCAAATTTTCGGTTAATGACTGGGAACCCTGCATCTATATGTGTTAAAGGTAAACATTGGCGCAACAGCCCAACCGCACACATTCGTGACCATTGGTCTCTGGGGTGCGGAAGCGTATGCCTCTGCCCGGTGGCCAGTCTGACGCGAAGCCCCCCACTGTTCAACACCCGAGCAATGTTGGAAATGTTTAAAGAATAATCCACTTACGTATGTGATACTAAAAATATCGGACTGTCATGAGATTGTGTCAGAGATTCTTTGAAAGTTATGAAATGCCGCATATAGATACTGTATGTAGTTATTGTTACGAATTTTTGGGCAACCCGCTGTTCTGGGGCTTAAAATAGTTCAAAATTCATATTCTACTCTTCAATTAGATAAATTTTGCTTTTTATTGCATCAAAATCGGTCCACTAGAACCGGAGATACGGAATTTTCTGTTTCCCCTTTGTTTTTCTATGAGGATTCTAGAAATCTCGAGAAATATTGGTTGTAGGTCTTTGATAACATCCCTTTTGGGGACTTATTTTTGGCACCCAATTTGGCGATATTTCAAGCTTGGAAATGTTTAACGAATAATCCAATTACTTATGCTACTAAAAATATCAGACTGTCTCTGTATGAGATTGTTTCAGAGATTCTACGAAAGTTGTAAAATGCCGCATATAGATACGATGTATAATTATGGACGGAATTGAAATTAGTCTTAAGCATGCTTTTTGCTTAAGCATGCTTTTGCTAAGTCTTAAGCATGCTTTTGCTAAGTCTTTTTTTACTCTCAGCCCCTCGTCGAGGAAATAGAAACTGAGAGGGTAGAGGGCTGAAGTGTGAATGTCTAGTACTACTGCGCGACCGTCGATCTAACTGCCTGGAGTTTTGAATGGTTTTCTCCAGATGTAACGCGAATACGCGTTAGAACCCCTTCAAAAGTCCTCCACCCAAGGCGCCCTTCCCGTATAGGTAGCCCTCTCGTAGCCTTCCCGTAGCATTTTAACTCGCTCAGTTTCTTCTTTGATAAGTAACGCACTGAATAGTATTTCGTTATGAACAGAAAAACCGAGGAGAATTCAGAGTAACATGCGTTTATTTCTGTCCAAATACGAATTGAAAAAATTTAGTCATAAAAATTTGGAATTGTATCGATCCAAAGTCCATCACTATGTATATACATCGAACAGTTTTTGTGGCATCATTTGTCCTTTTTCTTGGAGAGCTTTTTCACGATCTCTTTCGAGTTGGCTTTCAGATTTTTGTAACTGGACGAAAAACCTTTTTTAATCTTGCACATGGGGCCATGGGCTTTTCCTTTCCATCCTTCGTTTACAAGATCCTTCCGTTTATCTTTCGTTCTGAAAAATAAGTAAGTCCATTTTACTGCGAAGTGGATGATTTAGAAAAGAAATTAAATATTTTTGCATAAAAAAGAACACCCATTCCAAATAAGAGCGGATACTTTTTTATTTTAGTGAAAATGGTGATAAAGAGTTTCCAAAAGTGGATATATTTCTCTTGTTTAAAATTTAGTCTACAATTTAAGTTGTTCAGAGTTTCAGGACAATGAACACTCCATCGAAGGTACGTTACTTACGCGGAGAATGACGTTCAATGGAATGACGTAAGATGACGTGTCATTGAGTCCGTTGTAATCCGCCCACTCAAAATGAATGAACATAACAAACACACATTTCCCCTTTAAATGAAACCTACACATAATGTTAATTGACACGATGTGGTGTGCTTTAATCTGTATTACACCCACAAATCTACTAAAATAACTATCATCCCTTGGTTATACCCCAACTGAAATGACAGCTGCTCCGTGACAGCTGGACACGAGCCGAAGGGAGCTACCGCGAGCATAGAAGTGACCGCGAGGAGGGGGAGGGCAGCTAGGGTCAGGGTCAACTTGCTTCCTCACCGAGACAGCAAAGATTCTCTCTCCGAAGGAAAAGGAGATAACACATTTACATTTTGGATTTTTACTAGGTCCCCAGCCGAATGAGACATCTGTTGCTAAATCATTCGACGATTTGGGATTCGACGATTTGGACCGTTCCCCATCCCTTAGAGTCAACGACCGGCTATTCGGGTCACTTGGAGCGTGCCATCCTCATTTGGATCATTTCTGACGAAACCTTGGCAAAATCGCTTTGGATCCTCGTTATTTAGAATTTGAACCAAATAGATACTATTAACAACTTTTGGGAAAAATTATTGTTGGGTTTTTACGCGTGATACTTTCCTATATCATACTCAATATCCAGGTAAGGTACCCAGGGGCCGTAGCCATGGGAGGTGGATATCGGGATATATTCCCCTTCCCTCCGGAAATTTTTGGATGAGTGGTTGCAAGATGTATGCCGTGCAGCAATTTCGTCTATTCACGCACATATAAGTTCATATCCCCCCCCCTTCCCTGAAAAAAATTTCTGGCTACGCGCCTGAAGGTACCCATTGTTGTACTCGTGTACATGCAAATTGTAATTGATTATTATAACAAATATATAATCAAACATAATAATAAGAATTATTTTTCTTTGAATGATATCTTATTATTCTTCATTATTCGAGCCGTGCAGTTAGTATTGACTGGATTATAAAATTGGTTACGGGGAATGAAACAAACCGAATAGATATTCTACGTGGGTTCCGCTGTACCGCAAGTCAGTTTGTTCATTCGCGTTAGGGTTAGCAATAATATCTACCTTCGTTTCTTTCCTCGCGAAAGGGTCCATCTAAATACTTAAATCCTCCAGGGTTCAGCAGAAGAAAATTATTTATTTGGATATCGAGGAAAATATTAAATTTTGTAATCTCTGAAAGCTATTACAATCGCACAAATGGCAAATAGGATGCTACTTATGTAGCAGAGTTTATCAATCTCACACAATTTTTAATACATTACATGGCACGTTTATGACTGACGTAAAAGAAAAGCACAGTTATAAACGCAGTTCATCCGTAATATTTTTCTAACGGGGCGAAATTGGAGCTTGCATGCAATGACACTGAATAAATAAACCTCTTTACTTCGGACCGTTATCGAGGAACATAATCCCAAAATGTTTGAATACAGTGAACGACTTCAAAAAAAAAATGTGTATCGATTTTTTTTTCTTTTTTAAGAACACTGGCAATCGACTGGAGAATTAGTCACATTTTTTTTTCCATTTTAATGGAGAGTGCAGAGTCTGCCAGCCCACAGAAAATATACATTTTCGTTGTTTGAAATTCACATTACATAAACAGCATTTCATGGCCAGATGAAGCATTATTTTTTTTATAAGAGCGCAGTTGCAGTTTTGTTTATGCGTATGTCCACTCACACAATAATGATCAATATATAAATGAAGTAAATTAAATATGTCAAAACATTCTGTCTTAGTTAATCCATTAAAAAATGAATGACTCCTGAAAATAAGAGAAAGTCCTTTAAGAGGCAAAAGCAACAAATTATCTAATTGGGTGTACTGAATTATTCGTGTATCTTATCGCAAAATTGAATTGTTATCCAGGTAGGTCATTTTCAGCAAGTGTAGTTTCAACACTGACCTGCGATCGTTCATGATTAGAAATGCAATCTTTTGGGGCATGGCAGTTGGTTCGAAAAATTTTACAGACGTTTCAGATAGGGATGGACGCCAGACGAAAAATAGGCGTCTCGCAAAACAGTCTTAAAAGCTTTGTCTAGCCTCGCAAAATACCTATATCGAAATGTTAAAAATGCTTCTGTAGTTTCGCAAAAAAATCTTTAAATCTCTGTCTTGTCTTGCATTCATTCCTATTTTTAGGAGCAAGAGCACTGGTAACACTATCCAATACAATACACTTAATAGTTATGAGTTACCATGCTGGCCGTAAAAGTCGTCCGTGTCCAATATTTTATGTCTATTATTGTAATCTAATTCAGAGAGACGGAAAAAGGACTTACTTTCCGTTTGAACGTCGTCTGTCTGGAATCTCTTCCGCAAGATTAGGGACCTGAAAAAACAGGCCATCAGCAAACCTTTCACGTTTTCGTGGATGGACGGGTCGTTTCCTTCTACGGGCTAGTTTTCTTTTTTTCTTCTCGTTCACTAATTCTACAAATTCTGGCTGCTCATTCAAATCACTATTTTCGACGACACTTAGATTAGGTTGGAAACTATGTATCTTAACTTGTGGATGAAAGGAAACTCTTCTCTGTTCTTTCTTTTCTAGCACGGTTGCGCACTCCTTTTGTAGGAGACACAGTACTTTGCGTTCCAAGTCGACAAAAGCTCTTTTAATGTAACTTTCTCTGTCGGAAACTTCGTCCGTTAGACTGTAGTACATCGCCAAAAGACTGCTTTCTTGCTCCTCCCCTTTTTCCTGGCGTTGTGTAGAGGTACCAAAAGCGCTTCTAATGTACTCTTCTCTGTCGGATACTTCACTGATTTGACAATCGTACCATTGCAGAACATTATCTTTTCGTTGCTCACATTTTTCTTTTCGTTGGGAGGTTTCAAAATCATTTTCAACGTAATTTTCTCCCTCAGAAACTCCTTCGATTGGACAGCTGTACAGCGGCATAAATAGGCTTTCGTGTGTCTCATTTTTAACAGGATGTTCTCTATCATATGCAGTAACGAACGACAGGGATTCGTGTTTATTTATTTTCTTTGTACTCGTTTTCTTTTTAAACGGAGGAGGAATGTTTCTACCATCAGTACCACTAGAGTAATCTTCCTTGATTTGTGGTTTGCGATTAAATTGCTTGTGTCTTGCACCCCCTGAATGGTTAATCTTTGTGGCATGCTGAACTGAATGAGATTTCAAGCTTTCCTTGCCTTCTTCCATTGCAAAAATAATATTCTCGCCTGGAGGACCTATTTCGGAAAACACTTCGGAATGAATCTCGCTAATTGATTTATATTTTTTCATATCATTTTCTTTATGTTTATTGCTATTCATTTCAGAAGCGTATCCGATATCGCTTTGGGTGTCCTCGTTTAAACTTGCATTTGAAATCTTCATGGGTTCATCAGGGCAACACTCTTCAATGACATCATTTTTTTGTTCTACTTGATCCACTGAGGCAGTTTGATGATTCTTTGAAGATCTTTCATTATATTCTTTTATCCACTTCTTACGGTTAGCAGCTGATTGCATTGACATTTCACTGTTGGCATCATCACATATTTCACCGTCGTCGACAGAACGAATGAAGTTCATGTATTTATTTGCATTTTGTTTTATATTTGCACATGTATTAAAATCATCTGCTGTGTGTACCGCGAAACCATTTTGCCTGTCTCTTTCTTCAACGGACGTATCAACAAAAGGCGTTTTCGTGGCACATCCTCCATTTCTTTCGCTAGAGTATACCAACTCTTTTTCTGTTTCCCCTGGGAGATTTTCATCATTAGCCATTGCCGTAGCTATCTGTACTTTATGGTTGACTGCCGAATCAGATATGTCAACCTGCTCAGTTTTATTTCCTTGGGCTATATCCAACTGGATGTCAGGAAGATCATCCAGTGAATGTATCATCAAATCACTTTTTTGTCCTACTTTATCTAATGGTATTGTGAAGGCAGTGTGATGGTATTGATGTTCCTCTGAAGATCTTTCATTACCTTCTTTGATCGACTTCTTATGGGTAGCAGCTGATTTCATAAGCAATTCACTTTCGGAGTCATGATATATTTCACTCTCGGAGTCATCATATATTTCACTCTCGGCATTATGATAGATTTCACTTTCGGCGTCATGATAGATTTCCATGTCATCGCGTGAATGAATGAAGTTCATGCATGCATGTGCACTTTGTTTTATATTTGTACATGCGTTAGAATCATCTGCTGTGTGTACCGTGAAACCATTTTGCCTATCTTTTTCTTCCACGGAAGTATCTACAGAAAGAGCTTTTGTAACACAATCTCCATTTCTTTCGCTAGAGTATACTAACTCTTTCTCTGCTTCCCCGTGGAAATTTTCATCATTGGCCGTCGCTGTCTGTACTTCACGGTTTACTGCCGAACCAGTTATATAAAGCTGCAGAGTTTTATTTCCTTGGAAATGATCCAGCTGAACGTCAGGGAAATCATCTACTTTGTTTACCATCAAATCATATTCTCTCCAACATCCGCCAATGGAATTATTCACAAAATGATTTGTATTTGCCGCAGTTTTTTCGTGAATGCTGTCGAAATCTCCACCATCTAGAAGTATTTCTTCGTGATCTTCAAATGTTATAAGATCTTCGCAGGGGACTTCTATATAGACATCACTAAAATCATAGCTGGTTGAAGCATCTTTGTACTGTGGAACTCCAAGCAAGCGAGCTGCGTTTACCGGTTTCAACGAAAGCTCATATACGTCTATGAAACGGTTGTAGATATAACATACGTTGAAAATGATCCATAATAATATCTCAATGAGACAAGCTGAAAAAAAGATTAGTATTTTTAAAAATCAAAATGAGCATTTTTCAATCGGAGAATTCATGTATATTTCCATAAATGCTGAATAATACAACATACTCGATGGTTAAACTATTTCAAACTATTCTTCCAATAAAGGAGTAAAAAGTATAGCTTTAGCATTTTGATTTTAAAGTTATAAAATTCGGAAAATTATGGGCTTTTTATGATACGCCAAACGTATGAGTGTTACAAATCACAAGATTAAAAATTCTATTCAATCGAGAGTGAAATATATGCTGACGCCAAGAGTTAAAATTTTGGTATGTAAAGACGAAATTGTAATATGTTTTATACAAAAGATATGTCATTTGAAATTTCTATAACTGTGTTCCAGGAAAAAATAAGTTTTCTTGAATTTATAAGAGCTTCCTTTTGTGTGTAGAATCTACCTTAATCTTAGATAAGTTAAGTAGGTGCTATCCTGTGTGGTATTATTTCTTGTTTTCCAGATCTACATTTAAAAATTGAAACATGATCTAAAATTATGCTTGCATCACTTCAATCATTTTTCTATTTGGGCTTATAATTTTGTTATCAATCATGCATTAAAGGTTAAACACATTGTTTATAACATTTCAAATATTATAAATGTATTGATGATACAAAGGGCATTCCATAAAAACTGAGAGTTATCTTTTTAGGTAGTGGCAACACCGCGAAACTAAAAAATAGAAGTGCAGGCGATTTTTTCAAACTGTTAACTGTACGTTTATGCAATATTCTAAACGAAGCAGACGATTTTATTTTCCTAGTTCCGTGCTTGTTTAAAGAACTGTTTTATTTACCCTACAGAACTGGTAGGGAATTGCAACTCGCCCGCGTGTCGCTACTTCTGTTCAGCAATATCTTAGTAAATGCAATATTAAAATCATGCCACATCCCCCTTATAGTCCAGATCTAGCACTATGCGATTTCTGGCTATTTCCGACGTTTAAGGAGAAGCTCCGTGGCAACAAATTTAACACAAATTCTGAAGTTATTTCAGCAGTGGAGGGTTCTTTGAAGCAGCTTCCAGAAAAGGGCTTCTCCTACTTGTTTTGAAAAGTGGGTTGAACAATGGGACCGTTGCATATCATCTGACGGAAGGTATTTTGAAAAAGAATGATTTTTTTTTCTGTAAATATATTTATGATTTTACTCTCAGTTTTTATGGAATGCCCTTTGTACAATATATTAATTTAAATTGAAATAAATATAAAAATAATTAAAGTCTGCTAATGATGATCAATTTATTGCTTTTCGATACCAAACACACACAAATTAACGCCATCAGATTTACGATTTTATGATTCGTTCATAATTTATCGCATTGCTATCAATAGATTTAATTTTAAATTTTAAATTGATATAGCTTTACTGGAAGCGTAATACTAAAGAATATATCTTCATTCATTTCAAGAATTATAACCATAAAAATATAATAATTGTGAATTCTTACATTATAACGTTAAATATTTTACAGATCAACATATTTATAAGCTGCATATGAGATTTATTCTACGGAATTTAAAGCCACCAAACTCAATATTTTTAGAAAGAAAACTACACACTGCAAATCGTGCAAAAATTTGTCGAAAAGTCTAATGTAATAATTTAATTCTTTTATCTGACGATTATTCAATGATGAATTGAGAATTCATCTTCAGTAAATAACTTGTTATAAAATTGTACTCTTTGAAATGTTTCTAAAGGGCTGTAGCCGAAATGAAACTGCTGCACAGCTTGGATATTTGCCACCACGGCCAGAAGTATTTCGCGGTACTTAATACGCCAACTTGCCGATGATTATATTATAAGAATATCGGTTATCGTGGTAATCACGAGAGAATAAAAAGTCATGTTTGGTTGCATCTACCAAGCTGTTTCAAAGTGCGAAAACTCATGCCAGCATATTAGGGAATTATTTTTAAATTCTATCAATTAGAATAATTTATTCTTTGCCTTACATTTTACGCAGTTGATATCGATGGATTTAAATTATAAACTGTGAACTTTACTGCAGTGATATTTCTTACTATTGAACTGATGCACACCAGTTCATTTTGAAATTTCTTATTCTTGAAAATAATTGCAAAAAGAAAAATCAATACGTAGCAGTTATACCATCACAGTCTGTATAAAAAATATACCGTCAAAATCATTAACAAATAGTGACGAAGCTATGAGTAAATATACTATTACACTAAGTTTACATTCGTAAGGCAGCATGTGTTTTTGACTGACCGATTTTTGTTTGCGAATATTAAATTTGAAATAATTAACACGTTACACTGATAGTTTACACAAGCAATTTTCGTATAACTTTTAAAATAGGTGTCATGAATTATTACAAATTATTTCATACCTATGGCCTTGTGAGCAATCCACAATGCAATGTTTTTAGAACTCAAACTCATTATTTATCGTTAGCTACACAATTGATTTTTCCTTAGAAGCTTCGAAATCTTGTACAAGTCAAATACTTTCGACAGTTCAAACTATTTCATATTCTCTTCCATTTCCGTACGATATTCCCATGCAAATTCTGTAATATTTTGTCACGATTGAAACAATGAATGAGTTGATTTGTTTAGAAACTGAAAGCATCATTGTTAAAAATGTGCTGCGTTAGTATGAAATTTAACGCAACAATATAAACTATTTGACGTTTACAACAATGCATATTCATCTGTCATCCCTTCAGCTGTCTTGTATACATAAATAAAAATAGATTTCGCAGATATTTTTTAGTCTATTTCAAAGCAGTTTTCAAATAGTTCTTTGCACCGTAAAATACCGGCAATCAATGGTTCATCCAATATGGATTTGACTCAGAATTGATATGTGCAATTTCTTTGTGATGATATATTTTCAGGCGTTTGTTATAATTTGTAGTAAAGTAATAGGAAAAATAATAAGATAACAACTAAAAACACAGAATCTGCTTTATGAATTTTATCTTCTTAAAGCTTTAATTTTAGTGGAAGTAGTTTATTTAAAATGAGTTAATAATAGAACCGTGTATTAACGTTTCTAAAGTATCTTCAAGCAAGAGTGTTTGGGTGTAAATTGATGTGGAATTTGAAATTTTGACACGTAGGGGAGGGTGGGCCGCAATGAGACAAAAAACACTTAAAAAGCTTTAATTATTTCATCAAAGTGTATGTCACACAAAATATATCAGATACAATATTTTACTTAATACTTATATATTACACCAGTGTTTAACCTCATGTAGATGAAAACAAGTACTTTTTTTCAATTTTAAAAAAGAGAAATATATGTTTCATTGTGGCCCAGGCGCGGAACACTATCAGACAGTCTACGGGCCACGATGAGACAAGTAAAGAAATCTTAAAATTTTGTATTGAACTTACAAAAAATTGTTGGTTTTAAAAATGCTAGCAGTCGGTATGAATTTAGTAAAGTAAAAATAAAAATTTCTAATTCTTCTGTATTTTTGATCATCAAATGCTATATATCGTTCGAAAGATAAAACTTTAGAGAATTTAATGCGATGGAAAAGTGAAACTCTATTTTTTTTACCGAATTTCACTTACCTGGTCTCCAAATAGTTTATTTATATCTTCTAGTTATTAATCTTAACCCTTTTACGTGCTTTTACTTAATCTTAACCCTTTTTAAGTATTAATCTTAACCCCCCCGCTCTGGGATCACCCAACTCTGACGTATTGACTGTTGCCAGTCACGAAGAATAAATTTGACGTCTATAAAAATAGTTGCGGGTGATATGGCTCCACGAGAATTCTTTACTTTTTAGCACGTCATTTCCCGTAAAAAAATGGTCACGATTATTTTTAACAGCACTGACATCTGCTGAAAAACGGAAGAACGCGAGAACAGCTGGATAGATGGCCCAATGCTGAAAAAAGGGCAGCCGTTGCCATCGCTCGACTTAACTACCACCAAGATGGCGGACGATCGAAACGTTCATCGCGTGCCACAGATCTAGAGGACCTTTTTTGACGACAGCTGGCTGTCGTCAAAAAAGGGTCTCTCGATCTGTGGCCCGCGATGAAAGTTTCGATCGTCCGCCCTCTTGCTCGTCGTTTGCCCTTTTTTGCCCTTTCTTGCTTGCCCTTTTTTGACGACAGCTGGCTGTGCTCGCGCACAGCCAGCTGTCGTTAAAAAGGGTCTCTAGATCTGTGGCACGCGATGAACGTTTCGATCGTCCGCCATCTTGGTGGTAGTTAAGTCGAGCGATGGCAACGGCTGCCCTTTTTTCAGCATTGGGAAAGGGTTGAGCCTCAAAGGGTTAACATGTGTCCTCTGCCTAAGGCCGCAATGAGATAAATGTGTCTCATTGTGGCTCAAAAGAACAAAATGGTAAAAATCTTCTTAAATCAAAAAATGTACCATGATTTAACAAAACTATAGGTTATAACAGAGGTTCCCAAACTGTGTGCCGCGGCACCCTGGGATGCCGCGAGCGTTTACCAGGGGTGCCGTGGAGATAATCAAGAAAAGTCTAAGTTTTGGGGAAGCATAATCAAAAAAATTCCTCTGAACCGATATTTCACAAAAAAAGTTTGCCAATCCGATGATCAAGTAATCGAAACAAAAATATTTTAGTCAAGTTCGAGAGAGTTCGGTGTCCAAATGCCTCTATTTTACAGGAACTCCCTGAAATATGGGGAGGAGGAGGGCAAAATTATATCTCCCTTTTCCAAGATAGTGTAATAGTAAGCCCAATAAACATAAAAGAAACAATGAAAAATGTATCCAAACGGCTTCATTCTAACCTTCATATTCATATTGCTTTAAATGTAACCTGCCCCGAAACGTTTACAGCCTGAGAAGGGTGCCCCGAAATAATTTTTAGCCTGACAAGGGTGCCCCGAAATGTTTTTAGCCTGACAAGGGTGCCGCGAAGTGTTTTTAGCCTAACAAGGGTGCTACGGGGGAGGAAAAAGTTTGGGAACCCCTGGGTTATAATAAAATGCACAAAACCTACCTCTATTATTCAAAGGAAACTAGATGACAGTAGATTAAAACTTCTCTAACAGTAACTTTGTGAGTAAACAAAACTCAAAATTTCAGTTTGTGCAGTACATGAGTTAGCAGCCATTTGCATCGTGGAATTCTGGGTGGCATTTAACTTTTACTTATCACAGTTAAAAGTCATTAGTAGTCAGTCAAGTAGCTGTTTGTGAAATTTACTGTCTCATTGTGGCCCACCCTCCCCTACTTTTCAAAAATCTTTCGATGACCCAATATCTCTCGTCGGCCTCAGCATCGGAGGAGATGGGGGGGGGGGTCTCTAAAGAGACCTGGCTGACTGCGGAAGTCGAAGGCAACCAGCCCGGTCCTGGATGCTGTTATCCCAAGCAAAAGACATTGAATCCTTAAAATAATGTATTCAAGAGTCTGTGTTTATTAAGTCTCGTTTACCCTTGCATCGATTGGCTGGAGTCATTATTGACCAGCATTAATAATAAATCTCAGTATTTTTCGGAAGTAATTTACGGAAGCTGAGAACAAAAGGACTGATGAGTTTATAAGGTAAAGGATGGACTTACCTCCCTCCACATTTTTTACGAAATATCGCCAAATTTGGCGTCCTAAATAATTTCGTCTTTGGCATAACTCTAAAGCTTTTAACGATGGAGTGCAGAAATGCACGCAATTGGATGCAAGGGTAATTTTGTATTTTGAACTATTGTAACATTAAAATTGCTCATCTTTGTTTTATTAAAATCGACTGGCTGATTTATTTCTTACTGGGCCACTCAAAAGACTTTCAATACATTAATGTCTATGAATACCTTCAATTCATTAATAGTTTATAGTCAATCCCTATTTCTGCAATGCTCAAGAGCCAGCAAATTATCACAAGCTTGTCGGCTTATGGGAAAATATCGCCCAATTAAGTGTCCAAAACAGATCTTTCAAATGGAACCCAGCTTGGCGATATCGGAAATATTTGGGTGGAAATCGCTAAATCTTAGTATTACTGCAACATTTCATCTCTTTCCAATAAAATAAGTTTCGATGAAGTGCGCCGAAAAGATTTTTGATTTAATAGACGTGCAAGGAAGTTATGTCCTGTCCACAACAGATTTTTTAATTATCGGAATACAAATTAGATGGTAAATAAACGCGGCATAATTTTAAGCACTGCAAAGTCAAATCAAAAATAGTGAAAAGAGAAATGACTACACGAATAGTTTAAAAACAGTTAAAATACTTAATTTTTAACACGGTTAAGACAATTTCACTATTCAAATAGTGTTCTCGGTTTCCACTATTCGAATAGTATCCGCGATTTTTATTCTTGATTTCCAATGCTATGTGCTGAGCTGTAGAAACGATTTTTTAGAATCCATTATCTCATGCATAATCAAATTTTTCGAATAGTTTCATTCATTCACGCCCATCACTATTTTGTACCCCTATGTTTTCTGCGAATAGCATGAGATTACGTGCTAGTGTCTCTGTGTGTACTTAGTACACGCATGGACCACGTACTCTGAATAAGCCAACCTTGGCGGTATCTCTCAAATTCGACGATAAATCGCCAAATTTGAGTTCCAGTCAGTTATCGTATTTCGATTTGAAACGAAATTAATGGAAACGAAGTGCATCAAAATGCATGTAATATAGGAGACGTACTAGGAAATCATGGGAATAACGAAGATTTTACTTGGGCTATTTTACAATCGTAAATTGATTAGTATTGAAGCTGAAAAACCACAACCTCGATGCAGTAAGTTGTAGGGGTGCTTTAAAAAAATTATATATTGAAGAAACAGTTTAAGATAAGCTTTTAAATATTGCGAAGTCTGGTGGTGGCCCAGCATGCTAAATATGCGTGTTTACAGTACAATCGAAAAGCGGTGATGTGTGTAGAAAGAGGATGCCAACACATTTTGGCGAAAACACAACGTTTGCCGAGATAACCAACGCCAATTTACAGAGCTGCAATAAATTTAGACCCATAAAATTAAAGTAATCAAAACCGCGAACGTATAATTTTGAAAGCGGGTGCATGGCTTCAAAATAAATTATGCCAAAAAGAAACCGCCAACAGAGGGGAGTAAAAACCCCGTTACGATCGCAAAATTACGCAAGTGAAATCTGTTTTCTGCCTAGAAAGCTGCTCCACGGCGTCTGAGATAAAGAAACGAATTTTGAAAGCCAAAGTGCGGAAAAGTGAGAACATAAATAAAAGTTGAACTGATTGATTTTGAATAGATTAAATTTAAGAAAAAAAAACAAATGACAATTTATGGGATCTGCATCACAATGGGCTGTACAGTGCGCGTAAGATCTTTTTGTTAGTTTTATTTAACGTTTAAAAAAAAAAAAAACTCAGCTGTTCGAGCCTCGTCAGGGGGAGATCCCCCTGAACCCCCCTCATTTTTTAGTTTCATTATTGCTATATTGAAACGATATTCATTGATTGTGTCATTTTATCGCTCATCTTTCGCGTATTTCGGCTGGTTGCCCTATGATGAAATTTTTAGGAGTGTAACCTATTTATAGAAAAATACATGGGATGCCTATTCTACAGCTTACGAAATAGTGTAACAATAGATGAAAGCTGTTGCGAACGAAGAGTATTTAAATATATGTCAAAAATACATGTGAAGCCTATTCTACAGCTTACGAAAGAGTGTAACAATAGATTAAAGCTGTTGTGAACTAATAGTATTCAAATATATGTAAAAAATACATGTGATGCATATTCTACAGCTTACGAAATAGTGTAATAATAGATTAAAGCTGTTGTAAACGAATAGTATTTAAATAGATGTCAAGAATACATGTGAAGCCTATTCTACAGCTTACGAAAGAGTGTAACAATAGATGAAAGCTGTTGCGAACTAATAGTATTCAAATATATGTAAAAAATACATGTGAAGCCTATTCTACAGCTTACGAAATAGTGTAACACTAGATGAAAGCTGTTGTGAACGAATAGTATTCAAATATATGTAAAAAATACATGTGATGCCTATTATACAGCTTACGAAATAGTGTAACAATAGATTAAAGCTGTTGTAAACGAATAGTATTTAAATATATGTCAAAAATACATGTGAAGCCTATTCTACAGCTTACGAAAGAGTGTAACAATAGATGAAAGCTGTTGCGAACTAATAGTATTTAAATATATGTCAAAAATACATGTGAAGCCTATTCTACAGCTTACGAAATAGTGTAACACTAGATGAAAGCTGTTGTGAACTAATAGTATTCAAATATATGTCAAAAATACATGTGATGCCTATTCTACAGCTTACGAAATAGTGTAACAATAGATTAAAGCTGTTGTAAACGAATAGTATTTAAATACATGTAAAATTATGTCGCATACTTTTATGTCGCATTTTTGGGACACATTTTTCAATAAAGGGTATTTGAGAGATAAAATGACAGTCATTAAAAAGAAAAGAAAAGAAAAAAATATGAGTCTATGTGAGCTTAGACAGTCCCACGTTCAAAAAAAATTGCCGACTAGTACCTACTTTATTCTGGAATAACGCTTACTGGGAAGAAAGTTTATTTCTTGAGACGAGCGTTCTCTCCGATCAGAAACCAATAGATGCAAAACTTTGCGATAAAATGGCTGTTTTTAACCCTCGCCCGAGGGAGGGAGAGGCTCTCAAAACTTTTCAAAAGATGTTCCAATGTCCGCATTTTCTGCTACTGAAGATTTTTTAAAAGGCAGAAAAAGGGTTTTTTTTTTCCTTGCAATCGTACTTCTCAAGTTTTTGTTTCTGTGTCAGGGCAGAATATTTGGAGAGCATTTTATGAACTCTGATTTTGTTTTATATGTACGTATATCTATATAAATAAAATTAAACTTTTGTCTGTACACTTCTTGGAATTCAAAAAGTTTGCGATTTCTTATCCGTTTCAAGCACCTGGAAATCCGGTGCGACCCCCCAAAAAAAGTTTGTCTGTCTGTCGTTCTGTCATTCTGTCATTCTGTCCGTGACGCTTTTTTTGTTTAAGCATCACGTAAAAACGACTGAAGCGAATGATATGAAATTGGGTGTCCATGGTAGGTGGTCACTCAGCTTAAAACATAGGCGTCGAATTTTTAAAACATCTTGATTAGATTTTCAGATTTTGCGAAAATCGTTTCAAACTGCGCAAATTTGTGTTCGAACATCACGTAAAAACGACTGAAGCGATTGAAATGAAATTTTTCAGATTTTGCGAAAATCGTTCCAAACTCCTTAAAATTGTGTTCGAGCATCACGTAAAAACGACTAAAGTGTACGACAAACATTGTCGTCGAATTTTACGAAAAATTTTGATTAGATTTTGAGATTTTGCGAAAATTGTTTCAAACTGCATAAATTTGTGTTCGCATATCACTTAATAACTGCAAAGGTGAAAAAATGGTATTTTGTGAAATGATAGTGGTCACTCACCTTAAACTATAAGCATCTAAAAAAAAATCGATCAGATTTTGGGATTTTGCGAAAATCGTTTCAAACTGAGTGAATTTTTGTTCACGCATTACGTAATAACGGCTAAAGCGACTGATATGAAATTTTGTCACATGATAGGTTGTTCCTCAGCATAAACTATAGGTGTCCAATTTTTTAAGCATTTTTATTGGATTTTTAGATTTTGTGAAAATTCTCTCAAAATGCGGTTATATTTCTTCAAGCATCGCGTAATAACGACTAATACGAAATTTGGTGATAGGATAGAATGTTGCTAATCTTAATTTATAGGCGTTGAATTTTAAAAATATTTTTTTATATATTTTGAGATTTTGTGAAAATCGTTTTAAAATGCTGAAATTTTTGTTCCAGCAAGACTTCAGGAAATGAAACTAAATCGGATGACACGATCGGTTCCCACTCAACTCTAATTATAGGCTTCCAATTTTTCAAAAATGTTGATTAGATTTTGAGATTTTGCTAAAATTATTTCAATGTACGGAAATATTCGTTCGCGCATCCCATAATTACGACTGAAGCGAATGAAATGATATTACTTAGTGACTCTCTAACCTGTAATATTTTATCAAAACATAAAAATTATAACTTCGTTTTCTTTACTTTTGGCAGTATACTACACCCATTCTGTGTACTCCTACAATGCTGACGAAAGTTCTTGCTTTTTGGAAATTTGCATTCAGTACTAACCCGTCAACGACGGGTACTTCAGCTAGTAGATTATAAAAAAAGAAAGAAATTCGAAATATCAGAACGTCAGGAAACGGCAGACTTCGGAGTTAAAAAGTTAACTTTTGCCATACTAATCTCATGAAGATGAAACTTTGTACCCGTGTCCCATTCTCGTTTAGTGAAGATGATAATTTTAAAAATATAGACCTTTTACAGCAATTATTTGTAATTCACATTTTTATTTTAAAAAATGCTATTTTTTTAAATGCTCCGTAAGCGTTGTGCTTTCGCCATTTTTTTCTATAATTTGTACGAACAACACATAAATAATTAAAATGGAAAATGTAATAAATCTTTTCTTGTACGTGCTTCAGAATATTACCGGTAATTCTTTTTAAATTCATTTTTAAATAACAATATTCGCAAAGTTTTTTTCAGTGCTGCATTTTTAGTAATCCATAGAGAATTTTTAGTATGCGTGGCCCACTTATAATTATCAAGCCAATTTAAGCACTTTGTATGAATTAAATTTTATTGATATTTTTAAATAAAAAAATTAGTTAAAATGTTCTGTATACTCCATTTTGTAATTTTCCGTAATTTACCTTTTGAAAATTTACTTCCTATCTATATAATGTATGTAAATTATGTAAAATTAAATTATGTAAATTATGTAATGTATGTAAAATTCACAAACATTCGAAATTTTCATTATTTTTGACTGGCTGTTAGATTTTTAAACGCACTTATACAGTTCTTTTTAAAATAATTTTTTTAATGATGAAATTTTTTCGATCGATGGTTCAGAATGCTGCGTTATAAGCAATATATATATATATATATATATGTTATTTTATTTATTTATTTATTATTAAATCAAACTTTTATATTACTTTTACATTATTAAGTTTTTTTCAAATATTATTTACAATAGTTACGTATTCAAAAATCACAGATCATTTTTATGCAATGGGATGAAATATTTTCTTTCCTCTTAGGTTCGTATTAAAGTCATAAAATGTGCCTAGAACTTTTTCCAATGCAAAAATTTTGGTTTCATATGCTCTTAACACTTTATTGTTTTTTAGGGGGAAAGCCAAATTCAAATAGTTGAGTGGTTTTTTTTTCCGACAAATACTGTAAAATGTTTAAAAAACTAATTTTACCTAAGTTTATATACAGGATGGATATAATTAAACTTCCCTTATAAGCAGCCTTATGCAGCTGAAACGGGTCAGCCAATGGCCACCCTATTTGGCGTATCGACTGTACACAAGACGATCTCAACAAAGTTTTTTAAAAACATCAGTTCCAATAATGTGAGAAATCAGCTCAAACACAACCTAAATTATTTAATAAATGCTCAAAAACTATTGAAAAAATGTAATTGTTAGTACATTTCGAATGAGCTGCTTCCATTGTTCGATTATTCTGCTTTTACACACAAAGCGCCATCTAATGGACATTTGTTGAACTATTTTTTTCTGAAATTCCTTTACCATATCTCGTGTATAATCTATATACCATATCAGGTTACAATTCCTTCATCCGCTGTAGCTGTAGAACTCTGTTGATAGGGAAAGTTTAATTATGACAAACCTGTATTTACTTAAAAGAAAATATTCTGTCCCTTTTCAATAAATATTCTTATCCCTTAGTTAAATTTTAAATTTAAAATAAGGTTTTTTGAACTTTAATATTTAATCATCCAACATTTTTTATGCATTCTTTTGACCAACCCTTGAGTGAATATTTCTCAGATGAGTCTCGTATGCGTTTAATAAGTGTTTCTCCTGTACTGTTCTATTGACCGTCCAATTATGTGCATAAAACTGAATACTACCCACTCCATTTTTACTAATAATAAGTGGAAAAATATTTAACTGAAATTCAAAAGAGACTGCGGTCCATTTATAGCAAAACTGTTACTAAACTTGCAAAAGAAAACATTTCACAGTTAAGAAAATTAAAACCAAAAAAAGTACATTACTTAAAAAGGACAATTTCTTCAAAAGTAGCTGAGAAAGAACACAGTCAAAAATTCAGGCATTCAAATGTTTTTGAGAAAGTTGGAACTCCCCTGGGCAAAGGGAAACAAGCCTTTTATCGCCAACTTCTATCGGTTTCAGATCGCAGAACTTCCTCTTTCCCCCCAAGAAAAGAACTTCTTTGTGAACCTCTGGAATAAAATATTTTAGCCCCGAATTTTTACCGATACACATGTCTTTTAACGGAATATTTCACACAAAAACGAACGTCGAATTTTAAAACATATTTCTCTTGTCAGAACAATGCCGTTTAACCCTCTCAGGCCCTGCGTCTTCATTTGAGGACACAAAAATTAGCTATACTATCTCGCAGTATAGGTGTTCTAATTTGTGCATATAAAGAAATTTTCCTGGAAATTTTAATAATCGGAATTATTTAAATTTTTTTTAATTAAAAATGTAATCTCTGTTATCAAAATTCTTTAACTCAAAGAGGAATTATCGCGGGAAAAAAAATGTTTTGTTCAACTGAACGAACTTTTGTTGAATCAAAAAATTTGGTTGGCGCTACTTCAACCGAATAATTTTGTTGGTTTTTAACAATTTTTTGTTAAATTAACAAAATGTTGCCTTGAATTAACAAGAATTTTGTTAAATTAACAAAATGTTGCCTTGAATTAACAAGAATTTTGTTAAATTAACAAAAAAGTTTGTTAAATTAACAAAATATTTCGTTGAATTAACACTAAATTTTGCTAAATTATCGAAATATTTCGTTGAATTAAAAAGAAATTTTGTTAAATTAACGAAATATTTCGCCGAATAAAAAAAATTAAATTAACGAAATATTTCGTCGAATTAAAAAAATTTGTTAAATTAACGAAATATTTCGTCGAATTAAGAAAAAATTTTCCTAAATTAACGAAATATTTCATTGGATTAATAAAAATTTTGTTTATTCAGCAAAAATACTTCTTTGAAAAACAGCCAACCAAAATCTTGTTCAATCAACGAAACTTTTTTTCAGGAATTGAATCAAGACTGTTCTTTTTTGGAGAAATAATAAAACTTATGAACAATTTTTAGCACTTTCCAGCAAGGTTGAAAAGTGTTTATCATTTGGGTTTTTCTGTCTGCCCGTCCGTCTGTACGTAAATAGGCATATATTACTACGAAATTTGGGTACATTAGTCTTACGTACCGTATCCTGTACCCTATGGAAAAGGAGCATTTATAGTTCTTTTACATTAGCTCCCAATTTAATTCTAATACTCTCTAATATGTATGGGGCAGGATATGTAGGGGCTGCCTATAACTTCTAAGCATTTTATAACGTATTTTAAAATTATTTGGCTATTTCAAACAAAACAAAAATTATTGTGATATTAACGATCGCAAAATAATGCTGTCCATGGAAAAGAGTGTCAGTAGCATTTATAATATTTCTGCGGGAGCACTCAAAAGAATTTCATTACATTAAGGTCTATCTGTCAGTTTAGAGGCAATCATTCATTTTATACTCAGTACAATAAGTATACTTTATAAGAGTTAAAAAATAGAAATAACTTTTAAAGGGGCTTTTAAAGGGTCTCGCCAAAGTAAAATAAAAATGCTGTGTCTCAATATTAAACATTCTCTAAAATCTAGCCGAGGTGTATTAGTCCTGGATTCTGGCCTACCCTGCGACTGTCGATCTAACGGTTTTGGAATTTTGGGCGGTTTTCTCCCGATGTAACGTAAATGTGCGCCAGAAACACTTAATAAAGTCTTTCGCCTAAGTCATCTCATCTTTAACTAATCGTCGTGTCGCTTTCCCTTAACCACTGAGCTAAAATGTCATCGAATTTAAGAACCTCACACCACCAAACTGGGCATAACAACATTGTTGTGTTGGAAAGTGCTTTATAATCAATGCGTTTAGCATACTTTATCGTTCTTATTAAAGACCATAATTGAGCCAGACGTTTGGAAAAACATTAGGATGTTTCTGCACAAGCAGTGCAAAGCACTTTTTAAGTGGCCAAACTGTAAGATTTGCGCATGCGTGCAGTCACCACATAAATGGATCTATACTTACAGCTACATAGTTAAGTGTTGACCTCCCCCCCCCTAATCATGAAAACTTTAACCCTTTAACGCGCAATGTTCCTGCTCTGGGAACACCCAACTCTGACGTTTTGACTGTTGCCAGTCACGAAGAATAGATTGGATATCTATAAAAATAGTTGCGTGTGACCTAGCTCCACGAGAATCCTTTACTTTTTAGCCCGTCATTTCCCATAAAAAAATGGTCACGATTCTTTTTAAACAGCACTGACATCTGCTGAAAAATGGAAGAATGCGAGAACAGCTGGATAGATGGCCTAATGCTGAAAAAAGGGCAGCCGTTGCCATCGCTCGACTTAACGACGAGCAAGAGGGCGGACGATCGAAACGTTCATCGCGGGCCACAGATCGAGAGACCCTATTTTGATGCAGCTGGCTGTGCCGGCACAGCCAGCTGCGTCGAAATGGGGTCTCTCGATCTGTGGCACGCGATGAACGTTTCGATCGTTGCAATTGCTTTGTTCAATGCTTTGTTCGTAGAAATTGTTGTCTGCTTGTTCGGCCAGAAAATTGTGGCGGGTGACAGAACTCCACGAGAATACTTTACTTTTTAGCCGTAGAAAAATTGTCACGATTATTTTTTAACAGCACTGACATCTGCTGAAAACGGGAAGAATGTGAGAACAGCTGGATGTATTGATCAAGATTTTTGACGACAGCTGGCTGTGCTGGCACAGCCAGCTGCGTCAAAAAAAGGGTCTCTCGATCGTCCGCCCTCTTGCTCGTCGTTAAGTCGACCGATGGCAACGGCTGCCCTTTTTTCAGCATTGGGAAAGGGTTGCGCCTCATAGGGTTAAGCCTGCTATGATCACGTGATTTTTTTTTCACCGAACACAACGCGAAAAATAAATAAGAATAGATTTTTCTAACTTACTAGTCCTTCCCGCGCAGATTGAATACATATTTTATTCCTTCCTTATCTAACTCTTTAATAGCTTCTCACTTTATATTCAGTGACCGATTGGCCGCTGGAAAAAAAAAAAAAATCACGAAAAGTTTTTTTGCATTTCGGCGAAAACTCCCCGCTATCTCTTTGACTTTCCTCCTTTATCGCTCGCTCCAGCCCTTGGGGGGCAAAAACAGTCCGAGATATATTTTTTTATCAACTCATATCTGTATATTGGCTCTATATAACTTCTGATATTCCAGGCCAGAGTGGTGGTGGTGGTAGTGTGTGTGTATGGGGCGGCACGAAAATAACCCCACGTAAAAATATTAAAAACATTTTTCTCTCCTTGCATAGGTCGTGAAGAAAAAAATTTTTTTCTCAAGAGTTAGTAGACAAAGTTTAGCGTCTGGTTAACTTTGGTCGCTTTTATATATATATATATATATATATATATATATATATATATATATATAAACCAGATTTATCCTATAAAGTCGAATAGGGTAAACCCAAAAAAAAAGAAAGATAAATGAAATAAAAATATGGGGGAGAGACTGTTTTTCTATGTACTGTGTTTTTAGAAGTACTTTCAAAGTTTTTACGAAATGTTTATTTTATGACTCGAAAGATTTCCCCAGATAAGTCGGCAGGATTTCCTTCTCGAAGTATGGGATGTATATATATAGAGAGAAAGAGAGTATACGGACTTAAAACATCTAGGTTACGACGATTTAAAGGGAGAGGAATGTAGGTTATTAAAAAAGGATTTACGAGGCGGTATTAGCAGCACGAGAACAACTTGACTTGACATAAAGCACTAGGAGGAATCAAGCGTTACGTTTGCTTGCAAGGGAAATAAAATTCTAAATGGTTAAGCTCTGGGTTTTTTAAAGCTTAACGGTGTAGTTCCGATAAAAATGTTATTTTGGTACATAAATACAAACTCACTCATTATGTCAATCACTCCAAAATTTTTAATATGCCTATATAAGCTTTACTATACGGGGTGTTACAAAAAATGGCAAAACGCTTTCATTATTTATTTATTAGGCAGCTTCCATTTGAAAAATGTTCAAAATGGGGTATTAAAAAAGGACTACGCAAGAAAAAATTTCCCTCGCTCACTTTTAAAAAAAATGACACTTTTTATATTTATAAACGAAACCCCTTTCAAAAAACCACCCGTTAAGTGAAATGGGTCCCATACAATCGTGAATGCACGTACAAAATAGGAGAATTTGATCCTAAAAAGTGTCAGAGCTATGACGATAAATACAGGCTGACTTAAATCACTTTTCAATGGCTCTCTCAAAGGGGGGAAAATAGGACGTCGACTGATCGTGTTTTAGCGGTTGTACAGAAACGACGAGAGAAAATATTTTTTGGAGCACACTCATTCAAATGGATGTATAGCCCCTCGTCATCTTCGTTTAAAAATATTTCTGAGACATTTTATAATGGAACGATGAAATCTTTCATATCACCTCATGAAAATGATGAGTGTGCACATTTTGCTAACTGGGAATATTTTACCGGGGGGAACTATAAAAATTTTAAATATGTAACTTTTTGTAAATGGCCGAGAGAAATATTTTTGTAATGCAGTCTGTTTTTTTTCCCGACCCCATTTTGAAAAATTTACATTGTTTAATTATCTCTTACATAAAAAGTTAAAGCGTGTTTTTGGGGCGAATTGTATACATTCAACAAACGATAAATCTGTTTCCGCTACGAAATGTACCCGCACAGCCAGCTGCGTCAAAAAAGGGTCTCTCAATCTGTGGCACGCGATCGTCCGCCCTCTTGCTGGTCGTTAAGTCGAGCGATGGCAACGGCTGCCCTTTTTTCAGCATGGGGCCATCTATTATGCTGTTCTCTCATTCTTCCATTTTTCAGCAGATGTCAGTGCTGTTAAAAAGAGTTGTGACCAATTTTTACGGGAAATGACGTGTTAAAAAGTAAAGAATTCTCGTGGATCTCTGTTACCCGCAACTATGTTGATAGAAATCCAATCTATTCTCCGTGACTGGCAACAGTCTAAACGTCAGAGTTGGGTGTTCCCAGAGCGGGAACACTGCGCGTTAAAGGGTTAAAATAGGCTGAAAATAAAACTCTAACTTCATTGAGGCTGGCTGATAGGCCTAGGCTAGGAAAAATACTTAAAAAAATATTTCAGTATATAGTTTTCCAGAAAAAATCACAAAGAAAGTTCAAACTCGAAAAATTAGAATGTACATCCTATAGCTCTCGTAAAACAAAAGAAAGTAGCATAGCCTGATTCTACTTTTAGTCCTATAACTACTATTTTTTAATAGTGTTGTATTTATTTTAGTAGCAATAAAAACTTAGCAGCAAACCAAAATTCGGACAAAAATGCATTCATCGAACCGAATGCACACTCTATGAACTCATGTACGTTTGCTCAAAAAGTAATGCGGCCATACATTTTTAAAAGCTAAAATTTTTTAACGTTATGGCAGCGTTTCTCAACCTATGGGGCGCTACCCCCAAGGGGTGCGCATAGCGTTTGCAGAGGGGGCGCGAGGAAAACGAAAGAGCCAGTAGTGATGCACGTTTAAAAAAAAATCACCTTATTTATTCTCATTTTTACTCAAAAATACATCCCTTTTCGCTTAAAATGTGCATTCAAACTTCAGTGATAACAATATTTTGTAGAAACTTCGACTCAATGTTCATTGTTAAATATTAAAAAACTGAATGTATGCTGAAAAATGTGAGGGGGGGGGGCGCCACCGTAAATTAGCCTTTGTTGGGGGGAGGCGACGCTAAAAAGGTTGAGAACCGCTGCGTTATGGTCTTATATTTATTTTTACTTTCCGAACATTTACCATGTAAGGAAAGTATTGTGTGTGTGTGTGTGTGAGAGAGAGAGAGAGAACGCTAGCGTTAAAACGATGCATTCGATTGAGCTCAAATTGGGTACATATGTTATAAACCACCGTCGCAACACCGGTATTGATTTGGGTGTGTATCGGACTTACAATTTTTCTACAGGGTTACGACCAAGCTTTGTTTTAAAGTATGGCCTATGGGGGGGGACATTCTTGAAAGTGTGCTAGCGTTTAAAAGGCGCATTCGATGGAGCTTCCATTGGGTATATATGTTTGATGATTCATCGATTAAAATTTATTTAAATGCTTGGTCATGATCTTAATCGTTCGGGAAGTCGGGTGGAGTCACTCTAGATTTTTTATATTTTAGACAAAAAGTGCAAAATTTTCTTTTTATTATGGAAAAATGAGATCGTAGCTAATTTCGTACAGCATGCACTGTAGGGTTAGTAGTTTTGATTCTTCTAATAGTGAGTTGGTTTTTACCGTCATTTACGAACGATTTTCACAAGGGTGACGAATTTATAACAGTGGTGTTCCATACTTTACTCACTACTTAATTGTTTTTATTAAATCCACTGCCAGTGCATCAAAGCTTAAAAAAGCAAGCGAATTTCCACTATCTTGAATTCTTAATTTGATTTTTAAGTGCTTCTAACAGAAATTCAGGAGGCAGGTACATTAGCCTGAGTTACCTGTGCACACAGCAGAATGCCCTACGGGACAGAGATCTACTGTCTAAAAAACAGGTACTGTCTATATTACGAAATACTAAATACCAATAATTTTAAGTCTAATGGTTGTGCACAATTTACGAAACTTTAATAAACAGCATATTTTACTCTATCTGTTTTATTAAAAATACAGGGTGGCCATAATTAAACTGCAAGTGTTCAAGGGGTGCTGGAGAGAAAATTATCGGGAATATTCCAGTGAAATTTGGTATCTACACGTTTCAGAACATGCACCATTCAAATATGAAAACAAATCGCCATTTTCACCCTATAGATGGCGCTGTACCGTATTTCAACGCTCACCGAGGGCATATACAACTTCCAAAACCGATAGAAAGAGCATAATGACATTCTAAGAGGCATGGCATATGAACAATATAAAACAATATTTACAGTTTATCAAAATTCCATACAATTCGCTTCAGTATTTAAATTTTTACAGTATCTTGTAATCAAAAACTAACGTCAATTACGATCACAAATTAAACAGTCCATAAAGATACTTTGGAAAACAATTAAACCATTATTTATTCAATGAAATTATCACATGATGATATGCTCAATATTTGAACCACCAGATGTTGAAAACGAAAAACAGCATGGCCCACCATCGCATTTAAAATCTCTGGTGAATAAGACATTTCATTGAATAAATAATGGTTTAAATTGTGATCGTAATTGACGTTAATTTTTGATTACAAGATACTGTAAAAATTTAAGTACTGAAGCGAATTGTATGGAATTTTGATAAACTGTAAAATTGTTTTATATTGTTCATATGCCATGCCTCTTATAACCTCACGTGTGTCGTTCTGCTATATTTAAATTCAGCAACAGAAGCATGCCGTTCTCTATAAACCTTATCTTTCAGATGTCCCCGCAGATAAAAATCGCAAGGATTAATTTCGGTGAACGTGGGGGCCAAGCGTTGTCGAAACCTCTGCTTATGACTCGGTCCGCAACAAAGGTATCATGTAGCCACTTTTTAACAGCTTTAGCGATGTGAGGGGGTGCTGCGTCCTGCATAAATACCGTGGTGCATAAATACAGCGCCATCTATAGGGTGAAAATGGGGATTTTCTTTTTTTTTTCATATTTGAGTTGCGCATGTTCTGAAACGTGTAGATACCGAATTTCACTGGAATATTCCCGATAGTTTTCTCTCCAGCATTCCTTGGAACACTTGCAGTTTAATTATGGCCACCCTGTATAATCTCTAGAATATAATTTTACGCATATATCTCTACGAGAGAAATTATTTAATCAGATCTGAAAGAGTTAAGATGGTGAAAATTGTTGCCCCCTCCGCTTGACCTCCCCCCTCCTTTTTCTCTTTTGCTAAACTACTTTAGCCGACTGCAAGAAATTACAAATGCATCTTTAAATTCAAGCGAATTAAATAAGTTGTTTACATAAACATTCATTTCATATAAGACTAAAATTGCGTCAGTACTAACTTTTTGCATAAAAGCCTCGCTTAAAATCGCTTTTTTAAAAAAGGTTGAACTGTTCTCCGATGCTTTTCAGCGTTCCGCTACTTAATGAAAACAGAAAGAACGTAGTATTCGTATAAACTTCGTATAATACTCCGAGGAGCTCAAAAAAGAAGCGAATGTCTCCTATTTTAAATTCTTAATTTGATTTTTAAGTGCTCGTATTAGAAATTAAGAAGATAGTTACTGCAGGACGAAATTCTCTTGAATTTTTTTTTACCAAAAACTTGTATGAAACACAAACTTATTTTTGTTTCTAATAAAATTATTTACAAGAGCTCGCCATTCATGTATATTAGTTAATGTTAGTGTTTGTTAGAGAATTGTGCGTCTATAATGGTTTCTCTTTCTTCCTTTTTTTAAAAATCAAAACCCCTCGAAATAAAATATAAATTATAGTCTTTAAAAAATATAAAATAAGCTCAACTGCGTAGCGCCGTAATTATTCCGGTTTTAATTTAAGCCCCGGGGAAAAAAAGGATTCTCATTTTAATATCCTGGAAACAAAAAGAAATCTTCACGCTATAAATTTAGTCATTAATTAATAAATAATACATAAGTCTCATGGTTAAGCATACATAATCTTGAATGCGAACGATCGTATTTGTAATTTGGAACGAGGCTTTTTTTATTTATGTAAAATTAAAAAAAAATGCTGTTAAAGTTAATTCAAAATTCAACCGAAACATGAATAAAGGATTCTTAGACAGATTTTGCTTTTGTTTTTCAAGTATTATGGATCCTTAATCAGTAGTTTTTATGCGCACTGATTACTCGTCACAGTACGTAATCAAGAGGCTTACATTTTTAGAGTCTTAAAAAAATGATGTGGTATGAAGCTAACTAAATGCGAAACACCCAAAAAATAAATTTCTATTTGAAAAGAAAAAGAAAAAAAAATCTGGAGTGACTCCACTCGACTTTCCGAACACTTACGAATAAGATCATTACCAAGCATTTAAATAAATTTGAATCGATGAATCATTCAAACATATATACCAAATTGAAGTTCAATCGAATGTATCGTTTAAACGCTAGCGAACTTTCAAGAATTTCTCCCCATAGTCCATAATGTAAAAGAAATCTTTGTCGTAGCCCTGTAGAAAAACTATAAGTCCTATACACACCCAAATCAATACCGGTCTTGCGACGGTGGTTTATGACATGTATCCCAATCTGAGCTCAATCGAATGGACCGTTTAAACGCTAGCGCACTTTCCAAAATTTTCCTCCATAGGCCATAATGTAAAAGAAATCTTCGTCGTAGCCCTGTAGAAAAACTATAAGTCCTATACACACCCAAATCAATACCGGTCTTGCGACGGTGGCTTATAACATATATACCCAATTTGAGCTCAATCGAATGTCCCGTTCAGGAGCTATCGTGTTCACTCACATACACACAAACACACATACACACACACACACACACACACATACATACATACATCTCGTAAAAATAGCATCAATGAATTCAGGAGACCTCAAAACGTGTCAATACACCAAAATCTCGAATTCGAATTTTTTCATGATGACAATACTTTCCTTACAGGGTACATGTTCGGAAAGTAAAAAAGGAAAGGTATTTAAAATTGTCGCTCTCCATTCCACTAATCAGAAGAACCTTGTTTATTTTTGAGTTGATGTTATTCAATAAATATAGTTCATTTTTGTATTTCACTATATGATGTTAGAAGAAAATCCTAATAAACAACTACGCTGATCACTGAAAGATCCCTCGCATTATATATTATGGTCCCAACTTTCCTTTACTATTTCGAATATGTCGCATTCGAATATGTCGCATATATTTTGGTTCATCATCCACCGTTTTCTAGATACCCAAGGAAAAATAGTGGTGTGTGTGAGTAGGGGGGGGGCACATTATATTTAGTATGATCTTTTTTTGTAATAGGGCAGCATACATATTTAAATTTCATACTTATTTGGATGCAATCCCCCGAAAATTTTAATCAACACCTTAAAATACTGTACATTTTTATTACGTAACTTTGTAATTGTCTATGATCGATATTTAAGGAATAAATATCTTGGTGTTTTGGGGACACCCTCTCTATATATACGTAAATACAATGCTTGATTTTTAAAATAAAGATATTCAGCCCATATTAAAGTTGCCCATATCTTTAAGAAAACGAACTATTTTTAACAAGCTCCCCAATTAATTACAGACTCACCCAATTCAATAAAAAAAATCCAATGAATAAAATGTGCCCCATACATTAAAAGCGCTGATTTACAGAACTCGAGAATCTTATCTTAAAAAGTTTCGGAGATATGAAAATAAATATAGGCTGAAGAAAACGAACTATTTTCAACAAGCTCCCCAATTAATTAATTGTACATGTCTATGATGATATTTAATGAATAAATGTTTAGGTCGTGTTTTTGGTACGCTGTATGTATATGTAGGTGCTCTACTTAATTTTTTAAGATACAAAAAATTCAAAAAACATTAAACTCACTTTATTACCGATTCCTTTTACCCTTATAACTCCACAACTTAAATTTTAAAACATTTTTTCTGCAATATGCACAGAAACCGATTATAAACATATTGAAAATCTTCATATTCCAGTTTTGTCAATCATGTATAATTTATGGACCAAAATGCTTTCGTTGAAGAGTTTAATGTGAGTGGTCATTTTTATTTTTGTATTTCTGGAAACTATATATGTAGTACACCAAACTGTTACGGAAGGACAAAATACACTTTACAGTGCAGTTGTGTCTGCAACATACCCATTAAACAAAGGGTTAAGAAAACATGAACTATTCTCAACAAGCTAAAATAACTAACTCGCGTCGAATCAGCCCATTCGAACAAGCCACCCATTCATTATACAGTCACCCGTAAATAATTTGGTGTTTGGTGCCAAATATTACAGAGGAGAAGTATAGTTAGAATATGCCTCCTGTCTGAGGGGATTTTTTTAATAATTGAAAAATTGCTAATTTATGTGCATTATATAATAGAATACAGTTAAAAACTGAGAAAACGAAAAAATATGCAAATTTTAAAATGTTTTGATATTTAGGCTCAAGATATACATAAAATTTGCGAAAAAAAGGCACTTTACCAAAACATCATAAGCCAAATTTAAATAAAGATATTTTTATTCTGTCAATTTTATTTTGATTATTGAATGGTCCTTAAGGGAGTGAACTAAAGTCAAAACTATATCATGTTATTTAATATTTTAGCGAAGTTAACATTTTACGCGGTGAAAAATCACGAATATACATGACAGTTCATAACTTCTATCGACAAAAAGAACAAAAGATAATTTAACTAGATTCATCGCAGCAGTTCAGTCCCTAAAATGACTCCTCAAGAGTATTTTGTCAAATTTTCAAAACATTGCATTACTAATTTTTTGAGTTATGATATTTTGCAACAAAGCAAAATCGTAAAAATCTCATTTGGAGAAAAAGCAGAAAATAGAAACAAATACTAAATCTTACCTAATAAATATAAAAATTTGTTTTTAGAATGCTCCTGATTTGTACAGATTGCCATCTCTATTATTATGAACAATGATATATTTTTTTTTTCTAATTGCTTTTAAAATTTTTCTACGTTTATGTGCACTTGGGGTTGGACAGCCATCAAGCTGTCGATATCCTGACATGGTAAAATGCCCAGGATTTGTGATATTTAGTTCTACTAAAACTGTTAGACAACCTTGATAGCCTTCATTAAACTATATTACTGCATCATGTGCCCCCAATTTCACAGTTTTGTTGCCACAAATATTGAACACATTCTAAATCATTTGAAGTTTTCTACTTTATTTTTTATTCTCATTTTATAACCAGTAACAAAGTTTAATACTCATATTAGGTAAAATAGTAACGTAAACAAACACGGTTCACTTCCGGCGCCAGAATCCTACTTCCGGTTTCAAAATCTTCCAAGTGACTTCTATTAAATTTCCTATAACTCAAGTTCTAAACAGGATAGAAAGAAAATTCAAACGGATTTAGAAAACCAATAAATCAAGCTGCAATAAAAAACCAAAAAAAAAATTAAAATAGGATTTTTGACCGAAAATTGCATTTTAAAGGTAGGCAGGCACCTTAATATAGATTTGAGCTGTGAAGAAGAGTTTTGTGGAACAAGAAAGACAAACACAGCACACTGATGGATTAGGATGTCCCTTTCAAACACTATTTATAAAGGCGAAGAGTAGTTAGAATTTGCCAAGTGAAGATTGTAAAACAGTTAGAATATTTTATTAATATAGATTTTAATATAGATTTCACTTCTCAAAGACGCGTTTTGTGGATCAAGAAAGACAAACACGGCACACTCATGGACTGGGATGCCCTTTCCAAACTGCGTTTATTATGGTGAATTGTAGTTAGAATGGGCTTGGCGAAGATTGTAAAACCGTTTGAGTAGGCGATTTTAAGTTAAATTTCGATTCCAAAGACGTGTTTTATGAAACAAGGAAGAAAAATACAGATCACTCATGAATAAACGTACACTTTCCAGCTGAATGGAATTAGGAAGAAAAATAGGGACGGCGCATGAATTGGGATACGCTTTCAATATAGAGCACTTGAATGCGTATTTAAAATCTGAAACCGTCTCAGATTTAAATGCATTTCTTCCCTTTGTTCTTTATCTTTTAAATTAATGACTGTTTTTGTTTATCACTATCCTTAACAACTTGCTTCTACTTTACGCTAAAATAACGAACTCTCATCCAATCTGCCCCCTTCATTGCAGAGCCACCCGTAAACAGTGTGATTTGAGATGGCACCGCAATCTTTACGCATTTATTTCCCGTTCTTTAAAATACATTCCGGCTCTATTCGCGAGAATTGACCCTATCCCGAACGGCCATCCAAGCCGGGACACAACAATGGGCAGTTTCTACCCATCCGGGAGGAAACAACATCCCAGGGTTATTTCTCTCCGGATTCAATGGACGGGAACCCCCCCCCCCTCCACCGCGCCAATTGAACTCCTGGAAAATCTCCGTCCGACCGATTGAATGGACAGGAGACTTGGGCCATTGGAGCCGCGTGATCTACGACGCTGCGATGCACTCTTTCTTCGCTCATTCAATTAAGACGTCTCGGGGACTCCAATATCGCATCGAGACGGGTTCTGACACGCCGCGGGGGACGAGTGGAGGCACCCCGGAATGGATTGATAGAGCGATACGTTATTTAGACAGAGACATTGTGTACAAATGATCCGCGGCTCTAAGGTCCATTGGAATTCACTGGGGTTGGATGTCAATCTTCCGACCTATACAGGATGTTTATAATTAAAGTGACCCCATTTAGACCTTTCCAGAACATCTTTTGTCTATTCGGTTTGGATGAAACCAAATTCAACCTAAGGTGACCCTATTTTCGAACGTAGAATGGAGGACATGTCCCCAATTCTGAAACAAATGAATGAAATAATTAACAGTCATCTAATTAAAACCGATGTAATCATTAAAAAAATTGTCCTCAATCGCTTCTTTACATTTTGAGGACACATCCCAAAAAACACAGAAATTGGGGGACTGTCCTCGAAATGGAGGACGTAGGGTTTACTTAGTTTAACCTCTTCAGACCCGACAAACATCTCGCGTGTCAAATTAAAGAACCATCTCATAATTATTTAGAAAAAACCTATTACATTTAAAAATGAGGAGTAGAAAGCGCATTTTCAAATAATTTTTCGAATAGAAGCTTCATTCCCTATCACAGTTTCAGTACTAAAAAGTTCTTAACACCCACAAAGGAAGATCGACAAGACACTTTTAAAAGTAAAGGATGTCCTACAAGTTCTTTTCGGCTATTTGAATTTCGAAAATAGGCAAAAAATATTAACAAATTTCACTAACATTCCAATATTCTTTTGTGTGGCGGAAAACAAAGATAAAAATAACGGCAAACAAAAATAAAATGTGCGCGTCAGTGCGTAGGATTTGCACATTCGCATGCGTTAACATCCTTTATTCAAATTTACAGCATCGACGCGTATGTACGTCCATACAGAACTGAAAAACAGTCTTAAAGAATCGTTTTAAGAATGGCAAGAAAAATGTCCACATATAGGTACCTCGGGACCGCAGAGGATATACGTTATATGAATCATGGGGAAAAGATTTCTGCAATAAAAATATTAGTTCAAATTTTGACCACCAGATGACGCTTTTCAAAGACTCCTTATGCAAATGAGTCAAACATTCTTGATGTCTTTGTCACCGTTCATCAGGCCTTTACAGAAGAAAGATCGACTGACTATTGTTTGTGTAGTTGGAAATATTTATTAGTTTCTACGAGTGTGTCAAAATGGGTTTGAATAAACGGGAAGTACAGTTAGACTGTCTCTGACGAAGAATCTAATGCAGCAAGAAAGACAAAGAGTGGCCGACCCATAGATAATGATGTACTTTCCAACATAGTTGGACACAAACACAAATAAGATCGATGCACGAATTAGGATACGAATATTATATTTATATATAGCGAAGTTTCGGAGAAAACCACCGAAAATTCCGAACGGCTAGGTCGACGGACGCGACCCGGGTATGAACGAGGTACCTTCCGTCTCCCAGTGGAGAGCTCAAACCCGCTCGGCCACTGAGGGGGGGGGGGGGGGCAAACGAAATCATAAAAAACCTCAAACCAGTTGGAAAGTGTTAAAGAAAAAGGAATGGCAGTTACCACGAATCTTTCATTCCTATTTCTAACCACTTCTATTTCTGGAGAAGCCATAACTCTCCCCCTCAACCCCACCCCCACCCCCAGGGGGCCACAGATCTCGTGTAAGTAATTACTATCAAATGCTCACGTCCGACCCATTTTCCAAGAAAAACTTCTGTTCTTATAATCCCACGAGCAAGAAGAAAGAGAAGCCGGACGACATCTCAACTCTTCCCAGAGAGAGAGAGAGAGAGAGAGAGATGAAATGACGATGGGAAAAAGATAAGAATCCGAGCAGCAGCACTAGCCATAAAGGAGATGCATTTTCATATCTTGATTTGATCTGAAACAATCACTTTAATGCGACGCGGTTATAGTGATGGGAGATTTTGACTGCAACCCTTTTTCTTAAAAAAAAAGAAAAGAAAAGAATGTTAGTTCTTGGATCGTGACCGTAAGATTTAGTTGAAGATGGAAGAAATTATTATTTTTTAGTTTTCTTTTCTTTTTATTTCTGGAGGGACGAAATCGTCTTTTTTGAACGACGGAAATAAATCTAGAAAATATCGCGTCTGGAGTTTTCCAAAATAACCAGGGCCGCAGACTCTTCTGAGATGTTCACAGTTTTTTCAGAACTAACAGGAAAAGAAAGTTTGCATTAGCTTAACCCTTCATTGCATAGCGATGAATACTATTGACATCGTATGTTCAGAAACACGCTCACTGCCGGATTATTGTGCGAGCCCAATTTCTTATGCCTAACTTACCTATAAAATATAGTTTTTGATAATATAGGATTCATGCTGTGAATCGTAAAAATATCGGATATTTCTTTCAATCTGCGGGTTTTTCAAAAATTGAATGAGTTATTTACAAAACTGATATAGGTAATTCAGCTTGCACTCGTGAATGTCACATGATCAGCAGCGAAGTGTTTAAAATTCACGCTATTAAGGGTTAAGAGCCTATTTAGCAGACAAAATAATTGTCTTGGTACGCAAGCTAAAATGAACTCATTGCGCCAGCGACTATAAAAAGTTCAGGATGAGTCTTCATAAACTGTACGACACACTGAAGCAAATGAAAATAGTTTGTCTTTTATGAAGCGTCTAGAAAAAATTCCCAAACATAGAATTGTACATCAAAATTTTCGATTTTTAAAGATATTTTTTCCTAAAAGCTTCGTAACTTCCGGGTTTACTGTTTATTTTATTGTATACTATTACTTCCAAAGAGACGTTGTAACAATTTTCGAAGACTAGACATAATTAGTTTATTTGTATTTATGCGTAAAAGTCACATAATTTTTCGAAAACAGCGCTAAGTTTTAAATTATTTCCTGCAATTTTGTGACGGTCTATTTTAAGCGCATACATTTCTGAACGTATCCTCTTATTTCTGCGTAGTTAGAAATCTGATGTGACTTCCCTTGACTTCTCTGTGCATCCGTTGAATTAGGTACATTTAGTACTTAATTGATTCAAACATGTTTCATCTGAAATGGTCATTCGGGGGACTATATATTCAGGTTGGGCGATTTCTCTCCCAATAATTGGATATCGTCTAGCTGGATTCAGCTTTAAAAATTTACTTTCGACACCTGTTTCTACTAAGTTTGGCCAAAAACTCACCAAGTGGCCGACGGTTGGCCAGCGACGTATTAATGCAATTCTGTAGATGGGGACAGCTATTTGGAATCCAATCTCCATTTTATGGAAGTAAATTAGGATCTTTTACGTCATGGCACATATTGCAGGGTACAGAGAGGGATCAGCATAGAAAAGATTAAGGACTTAGATACCTTTGAGCAAAGAAAATCTGAACGAAAACTCACCGTAACTTCATTTGCAACGGCTCTGCAAGTCACAATATTGAAAGAATATATAATGGAATGAATATATAATGCGACATATTCGAATTCAGGAGACTGTTTTACATTTAAAAAACTTCCATTACGGTATGAGTTATTTAATTTTAATAATAAAAAACACCTTTTTTTCTGGAGCAGTGTAATTAGTACTCATTTCTGATACTTTTTACATTCTAGTTTAAACTTGGTCTTGTGTTTTGTAGGTATTTCTTTATGGATGAGCGTATTCAATTTATATCACAAGATGAAAGATATTACGTAGCTATTCCTTATTTTTGTGTAAAAGTAGAATTTTCATTCCGTGAAAATCTTGTTATTGGGTGTTATCACCTTTTTATGCAATGAGAACCTTTATTCGGGATTTTTGAACAGCTTTAAAAAAATTTCAAAGGCAAGTCAAAATCTCATAAAAATAATTCCGTTTCGATTCTACGAGGAAAGTGAGAGAGGTCAAACATACGTGGACCTCGGAACTGTACAACGTCGATTTTATTCTCGTATACCGTACGCTATGCTTCCAGGCAGCAAGAGTCACACCGAGGTGAAAGTGGTTCTACAGGCAAAGAGAACGGTGCTCGCGCGTTCCATAGGAGTAGAATGTCTCTGAACCGGCCTAAATGGGAGTGGGGGTAAGCCGGTTAAGCGAAATGCCGGTTAAAGCGGCGAACGGGAAAGAAATACCATTATATTGATGGAACACTATAGGGTGCAATATAACGTGTTAATTTATTACAAAGATTTTCCATACCATTAACCCTTTAACGCGCAGTGTTCCCGCTCTGGGAACAACCAACTCGGACGTTTGGACTGTTGCCAGTCACGAAGAATAGATTGGATTTCTATAAAAATAGTGGCGGGTGACAGAGCTCCACGAGAATCCTTTACTGTTTAGCTCGTCCTTTCCCGTTAAAAGATTGTCACGATTCTTTTTAACAGCACTGACATCTGTTGAAAAATGGAAGAACGCGAAAATAGCTGGATAGATGACCCCAATCTGAAAAAAGGGCAGCCGTTGCCATCGTTTGACTTGACTACCAGCAAGAGGGCGGATGATCGAAACGTTCATCGCGTGCCACAGATCCACAGAGACCCTTTTTTGACGCAGCTGGCTGTGCCGGCACGGAATCTTCAACTTTTGGATTTTATTGAAACTTGTTGTTGTTGTATTTAAAGCAAATACGGAATCTTCAATTTTTGAATTTTATTAAAACCGGCCGGTTAAAGCGGGGATCTGGTTAAACGGAGGCCGGTTAAGAGGGAGTCCACACACTTTGCAAGGCTGTTCTTTTAGAAAATCAGCAGTTCTTATAGCTTTATGTATCTGCCATGGACGTTAATTTATGTAGGTAAGACACTACTCACGTACATAAAACTGCAGTGCAACAAGCCATATTAATCATAATGATTTTGGTTTTTCTGTCTGTCGGTCAGTCTGTCCCTACTGTAACTACAGGTCAATACGCGTCGATTACAACGAAGTTTATGTCATTCCTACGTACTGCACTATGTACCCTACTGAAGGTGTACAGTTATTTTACAGGAATACACAAAAAGAATTTCAATACATTACACTCTAAGAGTAATAATTTTTCAAAGCGTATTTCAGAAATATTCGACGTTCTCTTACTAAACAAATGTATATCATATATCTTATTAAGGAAACAATGCTAAATAGTTAAAAATAGTATCTGCAGCATTTATAAATGTTCAACAGGAGCGCTCGAAAGAATTTCTGTACATTGAGGTCTACATGTAAGAATTAAATGACATTCTTCCATTTCAAGCACAATACAACAAGATTACGTTTATAAGAGTTTAGTTAAAAAATTAAATAAGTTTTATAGTTCTTGCACAGGGACTTGCAAAATTAAATCAATAGTGATATACGGCTTTTTTGCGTGTGTGTAAAATGATTGTGGCTCAAATCTCACTGAAGTGTGTAAGTCAAGGTTCTGGCCGACTGTCTATCGAACGGCCCGCAGTTTCTTGCGCTTTTCTCGAGATGTAACGTGGTTATGCGTTAGAAAGCCTTAAAAAGAGTCCACATTGCATCCCTCCTTTGGCGATAACCGTCGTGTCGCCTTGCCTTAAATATTCAACTACAATCACCCTATATCTAAGTACAACACAGTCGCCCTATTGGGCGATAAAATATTCTTTTGCTAAATGTGTTATAGTCTATGCCTTTTGGCATGATTCATCGAAATACATTGAACAACTACATTGAAACTTCTATGAGAGACCCTCTCAATTAACCCTTTGAGGCGCAACCCTTTCCCAATGCTGAAAAAAGGGCAGCCGTTGCCATCGCTCGACTGAACGACCCGCAAGAGGGCGGACGATCGAAACGTTCATTGCGTGCCACAGATCTAGAGACTCTTTCTTGATGACAGCTGGCTGTGCCGCACAGCCAGAGCTCGTCAAAAAAGGGTCTCTCGATCTGTGGCACGCGATGAACATTTCGATCGTCCGCCCTCTTGCGGGTCGTTCAGTCGAGCGATGGCAACGGCTGCCCTTTTTCATCATGGGGCAATCTATCCAGCTGTTCTCGGATTCTTCCATTTTTCAGCCGATGTCAGTGCTGTTAAAAGTAATCGTGACCCTTTTTTGACGGGAAAGGACGTGCTACAAAGTAAAGGATTCTCGTGGAGCTCTGTCACCCGCCACTCTTTTTATAGAAATCCAATCTATTCTTCGTGACTGGCAACAGTCAAAACTTCAGAGTTGGGTGTTCCCAGAGCGGGAACACTGCGCGTTTAAAGGGTTAAGCGACCCCCTTCTCCATCGACCCATTTTTAAAGCACCGAAATTTCACCCTATCTACTTACTGTTAAAAGTCCCTCTAGAAGAGACCACAAAAACCCTCTGTAAGCGACCGGTCCCGGGTCCCTATCCAAAAATTTTATTGCATTTTTCCGGAAGTAAAACGAACCAATACCAAATTCCAAATCCATCGCTCCATTACTAATCGACAGCAGTGTATAAGTGCACGTACAAATCTTGTAGGTCACAGAAAGGGACATGTCTAAGAAATGAGTGATTTTTAGCGTTGGAGCAGCGCATTGATGTGTGTGTGTTACACGAGAAAAGAAATTCAGAGAGGAAGTAAGCGGTTGGTTGTGGGAAACCCAGAAAGCAAATGGATTTTATTAATGGCAAATTCAGAATGCCTGAAATATATCGGGATAAATGCTGTTTTGTGAAATGTAGAAACTAAAGGAGAGTGAGAAGTACTCCTGGTGAGAAGTACTGAAGTACTCCCTGGAAAGTGAAAGAATGAAATAATCTGAAATTTCGAAATTTTTTATAAAAGAAAGAGCGTGTGTATAGAGTACACGTGTCAGAAGTGGAACTTCTTTGGCGAGATTAATTAAAATCTGTTCGATTGTCAAATAAGTAGTCAGAGATACAAATTAAAGTATAAAATTAAAGATAACATTTGAAAACAGATCAAAAGTAAAATATTGTAGGTAGTCAAAGGATTGAGGTATAGTATTAAAAAGATTTTTTAAAAATAATGTAAAAGTATTTTACAAGTTCGTTTGGTTAATTTTTCATTATTAAAATAAAATTTTAAAATAGTCAATAATATAATAAATATACTAAGCACACTAAATCATTCGACAAACATAAAAATCATTTAATGTACTTGGATTTTAAATTTTAAATTACTATCTGGATATATACAAAAAGAATAAATAAAATATTACTTACTTGGATATCGGTTTTTGTGAATAATAGTTTGTTAATAACAATAAATTTAAATCAGTTTTTTCGAACCTCCACACACACACTCTCCGGAGAAGGAATTATTCCCTCACTGGTTCTTCATTTTGATGTCACGTGAAGCTAGTCGAAAATAACTTCTTCTGTCTTCGGAAGTTTCAAATTATTTTCGTACGGGTGTTACTAATTAATCTTTTAGCTGCTCAAAAAATTATCCTAGACGCTTGATTTTTTTTAAACGAAAGCTGAGCAGTTTGTCCGTAACAGTATATTTTTTTTTTATTCGAAATATTCCATAGCTTTTTAGATGCGAGCTGGGATAGGCTCCTCGTTCTGAAATTCACTCGAATTGGCCGGAGAAAAGGGTTGTCGATTTTTATTTATCAAAATTCGGGAAATGCAGCTATTTCGAAAATGAAGGACTCTTTAGAAAGAAAACTCTTTCCTCTTTCCGATCGTGTTATTATTTTTTCTTTCGGACAATCGGAAGCCTTCTTTTTCGGAGGGCAAAGACAGAAAACGGTCGAAAATAACGTAGAATATAAAATAATTAAAAAACTAATTAAAAAATTAAAAAACTACGCCCGAGTTGCAAACTCCGGGATGCTGGGGAGCCCCCCTGCAGAGTTTGGTGCAATTCCGTCATATAGTTAGTCCGCTACGCGAACGGAAAACTCACAGACATCCAAAATCGTCCCGACTCATCATGACGCTATTGCCCTTGACGCGACCTGGAAATTTCGCTCTCAACGCGCCCAAAGATGTTTCACTTCAAAAATTTAGATTTAAATATGTTTGTATAATTACTTACTGTATTAATATACGGACTCATAAATAACAGAACGAACAATATTTTTCTTGGTTATCCAATGTTCATACTTCTTTGAGGGAACACCTCTCTTAAGGACCTATTTTTAACGGAACAGAGGGTGGTGGCTCCCTCTAAGTTTCATCGTATTTCGATAAAATATTAAACAGTACAAATAATTCAAACTTTCAGTTAGCGCGGATGATTCATTACACCGGTCAACATGATTTTGGGGTCTGACTTCTACTTGTTAAATTTTAGTTTCTCCTACGCCAAAACTAAGGGAAATAATTTTTTTTTTAATTAAAGTTTGCTTTTGGAGAAATTAGAGCAATTTTTTCAATTTTTTGACAAAAATCATTTATTTTTAAATTTTTTTTATAATTCCACTCTAAATTAGGATCAGAAAGTTTTTACTGGATATAAAAGTCTTTTTTATTCAATATTTGTGATCAACAATAACATATAAATGTAAAATAATAAGAAATTAGTGTCTGAAAGGGAATATTTTTCGTATTTCTTTTATGTTCGTATGAGCCAATAATAATACAAACAAATAATAATATTACAAATAATACTACAAATATTACTACAAGCAATACTACAGAGTTACAAATAATAAATAATACAGTTAACTTTCGGGTTCATCCAAGTGCTGCCCTCTTTCGTTTATGAAATAAATTAAAATAGACTTATCGACGTCCATCAGACAAAAACAAACTTTAAGAACTAAAAATGAAAATTTAAGTGTTTTTCAATGTCTAGAATCAGAATTTAAGCATGAGAACAGAACCCCCCCAAAAAAATTTTTTTTGTTGTTGACCGGTGTTATATTTAAATTCAACTGCGGATTAAGAATGAAATATTTTTCACAACTCCGTCTGTCGGTATTTGCATGCGCATCGTGCAAAGTAATGCCCGTCGAATTTCAGACGTTCTAATTTTGTCCCCCCATTTCCCACACCGCAAATGACATATAACAAAAAAAGAAGAAAAACAAAACCTTCGAATACGGGACTGCGTTTGAATCGGAAAAATATATTTCCGAGCGACTCGACTAGAGTCATTTCGAAATTTGCATGTAAATGGCTTATTTTTCTCGACTTGCCATTGAAAAAAAATAGAAATAAAACTTCTTTCTCGAGACATTTAACACGAGATCCAGATGTTGTTACTTTAAGAATAATAGAACCTCGCTTTGAGTTTTTTATTTTGTTTTTCCAGCGATGGTTTTAGCTCTAAGATTTTTTTGCTTGTCCTGTTAGAATTCTGAGCGACTGAGCTGCATTTTTACGAGAGAATGTAGATAAGGTTTCTGTTCCAATTGTTAAGGTTCGAGAGTTTTTATACCATAGATCACACGATCACAGAATAGGAATCTATTCCCATAGTCGATTACATTTTTACTCCCTGCTACGAAATGAATTAAGCATTGTGATTCCGAAAAAAAAATTGGGCAGTCCCGGATTTTGACGGAACTATTTCGATCGTTTCTCAATTTAAAGGGTGGCCGTGATTTAAATAGATGTATTTAGAGCCCAGTTGCAAAGAAAACTGTTAGGCCAAACTGAACAGAATTTGCATTAAATACTAATTAGAGCATGAGATTTTGATTAAACAAAAAAAAATAAAAATAAAAGAATTTTCGCAACCAGTAATTCGAATTCAAATTCAAGAATTTTCGCAACAATAAAATAATTTTCGTTGCTCATATTCTCCAATTTGGAGTGTTGTGAGCCCCATTTTTGGATTAAAATATGCATTAAAAGTACAGAGAGTTCACATTTTACAAGCATTTTGATATTGACAACACGTTTTAAAAATATTTTAGGAATGGCTCTCTTAAGCAGTATAATGCATTGTACTCATTATGCAGATTTTCACGGAGAAAGGAGTTGGTAATACTAAACCTTATGTGCAAATTTTTGTCATCTTAAGCCCGCTGACGTCATTTTCACGTAGTACCGGATTTGAGATATAAGGAAAAGAAGAAAATGGGACGGAATCAATGATGCGCTAATTTTTTTTTTACGATCGTACTTTGCTATTGGAAGTTTGCTTTGTCAATTTTACGGGATCGGGCCGTAAACATTAATTTAAACATTGTTACATGTAAACATTTAAACATTGTTGAAAGTTAACTTTGACTAGTAAAACTTTACTAGTCAATGTTAACTTTCGGTACTTTCTATGCCTATTTTACTCCAAATATGGACCTTATGGCTCCTTTTTGGGGCCTAGTTGCAAAAATCCGAACTATATTTTTTAATCAAAATTGATTAATCTAGTTAGCAATTAGTATTTACTGAAATTACTTATTAGGTTTAATTATTATCTAAAATATAGTATCTATTAGGTCTAATTAGTATTCACTGTAAGTTTGGTTCAGTTTGGCTCAACATTTTTCTCACAATAGGACTCTAACGCTTCTACTTTAGTTTCGGCCACCCTCGTAAATGTACCTAAAACGGATAGCCGTAAAATGTTGACAATTTGTACTGAGAACCGGTTAACATCTAATCGTACTTCTTTTTTTTTTTTTTTTTTTTTTTTTTGATTGCTATCGGATGGTAAACTTATTGACAGGGAGGACCGTGCAAAAGGCAGTCAGTACATTGTAGAATACCTTCAATACATTAACCCATTTTTAGCCCAAACGTTAATTTTTTTGGAAAAACGAGTTTTTTTGGGGATATGTTCGTAATGAGTTTAACAAATTTTTACAAAAATGAACTTTTAAATTTCGTGTAATAGTTTAACCGCCGTTATATTAAATCGTTTTTCGTTCGAAATTATTACAAGCATTTTTTTATAACGGTCGGAACGTTGAATGCTAATTGCGTCCGGTGTACAGAACATTGACTGTCAATGAGTTAAAAATCGGCGGTCCATTATTGTTAGGACCCTTCCTCATAATCTTGCTGTCTCCAATGTCAGCGATTTTTGGCAAAATATTATCCGATTGGGTACCCAGAAATAGACTTCCAAAACTGAAACCAGCGTGGCGATGGCTCCTACGATGTTGTAATACAACTATAATATTATTAAAGTATCGCAACTGGGAGCTTAGTGGTTAAGGCGTTGCATTCGTAACCGAAGCGTCGAGGTTTCGATTATGGCGTGCTACTGAAGACTAGAGATGAGTTCGGGCTCATTTTTTGAAGCCCGAGGACTTTTAATCCGAGCCCGCCCGAGGCCGAAATTTCAGTTAAATATTAAAAAAAAATCCAATTACTTCATTGATAGAATAAAATGAATTTTGTCGTTTGTGCTAATTGAAGACAAATATAGTTGCAAACTCTCAATGCACTTTCTATATTTATCCATATGTTCATCAAATAATATCGGATCTCATGACTAACTAATGAATATAAGCCGCCATTCTGAAATATCCAAAGAGCTTCACGCACCTTCTAGGCGCCCGTGCCGCTATTTTTTTATAAGTACAGCCAACTCCGGTTATAGTGAACCCGGATATACTCAACCATCGGATATAGTGAACGCAAACTATTAGTCCCGATTCAAACATAGTATCTCTATCCATCATGAAGACACTTGAGTTTTAGTGAACTTCGGATAGAATGGACGAAATTTGATGGTCCCCAGAGGCTCACTATAACCGGAGTTGACTGTACTTTTATTTTCCTCATGAATCACTTTTTAAAATCTCTTTCAAGGAGTATATTCAATAAAGGAGAAATTTTTCGCGAGCCCGAGCCCGCCCGAGCCCGAACGCAATTGTGAATGACAAAGCCCGAGCCCGGTTCGGGCCCGGGCTCGGGCTCGGGCTTTCGGGCTCGGGCTGAGCCCGTCTCATCTCTACTGAAGACCCCCGTGTACGTGCACATTAAACCCTTGCGGTTACAGAAGTCCTCTCAGCGGCCAGTAGTAGTTTTGCCTGTATTCAGAAATCCTCCCCCTTTTCTGAAAAGGATCCGAATTGTGGCGGGAAACTCCAGGAAGGGCGTATGCAGCTATAAACGGCACATTCAGTGACGTGAGCTGGCTCTCCTGCAAACAGAGTATTGCAACCGAATTTGGCAGGGTGAGATCGAACGAAATGCACCACAAATTTAAAATAGACGTTCTATGAAGTCACGTGACGTCTACATTGTTTCTTCCGGTGTTAACCAATGAATCATTTTCTGTCTGTGAGAAAAGGTTGGGAATATTTTTATTTTCATTCGTACATAAATATTTCTCTCGTCGATATCTTTCAAGAATTAAATTTCAATTAAATTCGTAATGATCACTGCGCGACACAAGGAGGGGGGGGGGAGGGGGATTCTGAATTTCAAGGAGCGCTAATGAGATTCAATAGCTTCGTTCAATCGTCTTGTAATTTTTTACATTTTGTACTTGGAATTCTTTTGTACGGAGGGTCAACCTATCTATAATTTCATTTGCCCCGCATTTATCGTGAGGAAAAATCCTTCATCTTGTCAGACAGCCGCCTGGATTATACGTAAATACCTAATTTTACATACATTTTTTATTAGTTTCGTAAAAATCTTGAAATGAGAGTTGTATTTATGCCCAAAAGAGTATTTCTTTCTACCCAAATACAGTACATATCTGCATTTTGACTACTTAAACTGCTACTCAATTTAAAAACGTGTTTAATATGAAAAAGATCTTTCGCTCTTGCAAAAAAAAAAAGCTGAAATTTTGTTAATCAAGCATTAATTTTTATGGATTAAATATATTCTATAAAAAATAATACTTTTAATAGTTTAAACCACAAACTTAATTTGCTTTAGAAGACTTTTCCAATATATATAATAATTCAATTTAATCTAAATGTGATTTCCCCGCTACATAAGAATACTATTGAATTAAATAAATCCCCATGAAAAGACGTTAACTTTGACGTAATAAATTTATGAAATGGATATTTTTGTTTCAAATTAAAGTGATAAATTCTTATGAATTTTTCTATTCTGATAAAGAAAGTTTCATGTGAATGGATATTTTATTTACTGTTCAAAAAGAAAAGGTTGACCACTATTTCACTCAAAACTCCTTCGAATGAACGCAGAGCTGTGGACCTCGGAGTCGGCCATTTTGAATTGGTGCGGAGGCCTTCATTATCAGGTGACGATTTGGGTCGGTTTTCTCCTGCATACGGAGTCCTATGTAGCCTGCATACGCGATAGAACCCCTTATAAAAGTCCTTCTACCCAGGCAACCCGTCTCTGCAGTCTTGCCATAATACAAAACACCCATCACACCCACTTTACAACCACAAACAAAAGACGAAGAGAGAAAAACGAAATTCATTCTGAATTTCAGTTTTTGCAATTTAGCTGAAACAAAAACAATAAATAAATAAAAAAATATATCCTGTCACTCTTCAGGAAAAATAAAAAAGCTACAGGCACGCACGCACAACGGAATGATGTTTGTAGAAGCACTCAGCAAATAAACAGAACGGCCTTTTCCAATTTAAACCTTCCCTTGGGTTCTTACTTTATGATAAAAAAAAATTCAGTCCCGCAAAATGCTCCTTAAGAAGCAACAGATAAAGGGGGGGGCCTCAAAAAATGGCATCATGGTGCAGTGGGGGAGAAAAAATATGTCCCCCCCTTCCCCCATCTCTCTGACTAAGGAAATAAAAGTAATGATAATAATAAGACGTACCGTAATTTTTCGACTTTAAATGCAGTATTGTCGTTATTTGGAAAATACATTTAAACAGTGGATGAGTGTTTATCGTTGCTGAGTGGTAAACAATTTAATCCTGCCCCTCGAGACCGAGAAAAGACATCGGAGATGATAAACCTCGCCCAATAAATAGAATGCGAAATCGTAAGGGATTCTCTGCAAAAGGTATAACTCGTTCTCTCTGTGGTTGGGTTGGTTATCGTATTCTAACAAGAGAGCAAAGGATTCCGTGATTTGTTTTGTCGCTCGGGAGAACTCAGCACCTCAAAGATTTTTTTTTAATTTTATGAAATTTAAAAAAAATATTTTTTGCTGATCATGTGAATGTTGCAGAATGAATCGAATTTGTGTGACATCAGAAAAAACTCTTTTGAAGTATTTTTTTAATGTCCCAATGTTGCTACTCATTTTAAAATGCCATTCCTTTTTTAATGTATTTTTTTCTTCAATACTTGATGTGTTGTAAACAGTACAGTAAAGCACCGTTTATACGTCTTTCAAAGGACCGATCTGAAACGACGTATAAATGAAAAGACGCATAAATGAAACATTAACAAACAAATTTGATTATCACTGATTTAAAGCTACTAATGCAAATTTATAAATTTATGCAAATATAATAATTGCATTAAAATAAATAAAAACTTAAAAACTGTGTGTGGTGAAAAAACACACAAAAAATGATACTAATAACAAGTAAGTATTTTATGTGTGTTTTTTCACAAGGTTCTTATAACGTTATAGCGTTATAAAAACGTAACGTTAACATTACAGTTTTTATAACGTTATTACGCCAAAGTGGGCCATATTGGAGATGCATCCTCAAGTTGGGTGCCCCAATCTCTAAAACGGAACCCCAGCTTGGAATTGTGTTCCAGATTTGGCGAGGAACTGCTAAACCCTAATGTTCATTTAATCGAAATATTAATGAGCGTCTATAACGGTGTTCATATTGATGTAAATAAAGAAGAAGCATATTTAGATTTGCACTCAAGTATATTCTATGACAATTTATGCCATCTCCAGGAGCTATTTAGAATCGCACACATTGCGAATAGGACGTCAATTTTGTGGCAGAGCTTGTGAATCTTACATAGATTTTCAATGTAGGATGTCACGTTCCACACTGTCGCCAAAGAAGTGCTGTTTAGATGAGTTTTTTCATATTCCTGCTTCATGCAATTTGCTTTATAAAAGAATCATTCTGAAACTTACGACGACGTCTAAAAAAAAAAGGGCTGATTTTTGTGTAGGGCCGTTATGTAGGACAGTAATAATCCTAGGTTAAAAGAGACATTACTTCCCCCTACTCTTAGCGATGGGTTATGAATGAATGAATCGATTATTAAGTGCATTAGAGATATCGATTTCCTCGATTTTGAAAAATTGAAAATTAAATTGTCGGTTAAATCAATTAAAAAACGATTTATGGATTATCATAATTATAGGTTATGTTATTTAAAAATCTGTATAAAAAATCGATTTTGAAAAGTCGATCCGAACGCACCGCATTTGAATAGCGCATGGTATTTGAAATCTCGAAAAGTGGCTTTGCGAACCATTATTCGAATAGTAAAAATCGCAATCACTGTTCGATTAATCCGATTATCGATTCTTTTCGAATAATACAATAATAGTAATCGATTATAGAAATCATTCGAATGGCGCATCACTAATAGGAATGAATAAAACTATTATGATGATTATTATTAATTATGGATGTCTGGGATTCACTAGGTGACATCTAATAATAACGACTCTAATAATAATGAATAATAATAATCTAATAATAACGAATAATAGATCTGAATTCTTTAGCCTTTTACAGACAGAATTCAGATCCTGGCGTACTTCAAATTAGTTTCTTGCATATTTTGCCTCTGAATGCGTTAGTTATGAGTCATTAAAATGGGGGAAAAAAAAATTCTATCCTCCCAATTTTCTCTGTTAACCCATGCCCGCTTTATACTTTGACTACATTTTAAGGGTAGTTTAAATAATAAGTGAAATATTAAGAATAAATGAAGGGCTTATTTTTAAATTTAAGTAAAGATATGAATTAAGTTTGAAGGGGGAAGGGGTGGGGGTGTATCAAAATCGCTCCGTAAAAATTTATGAAAATGTTTTTTTTTTTTTTTTTTTCCCTCCAGTTTCCCTATTCATGAAAGAAATGCAACTTGTGCTACTTCTAACAATATCTGCTCATTTTTTTAAGTCAATATGGATAAAATTTCAATTTTCAATAAATTTTTAATTGGATGTTAATATTTGGGGACGTTGTCCCGTTAAAGGTTAACGGAAAGGTGAGAAATCATCCTGAGAAAGGAATGATTTGAAATTTAAAGTAACACTTTTAAAGGCTAACTTGGATGAACAGAAAAAGGAAATTTACGAAGCATGGCTCGGTTAGATCCGGAAAAGAAGATAGAAACCTATCTTTTATATTCAGGAATATTTTTTTTTTCTTTCCCTTTCCCAAACTTAGTGGAGAGTATAGACGGTAGAAAATGCAGACATTTAAATGTGTTTCTAAAACTTTGGGAGTTCCCTGGGGCAAAGGGAAGACGGCCCTTTTTATCGCCAAGTTGCGCTTTTATCGGTTTCTGATCGAAGAATTTCTCCTTCCTCACAAGAAATAAATAGTTCTTAGGAACTAGATACTACAACGGAGTCATAAATCTATACTTTTTCAAGCGTGCCTCGACTAAAGTGGAAGTAGCAGTCATTTCTTTTCGTTCTAGCAGTACGATTATTTACCAACGAACCATTTATGCAAAATTAAATGAATCTTAAATTATGACGATATTTTTTCAGATAACAGTTATTCATAGTGCCAATGTTTTTGGCCTAAGCCTGGCGAAGCCTAAAATATAAAGAACTTTCCCGGTGTGTCACTTCTTTATTGGGTCTATGGTGTTTAAGCCTAATGACGCCTACAATGTGAGGAACTTTTCTGACATGAATGCATCACGGTTATAATTTTAGGATATGTCTAATGAGCCCTAACATATAAAGAATCGCTTTGAAATTCCAATTTGTTGTAAGATTTATGATATTTTTAATGAATGAAATTAGATCCAGAAAAGCAATTACAATATTTATACAGAAATATATACCGCAGGATCGGTGCGAAACATCAGAGAGCAAAAAAGCGTGTCGAAAAGAATGACAGACCGCCAATTTTTTTTTTTTTTTTTTTACTCTTTCAAACCTAAAGAAATAATTTATCTTTAAACAATCTAGAAAATGTACAATTTTCTAAGTGATCGACAGACAATTTCCAGATATAGATGCTAAAATAATCTACATGCCTTTAACAAAATCTAACTAAAATTTCTAATATGTTTATAGGAACACAATTCCTAAACAAATTAAAAGTGACTGAAATACTGAATTGCATTTATCTTAGTTTATTGTGTTTTGATATTTTATCACCTTTAAAATGCTCATGGCTCTGGCAACTGTTGATGAATTGTTTGAATTTTTTTTTATTTGAACCTTATGACAGGTAAGAGATTTAAGGATACCAATAGCCAGCTATTAAAGATGAGCTAGGACTCATTTTTTAAAGACCGAGCTCTATTATATAAGTCGGAGCCCGAGCTCGAAATTTCAGCTAACAGATAAATAAAAGTAAATGGATTCATGCGTAGAATATCATAAATTTACTGTTTGTGCAAATTAAAGACCAATATAGTAGCAAACTCTTTAAGCACTTTATTTCTTTACATTCAAGTTTATCCAATAATAATTCAAAAATGTTTCAATTTTTCTCTAAAATTTCATGGAGTACACTCTCAGAAAAATTGGTCTTTATACACTAAATTATTTTGTATGTACTTAGATGAATCAGATACGCAAAAATGCGTGTCATAAATCTCATATATTAGTGACAATTTAAAATGTTATGTTTAAAACACGCCTAGAAAAAGAAATTTTGCATGTTTTAGAAACTTGCATCTACAAATTGAGTTGATTAAAACAAAATAACTTTAAAAAATATGTTTGGTATTTTTTTTTAATAAAGCACTTTCAAAAATCTGTTTACAAGGAGTATGTTGAGTAAAATAAAAATTTCTCACCCACCCGAGTCCGAACACAATCGCGAAATGACAGAGCCCGAACCGGGATTTTGCCCGGTCTGAGCCCATCTCATCTCTCCTAGCTATATGAGTGAAAAAAGAAAATCAAATGTGGAACTATTCATGTGATTTCTTCCACTTTTCTGTGCAGAAATCACACGATAGTAGCTAAAAAAGACAAATTTAAAAAAATCAAATCTGTGAAACTAATTAAATAAGCTATACAACTTAAATTTGTTCAAAATAGTGCTATTTACAACGTAACAACTATTGACGAAAAAAAACATTAAAAAAGGAATGTCATTTAAAAATTAGAAGCAACACTGTAACATTAAAAAAATACTTCAAAAGAGTTTTTTCTTATGTCTTACAAATTAGATTCATGGTGCAACATTTACAAGATCAGCAAAAAATGTTTTATACGCTATAAAGTTACAAAAAAATCTTTGAGGCCAGCTATTGCCCCCATGCTGAAAAAAGGGGCTGCGTTGGCTGTGCCCGCACAGTCAGCTGTCGTCAAAAAAGGGGGTCTCTCGATCGGTGGCACGCGATGAACGTTTCGATCGTCCGCCCTCTTACTGGTCGTTAAGTCGAGCGATGGCAACGGCTACCCTTCTTTCAGTATTGGGAAAGGGTTGCGCCTCAAAGGGTTAATCTGATGGATGTGACAACTATTCTGACCCGTAAGTATACTTCTTTGAACCTTATTTCAATGTGGGAGATCTTTTCCAAGTTTCTGTGGCACTGTTACAACTTTATGGGTGAGGCCAAACAGACATGAAGACGGACATGGTTCATCAATCCTGTTATCCTTTTATTTTTGAAAAACATTATTGATTCAGTTTTTTTTATATCATCATTCCTTGTAGCCATTGCTGAAAATGTTGGCCACCCTTCTGAATTCTAACGTGAACACGTTTAACCCAGATTTTGGACCACACTTCGCAACGTTGTTGGTGTTATGGAAGAGATTTCTTCAGTTATGATTTGTTTTGATTCATCGATGTTTGCGGGAATTCTGAAAAACCCTATCTTTGAGATAACCCTACAAAAAAAAAAAAAAATCTTAAGGGGTGAGGAATTATTAATAAGGGGATGCTAATGTAAAAAATCTGGAGTGACTCCACTCGATTTTCCGAACGCTTACGATTAAGATTACGATCAAGCGTTTATATAAATTTGAATCGATAAATCATTCAAACATATATGCCAAATTAAAGCTCAATTGAATGCGTTGTTTTAATGGCTAGCACACTTTCATAAATTTCTCCCCATAGGCCAGCACGTAAAAGAAATGTTTGTCGGAGCCCTGTAGAAAAACGATAAGTCCTATACACATCAAAATCAGTACCGGTCTTGGATGGTGGTTTGTAACCTATATACCCAATTCGAACTCAATCGAATAGACCGTTTAAACGCTAGCGCGCTTTCAAGAATGTCCCCCCGTATGCCATAATGTAAAAGAAATCATTGTCCTAGCCCTGTGGAAAAACTATTTATCATTATCAATACTATATCAGGCAAAATCCTGTACACACCCGAATCCATACCGGTGTTACGAAGGTGGTTTATAGCATATATATCCAATTGGAGCTCCACACTGTTAATACAAGTAGTTGACATTTCACCATAAAGTGGTACTGGATTAGCTGCAACCTTTCTATGGAGAAACGTTGAACCATGCGATTTGGTTCTTAAACTCATCAGTTGAATAAAATCATGGTGCAAGGTTTCTCCATAGAAAGAGGGCAGCTAATTCAGCATCATTGCATGGTACAACGTTGAACTGCTTCTATTAACGGTGCATCGAATGCCCCGTTTAGGAGCTGTCCAGTTCACTCACACACACACACACACACACACACATACATACATACATACATACATCACGTAAAAATAGCATAAATGAATTCAGAAGACCTCCAAACGTGTCCATACACCCAAATCTCGAAGTCGAATTTTTGCATAATGACAATATTTTCCTTACAGTATACATGTTCGAAAAGTAAAAATCCGAATTCAATTAGGTTTAACAAAAGTAAAATGATCGCAGGATTGAATAACTTTTCTGTGTCTCCATTTCTGTTCTACCTTACCCATGAAGTTGCATCAATCCCAGAGTGTTGACAATTGTCTACGACACATGAACAAATTTTAAACAATCACACTTCAGTGTTAGAATGGTTGCCACATCTGTCACATTTAAAAATCATATGAAAAACCCAACGGGGTATACTCTTTTAAACGGATAACCCTATATTTAACAAAAAAAGAATAGTGGATAGCCGAAATACATTGCATATGAAATTTCAAAACATTTTTTTCTTTTGGTAATTGACAAGAACGAACAAAAATTAATAGTAACACTGGTCAACAACAACAACAAAAATTCTTGGGTTTCTGCTTTCATGCTTAAATTCTGATTCTAGGTATTGAAAAACACATAAATTTTCATTTTTAGTTCTTAAAGTTTGCTTTTGTCTGATTTAAGTCGATAAGTATATTTTAATTTATTTCATAAACGAAAGATGGCAGCACTTTGATTAACCCAAAAGTAAAATGTATTATTATTTGTAACTCTGTAGTATTGCTTGTAGTATTATTTGTAGTATTATTTGTAATATTATTCTTTGTTTGTATTATTATTGGCTCATACGAACATAAAAGAAATACGAAAAATATACACATTTAGACATTAATTTCTTATTATCAGGTTGTAACGAAAGTTTTCCGCCCTATCTGCCTGAAAATCTAACTTCTAACTCCTTAGATAAGTGTTTTTGAACTTTCGGTACCAAACCTGCACAGTGTCACATGATACAACAATAGTACTTAAAGCTGTACTCGTAATTCGTTGATATTCTGTAGCTGACTTTTTGCAACACAACTGGAAGTCAATGATGGCTCTAATCCTCTAGAGTGATAGTTCCATTTGAGACACCTTATACTTAATGATAACTATATTTTTTACAGATTTCACAACACAGTGTTATAAAGTAAACCTCTTTATTTCAAATGCAAAAAATAGTTTGACAAAATATGAGCCAATACGCCAACGAGAACTGTGTGCTGACGATGTTTGCGGTGGCGGGAAACTTTCGTTACAACCTAATATTTTACATTTATATGTTATTGTTGATCACAAATCTTGAATATGAAAGACTTTTATATCCAGAAAAGCTTTTCTGATCCTAATTTAGAGTGGAATTATTAAAAAAAAAAAAAAAATGAGTGATGTTTGCCAAAAAATTGAGAAAATGCTTTAATTTCTGCGAAATCAAACTTTTATTAAAAAAAATTATTTTACTTAGTTTTGGCATAGAAGAAACTAAAATTTAACATGTAGAAGTCAGACCCAAAAGTCGCGTTGACCCGTGTAACCGAACGATAACCATAAAACCTGCATGCTTTAACGTCGAGCAAATATGTCAACACAATATACACTCTTGTTATGAAATAAATACGTAGCTACTATGCATATCTCCTTAAATAATCGCATACATTACCTTTAAAATATTTGATAATAAAAAAGTATACATTCTTCTTTTCAAAAAGTCCTTTATCATGCAAAATTGTACGGCGCACTCAAATTGAACGCGACTCAAATATTCTGGGCTTAAAATCCCGCTCGCGAAATTTCTCTATCGGACCCAATTTTTTCTCGAAACAGCTTGCTCTAATATATCTACCCAGACGAATTTTTCAGGGCTGTTTCTGTTTACGACGCCGTACAGCGGAATAAATAAAATAAAATAAAAACGGTAAAAGCCCGTTGAAAATTATCGCATTTGCCTTACAAGCTTCGATGTTTTTTCTTTCTTTCCTCATAGAGAAACGAATGGCGCAGAAAAGAAACTAATGCTTTAAAACTATTCACTTTGAACCGTCATAAAGCGTTTTTAGTTTAATATAAAATTTAAAAAAAAACAGAAGGGAGGGGCAAAAATACTCTCGACGTAATGGGAACTCGTAGCACGGCACCTTTTATTGAATGTTTTTGTGAAGCAGGCTGAGAGAAAACAAAAATGGAAGAAAAATGCATTTAAGGGGAAAAACATAAAATAAATTGCAGGTCGAGAGAGATATACTAAAAAGGCTAAAAAAAAAAACTCACCAGGGGATGCAATAAGTTTGTGATTGAAAGAATTTATTTCGTGTTAACTGTTGACTGTTCCTCGAAAAAAGTTATTTTTGAACGAGTTACATAAAAATATTTCAGTTATTTATTTGCCGTTTTCTTATGGGTCGTTGTATCTTATAATCTGGAAAAGGGTGGGACTTAAATCAGTCTTTTTGTGCGAGTTCGTAAATATTGACGTATTTTTCTAGTGTTCCAGGGAACTGTTGACAGTATCCGAGATCCATCAATATATTAGAAGCTTCGTATGTCATCTTTTTGGGCGGACCCCACCGTGGCTGAGTGGCTTGGGTAGTCCTCTAAAATGTGAAAGGTCCAGTTTCTTGTCCCACCCCTCGGCTTTACCCCACAGCTACTGGCAATCCCGTTTGAAAAGTGCGATTCGCATTTTTGCCGCAGATAAACCGTTTAACCCTTTGAGGCGCAACCCTTTCCCAGTGCCGGAAAAAGGGCAGCCGTTCCCATCGCTCGACTTAACGACCAGTAAGATGGCGGACGATCGAAACGTTCATCGCGTGCCACAGATCTAGAGACCCTTTTTTGACGACAGCTGGCTGTGCGGCACCGCCAGGTGTCGTCAAAAAAGGGTCTCTAGATGTGTGGCATTGCGATGAACGTTTCGATCGTCCGCCCTCTTGCTGGTAGTTAAGTCGAGCGATGGCAACGGCTGCCCTTTTTCCGGCACTGGAAAGGGTTGCGCCTCAAAGGGTTAACGCAAAAACGCTCTTTAAGTACTCTTTTCCCATAAATCCACGCCCCGCTTCCTGTTTACCAAACTACTGATAACGTTCGAAACCAAATATATCTCTCCCCTCAGTGATCGAAAAACGCTACTAAAGGAGAGGTGCACTTTCAAGTACAGGAAAGATCGAAAATTCGTTCCGACTGATCGAATTTCGCTCGTTTGAATTAAGCGTGTAGAAGGTCAAATCTACATGTATCTGAAACCCTTTTGACCTGCGCAATGCCATCGTGTGCCAACAGTTATGGTTCTTAAAACGTTATCCCGACGCTGGCACAAATGTGCGAACGAGAAAACTCTCTGCCACGCCAGCGTATTGGCCGAGGAATGAGTGCGTTTCTTGCTGGCACGTATACGTGACAGTCTGCGCGAAAGGGTTCAGCATAGTACAAAAGTGCTAAAAAGAAAACCCAGAAAAAAATATTTAAAAAATATATAAGCCAATAAGAAATTCTGAATGGGATGCAATATAGTTTACAAAAAAGGGGATTGTGGATCGGTAAAATACATTGCATATGAAATTTAAAAACTTTTGTTCGTTTTTGGCAATTCCCAAAAGAAAAATTATCGTAACCGTAAAACCCGCATGCTTTTTTGTAGAGCAAATATGTCTACACAATACACACTCTTGTTCAGTTCTATATTACAAGCAGGGCCAACGGGGCAACTGCACAGGGCCCGCAGATTTTAGGGGCCCAAAAATCCAATTTAAATTTTACAATTTTATAATTTCACAATAAGATAAAAAAGGAAAAAAGGCCCAATTTAAATTTTACAATTTTATAATTTCACAATAAGATAAAAAAGGAAAAAAGCATCAAAAGTTGGATTGTTTTTCAATTATAAAATATGAACAATGAAAATTCAAACTTACATCTGTATCAATTAATTTAAACTTCTTTTCAATTCGTCAAAAGGCACTATAGTCGATATAGGATAGCTGCTAACATTTGTGGAATCTGATTTAAACAGATATTTTTGTAAACAGTATTTTTAAAGTTTGAAAGTAGCAAAATTTTTGCAATTAAATATGTTGGTTAGCTGTTATTTTAAAAAACATATATTTTAAAAAATGGGGTTTATTATATCCCATACATTTTGTCAACTATAATACAGCATACCCAGCAAACACACACAGGTTCTCTGAGCCTTAATATTTAACCCATTTGTGCCTGGATATTTTTGCGACTTTCTTCGATTTTTACTGATAACAGAAATAATAGATAAATTTCTGATGTCAACTTCTTGAACAAGGAATGATTTATTTTAAAATCATTTTGCATAAAAATCGAAATATCAACATCTTACTGGGTCATGTTAAAATATTGTGCGGAGTTGAGGCTCAATTCTCATGAATAAAGGCTAGGAAAAATAAATAACGTTTTCGACTAATAGCGAAAATGCCGTCCCAAAAAAGGGACGCTAGGCATAAATGGGTTAATAAGAAAACGTCTTCTGAACGTCTATTAACGTTCAGAAGACGTTTTCTGAACGTTCACAGATGTTTAGAGAACCTGTATGTGTTTGCTGGGTATGTTATATCATGTTATCTGCTTAATTGATACATATATATTCGTTTATTTCAGTTTACTTAAAATTTCGTGTTTGGAGGAAAGGGGAAGATATTTGAAACTTTTCAGAATAAACCAATCGTAATTGTTTTTTTAGAAGGGGGAAAGTTATCGTGTGGGGCCCAATATTTTTCTTGTGCCCAGGGCCCACACTTGCCTTGATCGGGCTCTGCTCTTGTTATGAAATACCCAGCTCCTTAAATAATCTCATACATTACCTTTTAGAAATTTGATAATAATAAAAAAAAGTGCGCTTTATTTTTTCGAAAAAGAAATCCTTTATCAAAAATGCAAAAATGGAAGACTCACTCAAATTGAACGCGGCTGAAATATTCTGGGCTTAAAATCCCGCTCGCGAAATTTCTCTATTAAACGCAATTTTTTCTCGAAACAGCTTGCTCTAATATATCTCCCAGACGAATTTTTCAGGGCTGTTTCTGTTTACGACGCCGTACAGCAGAATAAATAAAATAAAATAACGGTAAAAGCCCGCTGAAAATTATCGCATTTGCCTTACAAGCTTCGATGTCTTTTCTTTCTTTCCTCATAGAGAAACGAATGGCGCAGAAAAGAAACTAATGCTTTAAAACTATTCACTTTAAACCGCCATAAAGCGTTTTTAGTTTAATATAAAATTTAAAAAACAGAAAGAGGGGGGGGGCAAAAAATACTCTCGACATACCATAAATGGGAACTCGTAGCACGGCATCTTTTATTGAATGTTTTTGTGAAGCAAAGACGAAAAATGCATTTAAAGGGAAAAACATGAAATAAATTGCAGGTGGAGAGAGATATATTAAAAAGGCTAAAAATACTCGCCTGGGGATGAAATAAGGTTGTGATTGAAAGAATTTATTTCGTGTTGACTGTTCCTCGAAGGGAAAAAAAAAATTGTTATTTTTTGAACGAGTTACATGAAAATATTTCAGCTATTTATTTGCCGTTCTCTTATTTGTCGATGTATCTTTTAATCTGGAAAAAGGATGGAGGATTTTTTGAATCTGTCTTTTTATGCCAGTTCGCAAATATCGGTATATTTTTGTGTTGAATAGAACTTTAATCCTCTCATGCCCATGGTGGCATACAGGCTACCATACTTTAAACGCTAATTTTTACGAAAAAAAAAATGTTTCAAATATGATTTTTGAAGTCATAAAACCTTTCACTGTACGTTTAATTAATAATAGTAGTAGTTTTGGTCCATAGATGCCAGTATTCATGGATGGAAAACATTTTGAAAGCAACATGGATGAAGTCAACAAAGAAAATGTGTTTCGATTGATACGTTTTTCTACTATTTTAATGATTATTTAATGGGAAGAAAAATTGAAAAGTGCAATTTATATGTAGAAGAAAATATATGTTTTTTCACCAGATACAATTTTTTTGAAAGTTTTATTTTCAATGTTTAGAAGAGTTTTAAAATCATGGTGCTACCAATGAAAGAAACATTTTATGAAAATGTTTTTTTCCAGTTTTTTATTACATTTACGTTACTTGACGTAAAAAAACACCATTTATATGAAAAAAAAATTTCCTTGGACATTTTTTACAGTGGGCAGTAGAGGTTTAACAGATTCGAATATCAGTCAATATATTAGAAGCTTCCTTTGTGGCCGAACCCCACGATGGCCGAGTGCGTAGGTTTGATGGCTAAAGTGTGATAGGTCCAGACTCCTTGGCCTACCGCTCGGCTGTCGATCAAACGGTCTAGAGTTTTGGGTGGTTTTCTTCAGGTGTCACGTGGATACGCGCTAGAGCCCCTTAAAAAGTCGTCCGCCCAAGACATGTTCCGAGGCAGATACCCCTCGATCAGGTTTGCTTCAAAGAAGAGACACACATTGTAAAGCAGTCGTGTATGCATGTATTACAGTAGATCCCCCTATAACGCTAGTTCATATGAGACGGATTCGTGAAACACGGTATAAAATTGCGATCGTTTTTATAACACGTTAAGACACTCATACAGCACAGTGAAATGTCATGGATGCTCTAATTTTAGGACACTTCAGATCCTGTAATTAATATAACTTTTGAATGGCTACACTCAACGTCATTGTATTTCTAAGGTGTGCCAATAAGTTTTACAGCTATTATGCCGGAGTTCTCAATCTAGGTGGACTACAGATCAGACTCCCGTACAGCACGGATTGATACAGCACGGAACGTGCCTATCGTGTTATAAGGGGGGGGGTCTACTGTAGTCCCCTATATAAAATGGATCGGAAAATGCTTCGGAATGTTCTACGGTTCTGAAAAATCTGATGTGTTACACCACGTGACTTCCTTTTCGTTCGTCCCTCGGACGCAGAGTTGACAACTCTGCCCGATACGCCCGACATACGCAGTCACGCAGACTATACTCCCGATATCGACTCAGTTCATTACTAATAGGGTTATCACACCAGCTTGAAATCCGAGCAACTTTCTTGTACAACAATTTTGACTGATTTTCTCTGTCGTTACCTTGACCAGGGCGATCTCCAACTTTTTGCTTTCTGAACTATTTAGCGTCTGAGAAAGTTGGTTTATTTTTACAACCCTTAGCGATAACTCCGCCTTTAAAGTCTGGCGAAAAATTTCTTCCAGCAAAAAGTGGATCGGATTTTACGTTAGTGTGATAACCCCATTAACCCACGAAGCCGACTATAGACGATGTCGTCCAGCAATATATTAATAATAACAAACCCTTTTCTTTCAGGAGGCGACCTCTAGAAGGAAGCACCAGCAGCCTGCACTGAGGACGCCGCGCCCCTTTCCGGCGTGAGGACGATGGGCTGAGGACGCGAGTGGGGGAGGTATGGTCCCTCCCCTCGTCCTCTTGCTGCTGCTGCCGCTGAGCCTGTACTGCTGCAGACTCTCGGAGTTCGCCTGCGACAACGGACGCTGCGTGCCCTCGGGACGCTTCTGCGACGGAAACGACGACTGTGGCGACCTCAGCGACGAACCCACGGCCTGCACGAGTGAGTTGACCTCTCTTCCGTGCGTCTAATACATTCTCTTTCTTTTCAGTGCTTGCCAGTTTAGTTGTTGTTTGGCTAGATCTGGCCATTTTCGTGGCCCAGTTCATCCCTGTAATAGGGTTATCACACTAGCTTGAAATCCGACCAATTTTCTGGCCGAACAAGCAGACGACAATTTCTACGCAACAAAGCATTGAACAAAGCAATTGCAACGATCGAAACGTTCATCGCGTGCCACAGATCGAGAGACCCCTTTTTGACGACAGCTGGCTGTGCGGCACAGTCAGCAGTCGTCAAAAAAGGATCTCTAGATCTTTGGCAAGCGTTGAACGTTTCGATCGTCCGCTCGTTCAGTCGAGCGATGGCAACGGCTGCCCTTTCTTCAGCATTGGGAAAGGGTTGTGCCTCGAAGGGTTAAAAAATGCCATATTTGAATATCTGAAAGCTAATCTTCTCTCAATCTTAATTAGAAAAACATTGCTTTAGCTAAAATCCACTCTAAATTAGGCAACACTTTTCTAATTGAAAGTACGTTTCGATCACTCTCTGTTCAAGAGATAATCGCTGTGACATCCATTTTGAACCACCCGGTATATATAAGAGAACGATATCTATCCGAGCGAATGCGATGAGAAATGAATTCATTATACGACGTCCGACTCTCCTCCGCCCAATTCTGAAAGTATCTCATCCACTTCATCAGAGCTATCTTTCTCCGTTTCACATGAAACACGTCTCAATGAGTTCGGTATTCAGGCAAATTATAAAATGACTGATTATGTACCATCCTCCGACGGTGGTTCGGGGGTGCGTGAATATCTCACGGGGGGCAGATCCCCCCCCTCGCACACGCGCGACTTCGGCTACGGTTGGAGAGGAGTAGTACCCCGAAGGCTGAATGCCTCCTCCGCCACAAGCCAGCCATAAAACTTCTCACCTCGTCGCATTTGCATTACCCCGAAAGGCTGCACGTTCTCTCCGCCAGTCCCCTTATTGATCTCCCCCCACCCCCAAACACACACACACGCACGCACTCTTTAGAAAGGAGCGGAGGTGGGGGGGGGGGACCTACTAGGATCCCGTATCGATTCACTTAAGTTATTTCAACATTTAATTGGAATTGTTACCAGGGTAACTATGTCGCGCAAATATTTCGAGAGAAAATTCTTGATCCACAAAATGTTCCTTGTGTCTGAACAAACCCCGAGAATGCTCGTCGTATTTGCTTACCCCCCACCACCACCCCCTGCCCCTTTCCTTACATAGAAGTGTGCCCCCCTCCCCCCCCCCTCTTCTCTTTTCTCAGTTAATTCGAAATCTCAGGGGCAGCGTATCGATTACCGCTACCCTCATCGATATTTTATACGTCGGTTTTCCATCGGAACGCTAGTACTTACTACTACTCGCTTACTTTATATCGGCCCGGTTTCCTTTTCACCGGGCAGAATTATTCAGGTGCAGCTAATTAGAAAAGCCCCCGTTCTGAGAGCCGAGATTAGATATTTCCTGATTAAAAGCACAGAAAATAGAGGTCGGAATTTCTAGATGCCGAATGGCTTTCCTCTCCTCTTTTACTCTATAAGGGGTTATACAGAGGCGGAATGAGGAAGTACGTACAGCCGCTGTAGGAGGCGCGAATTAATTTCGTGCACAGATGGGCACGGTCGATGAGACTCTTATTCTTCGATGTCGGCGGGTTCATTCTAGCCAACACCTCCTAGATATACAAAGCCTAGCAACTGCTACGTCACCAAGCTTTCACGTTATCAGTTAGGCCTTCAAACAGGACGTCATCACAATTTAGCTCTCATAAAGTAAAACTATTGAAAATTTCTGGTGAATTCAGTCACGCGCAACAGTATTTTACTGATTTGAGACAGAAAATTTAATTTTACGGCGAGGGGCAAGTTTTTAACAGAAACTAATTATGTAATGTAATAAGGAAATAGATCATAATAAATTGTTTGTATAACAAAGGTATTATAATTTTTTTATCTTCAACTTAAGATAGTTTCTAATATTTGTAGCATTCGCCAGAAAATTTAAATAGTTTTACTTTATGAAAATAAAACTGTGATGACGTCACTAATTGAAGGTCTAGTGGCGACGTTAAAGCTTCAGTTGGTAGGCTTTCTATATCTACAGTCTGTTCGCCGAGTCGAGAGAACGAAACTAAATAATGGAACATGTAAACTGGCGAAGAGTAAGCACCTGGCATTTTGCCAAAGCGCCAAACACAGTATGAATTTCTGCTTTCTTCCATTTACGCTGTTAGGCGCATTTAACCTTTCTTAACTCCAAACTAGAGATTGGTGAAAAAATATGTAATTCTTTGGTAACCCGTTTGTTTACTTTCGTTCTCTCGTTTCCGCGAACAGACTATAGGAGGTGTTGTTCTAAACCCCTTCCTTCTCGCGGGCTAATCTTTCGCCCTCTATTTTTTTCGTGCGCGTGATATTTCCGGTCAAGAATGTTCTAGAAGGATGCGCCAGAGAGATGAGAGCATTTCTATTCTTATGCGCGGTATATTTTATAGCTCATTTTATACAATTATACAATCTATAGCAATACTCCAGATTATTTTAAAACTTATTTGGAGATACTTTTAACAGTTTGATGCGCAACCCTTTCCCAATGCTGAAAAAAGGGCAGCCGTTGTCATCGCTCGACTGAACGACCCGCAAGAGGGCGGACGATCGAAACATTCATCGCGTGCCACAGATCGAGAGACCCTTTATTTTAACGCCAAAATAGGGTCTCTCGATCTGTGGCACGCGACGAACGTTTCGATCGTCTACCCTCTTGCGGGTCGTTCAGTCGAGCGATGGCAACGGCTGCCCTTTTTCAGCATTGGGTAATCTATCCAGGTGTTCTCGCATTCTTCCATTTTTCGGCAGATGTCCGTGCTGTTCAGAAGAAATCCTGACCCTTTTTTGACGGGAAAGGACGTGCTGAAAAGTAAAGGCATTCTCGTGGAGCTCTGTCACCCGCCACTATCTTGATAGAAATCCAATCTATTCTTCGTGACTGGCAATAGTCAAAACCTCAGAGTTGGGTGTTCCCCGAGCGGGAACACTGCGCGTTAAAGGCTTAAGGGGTTCGCTAAAACTCCCAACAGACTAAACCTCAAGTAATAAGAAGAAAGCTATCCCCCCAATATCCCCAGACATCAGCAGAACCATTCGCTCAATTACACACACACACACACACATAGAGAATGTTTATTTTGACCCGAGGATAGAGAATCCCGGTTGACTCCTCTCATTAAGCGCCCATTATTTTAAGTAAAGGAAGGGGGGGGGTTGGCACAAATCCTTTTGGAGGAGTCAAGTTTACCCTGAATCGCATCGAATCCCATCTTACGTAAACCTTCGTACAAGAAGGGCCCCCCGGGCTCTGTGGCACTGAAAGCGGAAATGTTTAAGGGAGGGTTTGCCGAATCGCGGAAAATTCTGCCGAAGAGGCGATATCCATGTTCGGAGTTTGCTGTTTTCCGATCGGCGATAAACGTTCGCTGTTCGGTGTAGCGTCGTTTCGTTCACATCCATTCGAGCAAAATAATTTTTAAACTTCAATGGAAAAAGAAAAACCAAATGTTTAAAGGGTCGATGATACTTATTTATAAACCTTACACGGGTGCACGAAGGTAAATGTATAGGAGGGGACACTTCTCTTAGAAAGTTGGATAACGCTGTTGTTGCAAACAGATGGCGCTACGCACACTGGGTAACTGCGCATCTCCTGCTTCTGCGCATCCAGGTTGTTTATATTTCCATCGAGGCGAAGTAAATGGAGGTCGTTGAATGAGTGGAACTTCAAAAAAATATGAAATGCATAGACTTATGAACGTGATATATAATAATTTCTGGCTTCAGGTGTGTTTTAATTACCTAATTGTCTTAGAATACTATTTCGTAATTAATATAGGCAATAATTTCGAAGCGAAGTAATATTATGTATGTAATGGATTCCACCCTGTTTTACAACACTTCCTTCGGTGTTTCAGGGTGGCAACTTAACCCATTTGTGCCTGGATATTTTTGCGACTTTCTTCGATTTTTAATGATAACAGAAATAATAGATAAATTTCTGATGTCAACTTCTTGAACAAGGGATGATTTCTTTTGAAATCATTATGCATAAAAATCGAAATTTCAACATCCTACGCTGTCATGTTAAAATATTTTGTAGAGTTGAGGCTCAATACTCATGAATAAAGCCTAGGAAAAATCAATAACGTTTTCGACTAATAGCGAAAATGCCGTCCCAAATAAGGGACACTAGGCATAAATGGGTTAAAGGATGGGTTCCTGGAGCTCTCATTTTATTTTTGGGTGATTTTCAGATGTATTCTTTCCAGTCATACTACATAAATTCTCAAAAATAATTAAATCTGGCCAATTTCCGGTGATTTTTTCTGAGCTTATACTTGTAACGATCGTTAGATTTCTCAAACTTGCAATACTTTTGGCCAGTAGTGTATGTTTCTAATTGTATATACTGTCGAAAGCATCTACAGATTCACAAAAAAAAAAAAATCTGTAGTGACTCCACTCGACTTTCCGAACACTTACGATTAAGATCATGACCAATCATTTCAATAAATTTTAATCGATGAATCATTCAAACATATATACCAAATTGAAGCTCGATCGAATGTACCGTTTAAACGCTAGCGCACTTTCAAGAATGTCTCCCCATAGGCCATAATGTAAAAGAAATCTGGGTCGTAGCCCTGTAGAAAAACTATAAGTCCTATAAACATCAAAATCAATACCGGTCTTACAATGGTGGTTTATAACATGTATACCCAATTTGAGCTCCATCGAATGTACCGTTGAAACGCTAGCGCACTTTCCAAAATTTTCCTCCATAGGCCATAATGTAAAAGAAATCTTTGTCGTAGCCCTGTAGAAAAACTGTAAGTCCTATACACACCCAAATCAATACCGGTCTTGCGACGGTGGTTTATAACCTATATATCCAATTTGAGCTCAATCGCATGCCCTGTTCAGGAGCTATCGTGTTCACTCACATACACACAAACACACATACACACATACACTCACACATACACACGTACATACATACATCTCGTAAAAATAGCATAAATGAATTCAGAAGACCTCAAAACGTGTCAATACACCAAAATCTCGAATGAATTCGAATTTTTTCATGATTACAATACTTTCCTTACAGGGTACATGTTCGGAAAGTAAAAAAAAAAACGTCCAGTTGTTGGTCCCTGCTGTTGAAAACTGCAGCGGGATTTGTTAACTATTATCAGCTATCGTTATTTACCTTTTTTTTAAATAAATACAAATCCTCCGCAATCTACCAGCGCCTGAAATTGCTCAACTTGGCGAACCAGCCGAGCCCGTTTATTCTGTCAAAAAACTCTAAAACGAGGTCCGTTTTGTTGACACTAATCCTTACCTCAAACAATGAATTTCCGCACTGTTCTCGCATGTAGACGATATTCTTATTGAAAGGATGATTCGAGAAAATTAAATCACTTTTATGAATGACATTTCGGTCCATTGCTCCGATTTGATAATCTAAATTATTTGATTTTATGGCGACCCTCTTTTCCAAAATCACCAAACGTGGTAACCATTATGGATTTATGTATACGGGGTGATTCAAAATAGATGTGAAGGCGATTATTTTTTTAAACCGCAAGGGATCGAAACATACTTCCAATTAGAAAAACTCGTCCAATTAGAAAAACTCGTCCAATTAACCCATTTATGCCTAGTGTCCTTTTTTTGGGAAGGCATTTTCGCTATGAGTCGAAAACGTTATTTATTTTTCCTAGCCTTTATTCATGAGTATTGAGCTTCAACTCTACAAAATATTTTAACATGACCCAGTAGGATGTTGATATTTCGATTTTTATGCATAATGCTTTTGAAAGAAATCATCCCTTGTTCAAGAAGTTGACATCAGAAATTTATCTATTATTTCTGTTATCAGTAAAAATCGAAGAAAGTCGCAAAAATATCCAGGCGCAAATGGGTTAGGAGTAGCTTTCAGGCATGGCATTTTCTTTTACTGGGGGTTGTATACCTATTAAAATACGAAATTTATTTTTTATACTGTCTCTCCTTTCCTACCCATTATGTTTTGGAAGAAGGTTGCCCTTTGCCTAAGAAAATTAATAAAACAAATTCCGTGTCTCTACGTGGAATAGTGAGCGAGAAATTTAATTTTGAAAAGGGTGACTTACAGCACTTTACTTAATGTGTTGGCATCCGTTTACCAGCAAAAAATCTTGACTTTAGGGCAGCGGTGCGCAAACCGGGGGTCGCCAAATTCAAAGGGATTCAAATTTATGGAAAATCTACAATTATTCATTTCAAAGAACTGAAATAATACAAGAGAAGAAACTGACAATTATTATTTTACAAGCGCGATATTCGCGATCGCTATCACGGGCTTCAGAACTACGTTTTCATGCATAGAGTGATCTGCAAATGGATCATGCATAGTGATCATACATAGTGATCTTCAAAACTATTTTTCCATTAAAACAAAACATCGATCCCGATTGGATCCAGAGGATGACTTACGACTTGCGATTTCCAATAGAGATCCGAACATAGAAGCAACCATGAGCTCTTTGCAAGCACATATTTCATATTTTTTATGATGTTTTTTAAAAGTATTTTTCATTAAAAAATATTTATATCCAAATGCATAAATAAAGCTTGTTTCCTAAAATTATGCGTTGATTCATGAACTGATTTTTATGATGTTACAACTTTTATCACATTTTTTAGGGTGGTTTATAAGTTGGGTGCGCTATTTTAAAAACCCGTTATTTCAATCGATGACGTCACGACACTCTTTTAAAAACACCCTGTAAGAGCAACTCCCAGAAAGAATTTCGATGTAACTTCGTTTTCAATTAAACAAAATGTCTACTGTCTATCCAGGGGTCGCGACAAAATTTTACTCAAAATAGGCGGTCGCGACAAAATTTTACACAAATTAGGGGGTCGCAGATGAAAATAGTTTGCGCACCACTGCTTTAGGGGACCCACTATAAGTTGATAAAAGATAATGATCTCAATTTTGGGAAAAGCAATTAAACACGTTTAAATGCGTGAAATTAATAGGTACAGTTTTACCTAAAATGATCGGTTCTGCTTTGTCAAATGAGCGATCATTTAGTCTTCTTTAAGGGGATCATACACTCATTAGATCACACTTCTAGAAAAGGGGTTTTAAAGGCGTAAAAGAGAATAACAAAATAATGGTGTAGGTTACTAGGGTGTGGTCACTTTCTCTGGAAACTGCAAAACATGCGTTACAGGAAAATTCTAGATAATTTAGGGTAATTTAGGAGTCGACTGTATCTATAGAGTGGCTATTAACGTAAATGAACGTCAGTTGAAAAGTAACTACATTTTTACTTTCCGAACATGTACCATGTAAGGAAAGTATTGTCATCATGAAAAAATTCGAATTCGAGATTTTGGTTTTTTTACACGTTTTGGGGGTCTTCTGAATTCATTTATGCTATTTTTACGAGATGTATGTATGTATGTGTGTATGTGTGTGTGTGTGTGTGTGTGTGTGTGTGTGTGTGTATGTGTGTATGTGTGTTTGTGTGTATGTGTGTTTGTGTGTATGTGAGTGAACACGATAGCTCCTGAACGGGGCATGCGATTGAGCTCCAATTGGGTCTATATGTTATAAACCACCGTCGCAAGACCGGTATTGATTTGGGTGTGTATAGGACTTATAGTTTTTCTACAGGGCTACGACAAAGATTTCTTTTACATTATGGCCTATCGGGAGAAATTCTTGAAAATGCGCTAGCGATTAAACGGTACTTCCGATTGAGCTCAAAAAGTGTATATATGTTATAAACCACCATCGCAAGACCGGTATTGATTTGGGTGTGTATAGGACTTATAGTTTTTCTACAGGGCTACGACCAAGATTTCTTTTACATTATGGCCTATGGGGAGACATTCTTAAAAGTGTGCTAGCGTTTAAACGGTACATTCCATTGAGCTTAAATTTGGTATATATATTTGAATGATTCATCGATTAAAATTTACTTAAATGCTTGGTAATGATCTTAATCGTAAGTGTTCGGAAAGTCGAGTGGAGTCACTCCAGATTTTTCTCTATTTGGAGACATCCCTTTGTTGCTGGGCGACCCATGCCACAATTTTCAAATGGATATATCTCGCTCACTCTTCCACGTAGAGACACGGGATTTGTTTTATTCATTTTATTAGGCAAAGAGCAACATTCTTCTAAATTGAAAGGGTAGGAAAGGAGAGACCTTATAGAAATTAAATTTCGTATTTTAATATGCATACAACCCCCAGTAAAAAAAATGTCCTATCTGAAAGCTACTCTTAATTGGTCGAACTTTTCTAATTGGAAGTATGTTTCGATCCCTTACGGTTTAAAAAATAATCGCCTTAACATCTATTTTGAATCACCTGGTATATTAATCTCTCTATTCTAAAAAAAAGTAAAGGCCGCTGTCGCCGCCGCTGTCAAAAGCTTGTCCGCGTATCTCCTCCTAAACCGTGGGGATTTGAGTTTCGACTAAGGTGCCCACAGATTCGAAAAATTCCGAGGAACCTGATAAGCTGACTTGAAGTTCGAAAATCGAATTATTTTAGAAGATATTAATAAAAAACTGAAAAAATAAACAGAATGGTTGCCAGATTGGGCATAAAATCATTCATTCCTTTGCAACAAAGCGTTTCCAAGTATCTAGAATCGCGTAAATTTACAAACATGAGTTAGAATGACGCCCATTTTACGCCAAAATGAAATCTATATGAAATAAGTAATTCAAAATGTGTTACACAAAGTTGACCATTTTGAAATAGTAAGTTCGCTTAGACAACAGGAGTTGAGAATGAGCGATTATTCGTTTTTCCAAAACAGAATAACTATAATATCTTGAAAATGAAAAATAATTAAAATGCAGATTATTTTAAAGCCGGTTCGGTCCAGCTGGATGATTGGCTACCAATAGAAATATTGGGCGGCGTTCACTATGCCATTATAGCAGTTATAGTACACTTTGGATATTGGCCAGCGCGACGAGATGGTATAATTCGTGGTGCTCAGTACGCCCATCTGCAAACGATTATGTAAATGAAAATATGGATAACGGTTTTCCGGTAACCTTACATGAACAGTAATTATAGGTTGTGAGCATGTGTCAATCGCCAAATAATGAAAAGTCGCCATGTTCGGCAAGCTATCCCATCTGTTCCGTAGCTTTTATTAACTTTACATGTACGCAAGTCGCCAAATAATGAAAAATCGCCATGGGTGGCGAATTCGCAAGGTGTCCAATAGGTTTTACATTATTATAAATACAGCTGAAACAGATGTTCTGATTTTATTACGCTTTCGCTCCTAATTAATATAACTTTTCAATGGCAACATTAAATATCATTGTGTTTCTGAGGAGTGCAAATAATTTTTCCAGCGATTATAAGTGGAGTCCGCACTCCAGGTGGAGTATAGCTCAGGACCCGTACAACACGGATTCCCATAACAAAATATCTTCCGTGTTATGAGGGGGAGGGGGTCTACTGTAGTGTGAAGTTTAAATTTTTATGTACCAATTAACATGCAAGAACCAAGCAATGTGCAGCTCAGTAACATTCTATCTGATCCAATCTTCGGGTTTTGTCTTTTGAAATTATGACTTTTTTACGAATAAGCCTTATTAGAGGACGAATGCCTCATACGAAAAGCGAGCGTAGCGAGTCTGGGGGCCTTGGCCCCTAGTCTTCTAAAATAAATGTAACTTCTAAATGTTAATCAGCTGACTGGCATTCATAAAATATTTTTAATTTTTTTTATGCCCATCACGTGCTTGTTTGTGGTCTGGTTCCCAACTTATCAGGTTCCTTATTAAGTAATCCATTTATAGTTCCTACGTCCACAAAAGTAAGTTTTGAAGTCACACGATAACTTGCGGCGACGTTGAAAATAAAATTTATTTTCTTGACATAGGACCGTTGCTATGTTTAGGTGGTTTATTAATATAGTAATGGTTTATTAATAATTTTGATTGTAATGGTACATTAATATTTTTATTGACTGCACAGGATCCAGTCAACTCTAAAGAATGACAAAAGAGCTTTCTGATCGTAGTCTCGTCTGATGGAAACTATCGTGAGATTTATTAACGTAGAATTGCCTATCGTTGTTTGCATTGGCGTAAATTGGCATGTAGCCTTTAGGAGGGGAGGAAGGGGGGGATATGTCCTATTGTAGAAAATGCTTTCAAATAAGCAATACTTTAATTTCTTTTTTGGGGGGGGGGGATGTGGCGGTTGGCTAGTAAGTTACACCCGTATAGTTGTTTACCTTTTTATAGCTCAACATCTACAATCTACCTACGAAAATCGTTCAATTTTTCACAAGAGCCACTTTATTCTCCTTCGCCAAACTCTAAAACTGGATGTATTTCGTTGTGATCAATTCTTATTCTATTAGCTAATATAATTAATTCTTCTCGCTTTCTTTTCGCATGGAGAAGATATATTGATAGATAATGAAGATTCGTTTTTTCTAAAGCAAAAAAGTGCAAACATAAAAAAGGCGCCCCCTTTTGTGTTCCATATACAATTTTTCTCAGTTTGAGTTCGAAAGGGCGCCCCTTAGAAGATGTCGCCCCGATGCGATGCTTACCTTGCTTATCGTGTCGGTCTGCCCCTGATCGGGGATCGAGCCAGGATTTTTTTCCAGGGTCCCGTTTTGTTGAAAATTGTTTATTGTTTGCAAATTTTAACATCTAATTTAGTAAACTTTCCTAATAATTTTTGCAAAAATCACTTTTATGTTTCCGAAACAGATTAAAATATAGGGTAAAATGCCAATGAAAGGTTGTTTTAACCATCGTATTTTTGTAAAAGGAAACCAAATTTTGTTTGTATCGCTTCCTGCTGACTGTTTTTTAACAGTTTTATCTCCTAAAATAATTTGAATTTCGAAATTAAAATTATCTGACATACCTGAATTTTTCCAGATTTTTTTATATCTATCGCGTGCTTGCATGCGTGTCCTCGAAAGCAGCTTTTAAAGTGATTCTGTAACTTGCGACGACGTTGAAAAAAAAATCATTTTCCCTTGCATAGAGCCGTTGGGAAGTAGTGTAATCCTATGTTAAATTATTAAACAGAAACAAGAGCGTACATACAAAAAAAAGGTAATAATGAATTTCTTCGCATTTCTTTAATTGGAGATTTTTAAATTCAGTTTTTGAACGACAAAACAGTAGTAATTCTCTAAAAGCGTTTTAATTATCAATACTTCAATAAATAGTATGATTAAAAAACTTAAATTTTTCAAAAGTAACTTTCCAAAGGTTGTGTTTCATTTATCTCATTGGACGTTTTGGAATACAATGTCATCCCAAAAAAGTTATTTTCTCTATATTTTTTTAAATATAGAGTTCTTTATAAAACGTACTGCATCAAAAGCAACTAATTGACATGAGAACTTTTTTTCTAATTCAATGTATAGGCATAAGTTTAATTTAAAAAGTGCCGCACTGATCCAACATGCTGAAGCCTCCGTTATGAATGTTTCTCAATTTTTTATGGCAACGTATTTTTAAAAGCTTTATTCGCACAAATAAATAAAATAAAATAAAATAAACCCATCCAAAATCTAACTTCATACAAAAGAGTTGTAAAAAGGGAAAAAAAGAAACTTAATAAATCATAAAACCTTTTTAAACTTGTTAGAATAAAACTGACGTTTTAAAGCACCTTCCATATTAGTTTTAAAACTCGGGAGGTCTCTCCATTGGAGTGCATCGAGATAGCTAAAATTTGATTCTCTAAAACATCGCATGTGATGAAGTACTTTAAGTGCATTTTCAGAATAATCTGAATTTGACAAAAAAATGTTCCACGGGGAAGCCTTTTTTTCGTTATTTCAATTGATTGAAATTTTATGTAGTACGCACTTTTTTTCAAAAAATAAAATTCAGAGTCAAATAGACAATTATCTTTTAATTTCACAGTGTCTTCTGGGAAACAAAACGATTTTTGTTTCAAATAATTAGGGGGAATTTAAAAAAAAGAACGTTAATGAGGTGAAAACCTACATCCAATTGAGCATGTTTTTCGCAGAATGTTTTTGTTGTGTTCGCCTGACTCTAAGGCATTGCTTGTGTACACTAAAAATAATTACCTCGTTTATTTACATTTGTGCTACCGGGCTTTCGCCGCTACAGAAAAAATTTAAAGCTTATTGGATAAAAAGTTTAAATGATCGATAATGCTTATTATTTGACTTAGAACGGTATATAGTGATTTTTTTTTGGGTGGGGATGTATTAAAACACTTGCTATTATGTTGGACCTGTATATCCAGAATTTTGTAAGACAAGGCAATGATTTTTCGAAGCGTGATAATTTAATCTGAAACATTTCATTGCATTTTGCTACCTTTCATTATTAAAAAAAAAAAATTAAGGGGTCAGGCACCTTTTGAGCAAAGAAAATCTCAACGAAAATTGACCATAACTTCATTTGCAATATTTCTTCTACAAGTAATAATTCTTTAAACTCACAGTTCTTACCAGTTATTTAGAAAGCTTTTATTAGCCTTTTACAGCTCTTTGAACAATTCTATGCGTTAAATTATTTTTTTTATAACTAAAAGTATTCCAGATCATTTTTGTGCCTCTATACAGTTTTGCGCGCAACATTTTATTTGAAATTTGTATCACAGTATCATAAAAATCACAATAGATATAGAAAAAAAATGATTAAATTGACGAAAAATAATTTTGTTGAGATAAATTTAACGTTATGAATTTTGTATATATTTGCGGAATTATGTAGATCATAATTCTAAGAATTGCAATTATTCATTTTTTCCAAGGAAAGCAGATTCTCGTAAAAGTTATTCTTCGTCATTTTAATAATAAGCTATTTTTCTTTGTCTATACATTTTTAAGTTAGTGTGATACAAATTTTACATGAATACTTTGCGCAAGACTATACGCCGGTAAAAATTTAACGCAAATATTTTTGGTTTAAAAGAAAATTATTTTAGTAAGTAGAATTGTTCCAGGCACTGTAAAAAGACTAATAAAAGCTTTCTAAATAACCGATAAAAATTGCAAGTTTTAAAAGTTATTACTTTTGGAGCTATTAGAAATAAAGTCATGGTCTTTTTCCATCGATATTCTTATTGCAAAACTGGCCCTTTAAAATAAAATCTGAAATACTTTTATTAATTTGGATTATAGAGTGCTGCGTAATTTTGTAGTAAAAGCGTATCATAATACATGCATCGGCTTTTTCTATTTTACAACACAATAATCGACACACGTGGCCTTGTCGCTCTCTTAACTTCAAAACGGCTCCTGTTATATTCATAAAAGTGGTGTCCAGGTATAGTAAAATAGCCATGCGCTACTGAATGAAACCACCTACGGCGCCATCTGGTAAAAAACTGCGGAGTTAGCATTCCTATCACGAAACCGAAAGGAGATACTGAGAAAAAAAAATCAGTTACAAAATTTTTCGGCATCACCAATTTATTATAAAATTACATCTAGAGCACATAAATATTAAAAACTGAAGGCGTAAGCTTAAAAACGTATTACTGATGCTTTTAGCAGCGTGTCATCTGCCATATTGTGCAACTTGCAGCGGGCATGGCAGATCAGGGTCCAGTTGTGTACTGTTGCTGTCGGAAAACACTTTTGGCATGAAGCTTCATGTCAGGTAAGTGTAGTTTTGGGAAAATTCGACCCAATAAATGTGCGTTTTATGCGTTCTATCCGTAGCATTATTGTTCAAATGAATGAACATCCTGTGCACTATAAGGTGTTTTTACTTACTAAATCAATGATAATGAACAACTTTGTGATGGACTTTTTACCTGCATCTCGTTCAGTTTTTGAAATAAAGAACGGAAACTCCGCTGTTCTCCACTGCTGAATGAAACCACCTACTAGCAGTGCCAGTGACGGATCAAAGCAATTTTGTGGGTGGTTGGAAGATTCAAATAGACAACCATTTTATGGAAGTAAAGTTGGATGATTTACACTAATTTCCGTTTCCTCGAGAGGGGCGGTCGCCCCCCCTTCCGCACCTTTTATTAATCCGTCCTTGCAAACTAGTCGGGTAGCTACTAAAAAGCGAGGAAAGGCTGTCCCCCCAGTGATTGTAGCCCCTTTGTGATAGGTGGTTGATGGTTTTGTTGTCCACTGGCAACAAAAATTTGTTTCTACATAATAGCGCATGCTGAAAATATTTAGATTCTAATCTTAATTTCACATTTTGAATTTTAAAATTACAATGCTGGATGATGTTCCTAATGGAAAATGCTGTTAACCCTTTGAGGCGCAACCCTTTCCCACTGCTGAAAAAAGGGCAGCCGTTGCCATCGCTCGACTTAACGACAAGCGAGAGGGCGGACGATCGAAACATTCACCGCGTGCCACAGATCTAGAGATCATTTTTTGACGCAGCTGGCTGTGCCGGCACCTTCGATGTCAAGTCGAACGATGTGTTAAGTCGAGCGATTTCAACGGCTGCCCTTTTTTCAGCATTAGGCAGTCTATCCAGCTGTTCTTGCATTCTTCCAACCTTCAGCAGATGTCAGTGCTGTTAAAAAGAATCGTGACAATTTTTTTACAGGAAATGACGTGCTAAAAAGTAAAGGATTCTCTTGGAGCTAGGTCACCCGCAACTATTTTTATAGAAATCAAAGCTATTCTTCGTGACTGACAGCAGTCAAAACGTCAGAGTTGGGTGTTCCCAGAGCGGGAACACCGCGCGTTAAAGTGTTAAGCCTGATCCACTCTGATCTTTTTGTTTTTGTTTTGTTTTTTTGCAGACTGCAACCGCACGTTTTACGCAGAGGCCAACGTGAAGAGCCCGCTGCGAATGTCAACTCCGTACCAGCGCCCTCTGCCGTTTGTCTGCAGCATGACGTTTGTGGCGGCCGGTGGTGAGTACGGGGACCTCGTACAGCTGACGTTCCTCTCCTTCCAGATCGGCGCCCTAGAAATGGACAAGTGGGTGGACACTTTCATTGCTTGCTCCTTTTATTGGGAATTGCTTTGTGTTCAGCTTAACCCTTCGAGGCGCAACCCTTTCCCAATGCTGAAAAAAGGGCAGGCGTTGCCATCGCTCGACTTAACTACCAGCAAGAGGGCGGACGATCGAAACGTTCATCGCGTGACACAGATCGAGAGACCCTTTTTTTGACGACAGCTGGCTGTGCTACTAAAAAGTAAAGGGTTCTCGTGAAGCTATGTCACCCGCAACTATTTTTATAGAAATCCAATCTATTCTTCGTGACTGGCAACAGTCAGAACGTCAAAGTTTGGTATTCCCAGAGCGGGATCACTGCACCTCAAAGGGTTAAAGCTAATCTATTTTTCCATATTTTTGTGCAGGATTTTATATCAGTACCCCAAAAAAATAACTGCGATTTACTTTCCGTAACTTTACGGAAATTGTCCATTTAAATTTGAATGCAAGACAAATTCCGTATGTCAAGGGTCAACTCTTCTTCTCTTGCAACGGAATTTCTTGTGGAATTAACAGGAGTAAAACTTCGTAAATATATGTGAATTGTGCGGCATTCCCATTGGCCAGCACATTTTCATTATTTTCATGCATTTGTGTTTCATTTTTACAGTGGATGCTTCCTTAGTAACGACCGCATTGTAGCACAATGGCTCCGTCCTTGAACGAAAAATCATTTACACTCGTGCACCGAGTTTTCGCGTTAAGTCCTCCACAAACGAAACCGAGTTAATTTAGTTTACTAAAGTAGACCGTTAAGTTACTAAACTGAGAGTAGTTAGCTATTTTTTATGATATTTCCTTCGAATACGTGGCGTGATTTCCACAAAGCCCATTACTTGCGGCGGCAGACCATCCGGAGCCGCGCATGCGCCGGCCTCCAAACAAGAAGGAGTTCGAATGGTATCGGATTATTGGAAATCTTTTTCAGAGCTTTAGTTTAGCAGATGTTGCCAATCCTTGAAATCAATTCATGGTCCCAAGATTTCCGTGTAAATGGATATTATCACTAGTGGCTATTCCTAGCAAATCGAAATCCCGCAAGCAAGTTTCCACAAGGGCCCATGGTAGAATTCCTTTTATACAGTACTGTGCAATCTTTGCAGGTACCTTTGTTCTTGTGTCAGTAGCAATATCGTCAGAATTCTGCAAATTCCCAGATTCATATTAGCTGAAATTTGTCCCATTTGGAAATTTGCTTGCTTGAGTTATGTAGGATTTCCAATTCTTTGTTGGTTACGCCATTTTCAATTATGTTCAGTGCTCCTTATCGCTGTGCTGAATGTGTTTACTTTTTATTCTATGCCGACAAGCGGAAAGTTAGCTGAAGAGCAGAAGCAGCATTTTGCATCTTCGGTGTGGTACGCTGCAGGATTTTGCGCTTTCTGCATTTTGCAAGCTGTGCATTGTGCATCTTTAGTATGTGACGAGACGTATCCAGTCGTAATCCATAGACGTAAGTTTTCATCAGGGAATATTACTAAAAGGAGATGAAGTTACATGGGTGAGAAACACGTAAAAAGTGGCACTGGTAGTAAATTCTTTCAAGCATGACCACCTATGAGCCAATTATTCATTCATAAAGAGCAAAATATATTTTAGCATATGTAAAGCAAAAATTAGTCTGGTGTGTATTTTACTGATAGAACAAGCTTTCGGAGCTTGGACAACTGGAAGTCGAATGGATTGCAACGCCACCTATAAATTCATAAAAGTGCTGATGATAGTTCAGAACTCCATTCATAGGTTGTTCATCTCTTTCTATTACAGTGAAACTTCTATGAGCGACCACCTCTATTAAGCAACCCCCTCCTCCAACGACCCATTTTTAAGCTCCCGATTTTTGACCCTATCTACTGAATGTTAAAAGATCCTCTAGAAGAGACCCCACAACCCTCTATAAACGACCGGATCCGGTTCCCTGTTCGAAAATTGTCTAGCATTTTTCCGGAAGTAAAGTAAACAAAAACCCCATTCCAACCCAATCGCTGTAATGTAAGCCGACAGCAGGTGCAAGTACACGTACACGCCATGTATAGATCTCGCAGGTTAGAGAAGAGATATGTCTAAGGAACGAATGATTTTACCTTACCGTTGGAGCAGAGTAAGGATAGGATCGAGTCACAGGAAAAGAAAGTTGTCGGTTACCTTTGGTTGCGGGAAAACCGAGAAAGCAAATTTTATCGCAAACGTATTTTATTATGGCAAATTGAGGATTCATAATAAAGAATAGATATCAGGATAAATGTTCTTTACTGTACATGTATACTGTATACTGTAATGTTTACCAGTTTGGTTAAATGTTCTTTTGTCAGATGTTAAAAACAAAGTAGAGACATAAGTACTCTCGGAGACAGCAAACAAGAATGAAAAAATCCGAAATTTCTAAATATTGTATTAAAATTTAAATTTTAAGAATATGTTTGTGTAATTACTTATGACTTAGTATGCAGTTTCATAAATATTAAAACCAACAAAATTTTTTAGCATTTTTTTACTTGGCTGTCAAATATTTATACTTCATTGAGCGACTACCCCTCTTAATGAGCGATTTTTCGTTGAACGAAGGGTGGTCGCTCCCGAGAAATTTGACTGTATAACTCTTTGGGACCAGCCTTATATCTTTGTCTTAATCCATAGACATGATACTATCATGATATATGTTTTCAGTCATGATACTATACCCTAGTAGCACAACTAGTTGAAAAAACGTTCAGAAGACGTTCTTTGAACGATTTTTAACGTCTTTTGAACGTTCTGAGAACGTCTTTAGAACAAGTTGTGCTACTAGGGTATCTCGTCAAACTTTCCAACTGCTCTTTTTCTTTCCCGCAGCGACTCGAAACCGATCTGCCCCAAGGGCTACCTCCAGATCGTGGAGCCGCCCGCGCTGACGAGCGCCCTCATCAGCCAGCAGACCAGGGGCTTCTCCCAGATCCTGTCGGCGGTCAAGGAGCCCACGCGGCAGCTCTCCTCCCTCTTCGCGGACACCTCCAGGGGAGGCCGGCCGGAGTTCGGGCGCTTCTGCGGGGACATGATCGGCAAGAGCGCCACCTTCTACAGCACCGAGGGGCAGCCCAACGTGACCATCCGGGTGGTCGTGCCGAGCAGGGCCGCACTCCACCCGTTCTCCTTCAGCGTCTACCTGACCTACAAGTACCTGCCCAAGGACGGCTCGGAGGCAGCCACTCAGGTTCGGCAACTCCAGGCGGCGACCGAGCAGCAGCAGCAGCAGCCGTACGTTGCCAGGACTACCCCGGGCGTCGGCAACTATTACTACGGCAACAAGCTGACCAACACCTACTGCGACAGGGTGCTGGTGAACTGCGACCGCAAGCGCTGCGCCATACGCTCCCCGAACTTCCCGGGTTTCTACCTGAGGAACATAACGTGCCACTACTGGGTACGTCAGGAGTACGTCCCGCACGGTAGGCACGCGAACATAGTGCTGTCGCAGGCCAACGAGTACAAGATATCGCTGTACACGGGAAGGTCGAGCCCCCTCTCCTACCCCCACGTGTCCCTGACGGAAGAGTGCTACAGTGACGTCATCCGCATCTTCGACGGACCCAGCACCTCCTCGCCCCTGCTCATAGAGTTCTGCGGAGCCGGTACGCTCACGGAAGTAGGTTGAAAATTGAATTTTGATATGGTATAATCACACACATCCTCTCAAAAAAAAAAAAAAAAATGAGTGTAAGTCAAATTTCCTGTGCCAGATTCATGTTTCAAGATAGTGTTATCTTAAGTGAATTATGCCTTGAATATTGATAAATTTTTATACTTCTTTCGAATTGTGTGTTTTTTTCAAAAACGAATTAGTTGTTAAAATAAATGAACAAATAAATATAAATATGTGGCTTATCCGTGAAAACTTTTGTAAGAGAGTGTACCACTCCTAGATGGTGGTTTTTCGACTGATTAGCATACGACTAACATACTGCTTTTTGTTTTCGCAACAAGGCATTAAAACCTTGAACGAATTCAAAGGCATTTTTTTCTGTGCAGATTGGTTCTAGTTAAACTTTCCTAGAAAAAACATTCTACGGGGGGCTTTAAATAAAGTAATGGCAACATAATCAAATATATGGGTATAAATCAAATTTTAATGGACTTAAAACACGACCTCTGATCACCTTTTGAAGAGCAAAGGAAACGAAACTCGTTTATTTTAGAGCAAAGGAAACGAAACTCGTCACTTTAACACCACACAACAACTACCCTTCTAACTAGATCGACTGTTTTTTGAACTCTTACACAGCGGCAACAGCGCCACCTCACCGCTAACCTATCCGATTTGAGCATGCCCGCTCTTCTGCGACGTTAAGTTGCCACTATTTAATTTACAGCTCTCTTAAATCCTAAATGGAAGATCAGATTTTCACTCACTGTGGCATATGGACTATACACACGAGGCGTGATCGATGGACTTTCTCAAAAACTCCACTTGAAAAAAAATGCTCAATATGTGGAGTTTTGAATGGAATTCAGCTCAAGACATGATCTGAATTAGTTAACCCTTTGTGTTCGTACGTATACTCTCAGTCATCAAAGCTATTTCACCGTTCCGGTCTTATTTCTGCTCTCAGCTACCACAGAGCATTTCGACCTCCAAGATTTCGACAAGCCTAGCCTCTTTGCGACAGGTCCCCCTTTTGCGAGACAGCTTTGGGTTCGCGCAATGGACTTGAAAACCATCAAATCCAAGTTTTTGGATGCTTATAATGGATTGAATGGGTTAAGTAAGCCTTCAATCTTTGGAGGAGTTAATTAAGCCTTCAACAGTGATATAGGATCGCTAAAACGTCGTGGATCGTGTTTGTTATGCACTTTTTCTGGGTTGAATACAATAGGAAGACACAAGGAGAATCTGCGCATAAAGAATGTGCTCAAAGACATGAATGTACCGTTAGAAAGTCCTCATACGACGGTACCCCCAATTTTGGCAGATCGCCCTAGCGTAGCGTCGCCATAATCACTCAAACAAACAAAAAAAAAAACATCTGCTGGAACAATTTTACAAATTTCACCTTCTCATGCAGCGTAGGCACGATGTGTAAAGAAGCAACAAATGCTCATGCAAAATCCGCCTTATTTTCAACCAAAGAATAATGTTATAGGCATTATTCTTTGGCATGAATAATGTTATAGGCATTATTCGAATGCCTTGCAGCGAATAGGCATTCGCTGCAAAGCGCATGTTTCAGATTTTTCATATATATGCAACTATACCATTTGTTACAGCATCACGTATCGGCAGATTTTGCTTCTAGCTCATCAGTCAATATATGTGTGGTTCCAGTTTTATGAGATTCAGACCCACAGAACGCATTTTGGAAGCCTCCTGAAACTCGTGTCTGCCTAAGGCCTCGACTCCATATTACCGGAAAGCTGAACTTCTCGCAGAATTCCTGTCGGGATTATTTTCTGTCGGCACTTGACTCCACTCGCTAGCAGCTACGACGCCATCTACGCATACCATACTAGCCTGGACGTCATGCGGTCCGGTGCCAGCCAGTCTTATCGTGACTCTGTCGATTCATTTATAATTTCGTTATCATTGGCGCATCGACAGTTACGTTATGCTCGATCTTTGAAACAGCGCGAAAAAATACATGAAAAACGAATAATTTCTCGCTAAAATAAGCTTTCACTTTATGAATAGAACGACTTTGATTAGAACACATGAAATTAAAAAACGTAAACGTAGATTACGAGTTTGAAACATTTCCCCTAGTAAGAGAAAAATATGGAATTTTCACAGCATTACTTGACTGAAGATTCTCGAACTGTAGACGAAGAGTAGTATTTTAAATACAAAAAAGGGTTTTAAGAAAATCTCCTTTTTTCTTATTTTTCTTTTTTTATTGAATACAGATTTATAACACAATAAGAATAGAACATGCCAATCTCTGAGATATAAGTTCTTCAGCATCGAAATGTGACGCCATCCTGTTTTTTCTATGACTTCTTTGTGGATCTAGGGGCAGAAGCGGGCAGAAACAGAAAAGTTCAACATTTTCAACGCCCTTGATTCTGCTTGACAGAAACTGAAACCCCGGAAGTTCGTCAATTTTCAGTTTCTGTTTTCCGGTTCAATCGCGTTTTCTGGTAATATGGAGTTCAGGCCTAACCCTTTATATCATCATCCATTGCAGGTCATCTCCAGCAGTCCGGAGATCCTGGTGCAGCTGTACAGTTCGCCGAGCCAGGTGATGCACAACTCGTATGCAGAAATCGAGGTGGGAGTGAGGTTCACGGAGGCGACCGACTTCCGCGCCCAGAACGGTCGCTGCGACTTCGCCGTGGACGGGTCCAAGCGGCGGAGGGGTCTCATCTACAGCCCCCGCCACACCATCCCCAGGAACACGACCTGCTCCTTCAGGCTGAGGGGCGCGGGACCCCACGACCGGGTCTGGCTCTACTTCCTGTCCTACTTTGTCGAGGACAAGCACCCTTGGTCGAGGCGGGAGACGTGCGAGGTCGGGAAGCTCGAGATCTACGAACCGGGTGAGTGCACGCACATCTTTGTTGCTGTTGTTCTCCTGCTCATGGATAGACGATCGAACTATCCACGGAAATAAGTTCGAACTATCCATGGAAATGGGTTCCGTGGAAATAAGTTCGGAAATAAGTTCGAACTATCCATGGAAGTGGGTTCCATGGATAGACGATCGAACTATCCATGGAAATAAGTTCGAACTATCCATGGAAATGGGTTCCATGGAAATAAGTTCGGAAATAAGTTCGAACTATCCATGGAAATGGGTTCCATGGAAATAAGTTCGGAAATAAGTTCGAACTATCCATGGAAGTGGATTTCATGGATAGACGATCGAACTATCCATGGAAATAAGTTCGAACTATCCATGGAAGTGGGTTTCATGGATAGACGATCGAACTATCCATGGAAATAAGTTCGAACTATCCATGGAAATGGGTTCCATGGAAATAAGTTCGGAAATCAGTTCGAACTATCCATGGAAGTGGGTTCCATGGATAGACGATCGAACTATCCATGGAAATAAGTTCGAACTATCCATGGAAATGGGTTCCATGGAAATAAGTTCGAACTATCCATGGAAGTAGGTTCCATGGATAGACGATCGAACTATCCATGGAAGTAGGTTCCATGGATAGACGATCGAACTATCCATGGAAGTAGGTTCCATGGATAGACGATCGAACTATCCATGGAAATGGTTTCCATGGAAATAAGTTCGAACTATCCATGGAAGTGGGTTCCATGGATAGATGATCAAACTATCCATGGAAATAAGTACCATGGATAGACGATCGAACTATCCACGGAAATAAGTTCAATTGTCCCCGAGGGGGTTGGTCTTTTGCTTGTTGGTCCCTCATTTTGAACGAATTCCAGAGGAGGGACCCACCACCGCCTGAAATCGGCATCCTTCCAGAGGTATTTTTTGAGCATGGAAGTTGTTGGAGCCACGAAGGATTCGACATGCGCCCGCTCCCATGAGCGTACACGGTCCCACAGCAGTCCAGCCGAGAGAGGAGTTCGCCCTCCTATGCACTGTCCAAGCCGGGTGCTGCTTCACTTTCCGTGGTCTTTTGGGAACGGAGTTTTAGTGACTGTACTCTAGTTAAACCTAACCTGACAGTACGTGGAAGGCTATGCCTTGTGTCCTTCCGCCCTTACAATATAGTTCGTCCGTGCTACTTTTTTATGTTAAATTCGTCGTTAAAGGGGGAAAAACATGTTTATATAAAGAAAATGTGTTCATTGCGTCAACGCTTTGCAATCCGAAGCGCGTACGAATACTCCACAAACGGTGCAATACGGCACTCTCAGCTTTCCACACACTGTCAGGTTGGGTTGAAAAACAGTATAGACCACTGGGGGACTGCATTTTGGTTACACCACGTACTAATGCCAGGTGTCCGAAATTAAACTACCCTATTTTAAAGTTGCCTGCAGACGAAACGATTGTTGAGAAAGTTAGGAAATTTTGTGTAGGACACCATGAAGGTATGCGGATTATGGACAGGGGAACAGGAAGTATTGGAATTAGTTGGAGCGAATGAAAAAGCATGTTCAACTATTCCTCCCCGGTCCCCAGACCTCCATCGATGCTACTTTTGGCTTCGGGGGAGTTTGAAACATTGGGTAAGTCGTGATCCTTCAAGAACTTAGCCTGATCGCAAAGACAGCAAGTTCGTAACATTTCTCCGAGCACACTGCCTCCAGCTGTGGAACAGGCTCGTTGTTAACGATTCTAGAGAGTAGCTGACAACCATGGCTATCCTGTTAAACATGTTCTGTTGTAATAATATTCGTAAACTGTAATAAATGTATGCTAAATGTGTCATTCATTTTTTAAAAAGTTCCCTAGTGGCGAATACTTGAAATCATTTTTTGATTCGCTCAAATTCCCGTACCTTCAACCTTCATTATGACCTGCACAAAATTTCATAACTTTCTCAGCAATACTTTAGTCTGTAGACAACTTAAAAATACGGTCGTTAAAGTTCTGCATCGTATTTGGACCGAAATGCGGGTCCAAATACGAATAACATACGTGGATCGTCCCGAAAGCAGTTTTTGTCAATCCTTTCCGCACAGAAACTTTATTTCCAAAATGAAAATTACACCATGCACTATTTTACCACATAGTCGCAACTGACATTGAGACATTTGTCGTAGCATGTAATTTTCGCACTCTGATTAGATTTAAAAGAATCAATAGTTTATTCATTTTTCTTCCTTCAGTCCCACTTCCATTTGACTGTCCCTTATACTGTAGACTCTCGATTAACCGGGATGGTTAGGAAATGCCTCGTCCCGGATAAGCGAATATCCCGGATGACGCAAATTTATTCAAATTTTGCGGAGAATTTTAGCTAGAAATTGTTAAACTTTTATGCAATAGGTATTCTGTATTACTCTAATTAATAATTTAAGTAATACAGAAGACAGAAAATGAATATAAATTCTATTTGTTATTTAGATTTGCAATTAATACAAAATCAAAAAAAGTATTTTCCCTCACTATTAATCCGGGAAGAATGAAATTATAGAAATGTGTTTTCTTTATTCATTCGTATTTACTAAGGGAAATTCTGTGCTCGCGTTAATTACTTCTTGATCCAAGTAATTGAGTAACGCGTTATGTACTGATGAGTCACCAAGTGCTCATTCAAGTGCTCGATGGGTTACGTGATTTCATCACTTGACCCTGCCATGGCCAAGGGGATAAGACACTGAGCATGGTGATGCTCAGTGTGTCCTGCATGTGTGCTCCCTGATTTTACACGATTTCCTTCGTCACTTCAGCCTACCATAGCCGAGGAGGTAAGACACTGAATACGGTACGTGGCTGAAGTGTGAAACTCCTGGGTTATGATCTACCACATGGCAGTCGATCAAACGGCCTGGTATTTTGGGAGGTTTTCTACAGATATAACACGAGTACACGTTAGAATCCCCTGAAAAGTCCTCCGACCAAACACACTACACAGTTCTTCATTTCTTTAAGGACATTCTACGAAATTCCTTGTTTCTTTTGAACCACGAGATCAAAAGCATTTCAGTTTCGAATCTTCGTTAATCCATTGGTGCCCTCTTAGTTTTCAAAACAGTTCTCATTTTTTCAAATCTTCTAAGATTTTTCTTTGCAGTTAAGTATCATCGTCGTGTTCTGTAAAAATTCCGTTTTCTTCATTTGTAGGGAGGTCACGAGCGAAAGAAATTTTTTTTAGCCCAAAAAGAACACCAACGTCAGCATCTGGTGGTCTGAAAAACAAACCTGGTAGACAAAAGTTAGAACTGCCGGTGGCATAAGTCATAATTCAGGTGACAAAATTGTCCATGTTTACGGTTTTGGCGACAGTTGGCTCCGATTTGGCGGCTACATCCCTATTTATTTGATAAAATCAACCTCCATGATTTTTTTAACCGTGGTGCTTTATAGTAATTTTCATGCGTCATCAACATAATAAGTTGGGACCGTCCGGGATTATCCGATCCCGGTTAATTGACAGTCTACTGTATAACAGAAACGGTTACTGTGATGGAGATCACATATCTAATTTTAATAATCATTTAATTTGTCTTTCTTTAATGTAATCTATCCAAAATCATGTATTCTAAATCATTTTTGTTCTCATTAATTCGGCCACTTCGGCTCTTAAATCTGTATATTTGTTTTTCCCGTATGCATTATTCTTAATTGTTTATTTCTCTACATCAGACTTGGTGGCATCGTTCTGAGCTAAAAATCGATTATATTACGTCCGTATGCAGTCGCAACGTACGTTTTTGCTTCCCCTTTGGCATCATGCTGGCGTAAGTTATATTCTTGTTGCCCTGCCTCATCTTTAGAATTATTTGCTCGCGATTGCGTCATTTTAATTTTATTGGATGACACAATAAAATTAAAATGACGGCAAAGTTTTAGGGTTGCTCTGGAATGGGCGTTATTGATCTCAGCCAAGTTGTTGTTCTCGCGAATGTCTCATTCTCTGCTGGCGTCATTTTTAATTCATTCCCTCTTAATTTCACTGTCCATGTAGGACGTATTTTTTATTTCGCTGAGCCACCACCTGCCGTTGTAAGAACTTAATGTTTCGATAGTTTCTTTTAAATAAAATAGTTTTAAGCATTCAATGTCTTTTTCTTTTCTGCAACTAAGTGCATAGAACCTGGATTTCTAACCATCACAACGCAGTTTTAATAAATTAAAATACCTTATGCAATAATCTTCGTTATACAAAGGGCATTCCATAAAAACTGAGAGTTATTTTTTTACGTAGTGGCAACACCGCGAAACTAAAAAATAGAAGTGCAGGCAATTTTTTCATACTGTTAACTGTAGGTTTATACAAAATTCTAAACGAAGTAGACGATTTTATTTTCCTAGTTCCGTCCTTGTTTAAAGAACTGTTTTATTTGCCCTACAGAAATGGAGATGAGTGATTCAGAGTTCAAAAACGAAATGCGTTGTGCCATAAAATTTTGCTATCGTTTGGGCAAAACAGCTCCAGAAACAGTTAAGTTAATGAAAGAAGCTTACAAAGACAAATGTTTTGGTGAATCTACGATCTTTAGATGGCATGGTGATTTCAAGAAAGGCCGTTTGTCTGCAGAACTGGCTCGTAGGCCTGGACGACCAAAGAGTTTTGTGAATGATCGAACTTCTTCTACGAGCTACTTCTGTTCAGCAATATCTTAGTCAATGCAATATTAAAATCATGCCACATCCCCCTTACAGTCCAGATCTCGCACCATGCGATTTCTGGCTGTTTCCGACGCTGAAGGAGAAGCTCCGTGGGCAGAAAATTGAACACAGATTCTGAAGTTATTTCAGCAGTGGAGGGTTCTTTGAAGCAGCTTCCAGAAAAGGTCTTCTCAACTCGTTTTGAAAAGTTTGTTGAACGATGGGACCGTTGCATATCATCTGACGGAAGATATTTTCAAAAAGAATGATCTATTTTTTGCTGTAAATATATTTCTTGATTTTTTATGATTTGACTCTCAGTTTTTATGGAATGTCCTTCGTAGTTACCATAAACGGACCTCGGGTAATTTATTTCGTCACTTCATATACAGGTGCGTCCAGGAAAAGGGGCGCGGCGGCTCTGCTGGTGACCGGCGACGTCGAGGAAGAGACCGGAGAGAGAGCCGCGAGCCTGGAGAGGAACCCCCCGCCGCCCGAGGCGCCGCCCTCGTACCGCTTCTGCGAGAAGACGTTCCCCAAGGTGTGCGCCCGCGCGGCAGACGACCCCAACCACGTCCCAGTCCGTCCATGCAGGGTCCCGGACGAGAGCTACCTGTCCCGGGGCCCGGGACTCGTCGTCCTGCACAACGTGTACACGACCCCGGACCTGTCCGTCTGGAGCAGCTCGTTCACGCTACGCTACGAGTTCGTGGACACCCGGCAGCACGGCGCGCCCGTGGCGTCGTCAGACTCCCCTTGCGACCGGCGCTTCGACAGCCGCTCCAATCGCATAGGTAGGTACACTGTTGCACAGAGATATGAATACCAGGAGGTGGCATTGGCTATCTTCAGCATTGGACGAAATGGAGCAACTGAGTTGGTCACAGTATGGCGGAACAATTAGTTTTGAGAGTTTTGATTGGAGCGGATCTAAAAGAACCGCGTCTGAAGGAGTCGTTCCTTCAGAGGACCGGATCCTCAAAAGGACTGGCTTTACCCACCACTAGACTATACTTCCATTTACCATGTACGAGGTAGTAAAAGTTGCTAAAATTAACACAATTTCAAGAAATATTAAAATTGTTGGTACAATTGAAGGGAGACATTGGAACTATCACCACGAAATAAGAATGTTTTGGTCACAGCAATATGGCGGCTCGGTTAAAGTTTCGGCTTCACTATCAGATAAGCAATGCCATCTCCTGGTATTCATATCTCTATGCACTGTTGGTGTCACATCCCAAGTTGGTTCGTCGACACTGTGACCAGATTGAGTAGATTTCTACTTTTTGTGTAGATTGTAAGGTCCAAATTTTGAGGTCCGGTAGAAAATGTAGTAGATTACATTTTTGAGTACATTTAATGTACTCAAATTTGGAATCTATTACAATTTCTACTGGACATCAGAATTTCATTTAAAATCTCCCCCAAAAAGTAGAAATCTACTCAATCTGGTCACACTGTTTGTCGAGTTTGGTGTGGCTATTCCCAACAAATCGGATTATGATAAGATTTCGCAAACTGCAATGGAATTCTTGTCGCAAAGTATATTGGGGCTGTTCGAAAGTAATTTCATTTTTTCCCAAGAGAGGACTTAATTGGACGTATTTTTCCACAGCCATCTTCCCACTTCATCTTCATAATCATTGTATATTTTGACAGCTTATACAGCAAGCTTTCTTACGGAAAAAGCTCGATGGATTCTGAGCAGTAGTTTTTAGTAGGTACACTTCCAAACTGAAAAGCCGACATGTTTTGCTTTCCAAAAGGTAAAGATACTGCTTAGGAAAGAAAAAAATGATTGGATGTTTATGGAGAAGATGTACTCGGAAACTGCGTGAAAAATGGTTTTCAAAATTTGGATCTGGCTATTAAAAAATGAAATGACTTTCCGAGCAATCTAATATTTTGAAGTCTTCGATGCTATCACTAAAAATGTCGTTACCGGCAGAGCGATTGCCCGCGCACGGACTGTAGCTCCCAAAAATCATATTTTCCAATTTAAAAATTTGCTATTAAATTACAAGAGAACAAAATAAATTCAACCAAAGCTATATTTTTGAGTTATGAAGTATGACAAAAATTCCAATGCAAACTTGTATAACCTTATCTGTAAAATTGTTTCCCATACGTTGACGTTTTGCTGACCTCATATATATTCGTTTATTTCAGACTACTTAGAAATAAATTATGCTTGAATGTTAAAAATAAAATATTTAGAAACTTTCAGAATATGAAATACAATTTTCAGGAGGGAGAAATGAGTTATCGTGTGGGGGCATTTTTTTCCCACAGGGCCACAGTTGCCTTGATTCGGCTGTGTTCCCCTAATCGCAATAATGACACACATCCACAAATTCTTTGATTGCGATTTATGCTGGGAATAGCCCTGTATTGTTAATTTTACATTACTGACCAAATTTTATGTATATATATATATATATATATATTTATTTAAAAATATGTGCACAAACACAAGTATTCATTATTTTAAAACATGTTTCCTTAATATTTCCTGTCTTACATTTTAGTTTCCAGTAAGACCCTACCTTAATCCAGGCAAAAGCCTGAATTAAGGCCCTTTAAGATTCGACGCAGCATCGACTGAGTGCACTTCTTGGAAAGCTGTGGACTTTCTAGATCATGGTGCCCGAATTAGATGTATCTTAAACGGTTGTTGTTCAATAACTAAAAATAATTTTTGTAGATTACGGGAGATAAATAACGTAAAATATTCTTTGTATCTTCTGAGGTTGTACGAAATAAAAGTATTCCTTGGAATTACATCCGCACTCAATTAAAAAGCCATTTCTGTTCCCCATTAAATGCTCGAGATCAGAATTTTTCATGACTTGTTACTGAAAAGGTTGATTTTTTCAAAACAGTAAAAATAACTTCTTGTCCCTGCCCGTTACAGGCTCGGTGGCGTCGCCCAAGAACGTCTTCCTCTTCGGCAGGGGCGGCAGACGGAACCTGACTTGCCGATACGACTTTGTCGGACTGCCGGGAGAGCGGATATTCCTCACCTTCACTGACGTACGTCTCAGGAGCTCAGACTGCGAGCACCACTACGATCCCACCGTGCAGAGGCACACGTGCCGCCGGCACACTGTCATCAGGCCAAAGGGCGGCCACTCGGCGGACGCCCTGCTGACGGTCGTCGAGAGGTCGGCGGCGGGCAACGTCCAGTCCCCGCTGGCCTGCTTCTGCGGACTGAGGTCCGAGCCCAGGAGACCTCTGGTCGTGGAGTCGGTGACTAGCCGTGTCTCGCTGTCGTTCCGGGTGGACGGCATGTCGCCTTTCGACGATTTCGAAGACTTCGGGTTCGAGGCTGTGTACGAGTTCCTGCCGATCTCCCTGTGCGAGGCTAGCATCAAGAAGGAGAACGGATCCAGCGAGGGTGAGGTGAGTTGAGTTGGGTTTTCCTTTTTTTTCTGATTAGATGTTCTCGTAAAGTCAATCTAATATTACACTCAGAGATCAGTGTGCAGCTTAAGGTATCCTATTTTTAAGAATGCTAAAGAGGCGACTAGCAGTCTGAACAACGGCTACGCGAAAATGGCGGCCTTGCACCGACCTGCTTATTGCAGGGGTCTAATTTACACAATATTCCGTTGAAGCGTTTCACCTGTTCACCTGACAGATGGCTAGATACAGCAACGGGACAGATCAGATTGACTGCCGGGCGGGAGCACTTCACTTTTAAACATACACGTATTTTTATTAATTATACCGTTTATTAGGGATATTAAAGCGCCAGGTTCTAGTAGAATTTGTTGATTCCAGCCGTATATTTCTTATTGTACAAGTAATTATTTCCGTTGAAACCTTATTGGGTGCCTGTGGCGTTTGGTTACGTCATGGATCCAATGTTAGCCAATTGGAATCTTTGTCTAGGTGCTGCCTCCAGCCGCTTTACTTCACCTGTCATAACACTTTCCACTTCTGTGAGCTAGACTCTGAGTGACCCTGTAATCATAATTAGAAGTTTTGACAATAAAAATAATCCATATGAAAACAGACATGTTATGCACGACATATCCCTCTCTTTCCGTTTTGCATTAAACAAAAAAGAAATGTTTGAAGAGAAAATAGTTGTTCATTAACAAGATATCAACCAACGGGGAAAAAAAACTTGATTTAAATGGCATTTCCATTTAAGAACAAAAAGTAATAAAAGAAAACAAACTCCAGTAATGCAAAAATATCTCAATTTTCCGTAGATCCAAAGTAGACATTGAGCTCAGGCTGCAGACGCTCCAGAAAATTATCATGTCAGACGATTCTGTCCAAGGAGGAAAGAAAATAAAGAAGAAGAGGAATAAAACGTATACTCTCTTTTCTTTTTCTTCTGCAGGGGAAAGACGTACACGCAATTACGTGGAGGATTTAGCCATGTCCGCGGTTTTTTTAACAAACGGAAGGAAAAGTAAATTGGTGTGGCGTGCGTGAGAGGTAAGATCTCGTGATCACGTGATGAGAGAGCAGGGGGGGGGGAGTTGGATGGGAAGGGAATTTCAATAAAAATGAAATGCCACGCAGGGAGAGGTGCTGTTAATTCAGAGAACAAAAAAATCTATGAAAGAGATTGTCTTTATAATGGATGCTCGTCATGATTTACGTAATGGTATAACATACAAATTGTTCAACACTAAAATATAGTATCCTTCCCCCTGCAGGCCCCCTGGTTTGCTCCCTTACTAATAGTCATATTCCATCCATGGTCTTAGTTAATTCTGCTTAGCTTTTGACAAAGCATTTATGGGAGGGCGCATCATTCTCAGCAAATCGTAATACGGGAATTTGCGGCCCCATCAGTGGCTGAGAGGTTCTGCTTTCGAAACTGGGAGGTGCCAGGTTCAGACCACGGTTGCGCCTGTCGACCTAGCCGTTCGGAGTTTCCCAAGGTTTTCTCCGGAACTTCGCAAAAACACGGGCTAGGATCCCTTAGAAAGTCCCCGAAGGAGGACGTTCCCCCTTGTAGGCTTAGGACCCTAGTACGGTTAATCGGCCTTAATCCATAAACATAAAGGGAATTTTTGGAATTCAGTAGATGTTGGGAAAAGCGGAAAAACAAACACATAGAACCACAATAAGAGGAAGGCAGAAACGGTGAAGCATGTGCCCTGGTCGCCGTGTCGAAAGGGCGCTAAAATCAGCAATGTTTCCCAGGAAAAGGGAGACAAAATTAAGGTTTACCCAGGAAAATCTAAAACCTAGTTCCGTCAGTGCAAGCACACTCCAAAGATTACAAAATACGATGCGAAGGAAATTGCGAATTTTGCTGAATCCTTCGGGATTTCGATTTACAAAGAATACCCATACCCCAAAACCACCCATGGTCTACAAAAGATTCAAGTTCAGAAAAAGTACCCCCTATAACCAACGCCCCTTAGAGAGGAGAAACCCAATGGAAACGCTTTGCTTGACCTACTCTGTGTGACGTCGCAAATAAGCGCCGCGGCTTTCCGCTCTAGGGGGCGTTGCTATAACACGGGTCCATACAACATGGATTCGTAGAACACGGCATGAAAATTGGGATCGTTTTCGTATACTACGTTCAAAGAGACTCGTACAGCAAAGTAAAATAAGACATATGATCTGAGTTTAGGAAACTTTGGAATGGCAACACTCAACATCATTGTGTTTCTAAGGAGCTCCAATAAGTTTTGCAGCGATTATACCGCGCACTCTCTGCTCCAGATGGAGTATAGCTTAGTCCCTCGTACAACACGTCCCCCTTTTAGCACGGAGCGTATCTACCGTGCTATAGGGGGTGGGGGCTACTGTATTTCTATCAGCTTATCAGATTGCCACTTTGAATGGAGTGGTGAGGAAGGGTTCCCTGCCAACTGAAATCAAGTAAGATTCCGCAAACGCCATGGCAACAGGAATTTCTCTCGCACTGTATTCATTTCGCAATCCTTGCGAGAGCACTTTTTCTTCCATCTTCTATCGCAATGCCTACAGAAATCCGCAAATTCCGGAATTCACATGAGCTGGGGAACACCCTTTTTTGCAATACATAAGGTTTGAATGGGGGCAAAAAAAATAGTTATTCCTAGCTCGGTATCTTCAAACACACTCACAAAGAGATCCCGCTCCTATTAAAAAGAAAAACGTATTCCCATCAATTTGATTTTGATTTGATGGATTACGGCCGATTATCTACGCGAGGGATCTAGGCCTAGGGGTGGGGGGAGGTGCCCTCAGTGGTGGTCTTTCAATGGGGTTTTAGCCCATATTTACGCAATGTTTCGTAGAAAACCAAAGAAAACTCTAAACAGCTAGGTCCACGGACGCGCTCTAGGTTTGAACGAAGCAACCTCCGTCTCCCAGTTGAGCTCTTGGACACTGGTCGGAGTGTATTCTCATCTCATTATTTTCGTTTTTCATATTCTGTGGGAATATACTTCATGAAATGTGTGGGATCTTTTTGCGAATGCATCTTGCTGGTTCTTAGCGAAATCAGGTGCTTTGGAAATGCCTCTCCCTGTCTGATCGGAAAGTAAACATCAATTTATAGCAAACTCCGAAAATGAACTGTTAAAAAAACATAAAATTTTAAAACTAATTCCATGCTTTTAAGACCCCTAATTCATGTGTTAGGTTTGTGAATGACGTGAACATTTGTTTGCATCGAAATTGAGAAGAAAATGTTCTGCGTGTAACGGGCTGGCACTTGTCGATGAATCATTATTTGCTGCAACTGCCGTAGATATTGTGCCCATTTTATTATAAGGGTTGGCGGTCAGCGTTACTCCCTATGAAGGGACGGACAAGTTAACGGGGTTAATAGAAAAAATCATGTGATTTTGGTACATAATTACAAATAAACTGATTATCCAAGGCACTTCAAAATTTTGAAACTGTCTCTTTACAAGCTGTAGTATATACTGAAAAAAACGATTAACCTGTATCCGTTTCAAAACTTTTAGGACAAAATTCTTAAAAATCGGGAATGTTCGCAAAGTGTTCTTCGAAAAATCTTGCAGCTCAGATCTATGTTTAAGAGTTTTTTTCTGAAAATGTCACAAAAGCCACAGCTTTTTCGCTTATTGCAGTGTGTAAAGCAGCTTAGGAAGAACCCTCTGGAATTTTTGGGAGACCATGGTGCTATATAGTTATTTCAATTTGTGTACCAATACTAAAAAGACAGTTCTTTTTTTTTTTTTTTGAAGAACAGCCTTAACATCCATTGCCAAGCCGGGATACGAACCCGGAACACAGACATGATAGAATGGCTCCTAAGCCATTACACCCTCTGGGCGGTAGTCACGCAATCTGATCGGTGGACGCCTTCGGTATATTACGGAATCCACGTTGCGTCACTTCCATAACATCTGAATTGCAAAAAGAATCGTCGAACGCATCTTGCGGACGTTTCTCAATTCACGAGGGTTTTCTTTCGCAATTTTTTTCCTCAGGATTCTTTTCTTTTAGGAAATCATGAAACTTTTGAACGGTTTTTTTAAGAAATCAGGCTGCGTTAAGCATTCGAAAGAATTCCTGATCATTTGATTTTACTTATTTTTGTCTAGTTCATACAACAGTACACCATATCACTAACGGAGTGTAGAAAGGAGCCAGTTACATGAATGAGTGAAAGAGCCGAAAGTTTTATCATTATAGTTAAGAAAGATCCTAGGTTTAAGCCGATGTGACGTAATTAACAAACAATCTATAATGTTCGTTAATAACATGGAGACTGCAGTTGACAAGTTAAGCATCGAGTGAAGTTAAAAAAAGTTCTTTAGAATCTGTGTGCCCAGTGGAGAAAAAAAGCGGATTCTTCCAGGAGATTCTAGTCCGAAGCACTGATAGCATCTTCCAAAACAAAGACGAGCGATGATAACATTGAACTTTAATTATTAGGTTGTAACGAAAGTTTCCCGCCACCGCAAATATCGTCAGAACACAGCTCGCGTTGGCGTACTTGCTCATATTTTGTCGAACGATTTTTGACATTTGAAAGAAGGAGGCTTACTTTATAACACTGTGTTGTGAAATCTCTAAAAAATATAGTTATCATTAAGTACAGGGTGTTTCAAATGGAACTATAGCTCTAGAGGATTGGAACCATCATTAACTTCCAGTTGTGTTGCAAAAAGTCAGCTCCAGAATATCAACAAATTATGAGTACAGCTTTAAGTACTATTGTTGTATCATGTGACACTGTGCAGGTTTGGTACCGAAAGTTCAAATACAGTTATCTAATGAGTTAGAAGTTAGTTTTTCAGGCAGTTATGGCGGAAAACTTTCGTTACAACCTGATACTTTTATCGTCTATACAAGAATTAAACAACGATATGTAGTGTGATGGAGATCACATATCTAATTTAATAATCATTTAATTTGGCTTTCTTTAATGTAATCTATCCAAAATCACGTATTCTAAATCATTTCTGTTCTCATTTTTTGGTCACTTCGGCTTTTAAATCTGTATATTCGCTTTTCGCGTATGCATTATTCTTAATTGTTTATGCGTCTCTTCAGACCTGGTGGCGTCGTTGTGCTAAAAACAGATTACATTGCGTCCGTTTACAAAAGCAACGGCGTTTTGGTTACCCCTTCTTTGGCATGATGTTGGCGTTATTATTACTTGTTGCCTTGCGACACCTTTAAAATTATTTGTTGGTTATTCCGTCATTTTAATTTTATTGGATTAAGTTTTAGGGTTGCTCTGGAATGGGTGTTATTTATCTCAGCCAAGTTGTTGTTCTCACCAATGTGTCATTCTCTGCTGGCGTAATTTTTTAATTCATTCCATCTTTTTACCACAGTCCTTATAGGACGTATTATTAATTCGCTAAACCGCCAGCACCCGCTGTAATAATGCTTCAATAGTTTCTTTTAAATAAAGTAAGTATTCTAACGTCTCTTTCTTTTACTGCAACTAAGTGTATCAAACCTAGATTTCTAACCTCTACGACGCAATTTAATAATTCAACAATAGAAAATCAAACATCACCGTCACATGTAGCAATCAACACTCCAAGCTTTTTCGGGCAACTTGAAAAAAAAATTATTGAAGGCTCTTCCTTTAAGAAGACATGCAACTTTTGCAGAGTTTTTTAAATATTCCATTGCGTTAGAGACTCGAAGCAATTTAGACTGTCTCTCTGCACATGTTGTACGGTGAGCTGTGGGAAACAACGAACTTTTAGGAGTTATAAAACATATTGGAGAAAATGCTGAACATAACGGAATTTTGCAATATTTCCTTAAACAGGCAACCACTTCGACTCATTTTTTGAAGGCCATTTTTATGCTATGAATTGTTTCTGAAAGTTGTATGAGACTTCTAAGTTGATGGTGAATAATAATTATAGATTTTTACGAGTGTTTAAGGTATTCGCCTACCCTGAAAACATCGAATGTTGGCCAAAAAAATCAATAGTAAAATTATTCACAAATCTTGTGCGCTACACATTTCGTTTTCTAAAACTGCTTTTTTTTATCCTTCGATGTTTGGTAGGGAAGTTATAGCTAATTTAAAACACATCATCAGTTGTGAACTAACGTCCGCTAAGAACTTTAAACGCCTTTTTCTCAGAATTTTTTAGCATTTTCTTTTCACCATTAGCATCATAACTTCTACATTAATATTTTTTAATAAAATGTTCAGTATATGTTTAAAATATTATTGGCTATGAAGTAACGTAAAATATTTGTTCTCGCTCAAGTATTTGCTTCTATTTTAAGGTTTTGTGTTGGCAACAGGCCCTAAATTTGGAAAAATACGCATCTGCAGTCGTGTGATAGGCTATATTTTATGTTCCTGTTACAATTTCTCTTTCTTTTTGTCATTTATTCCTCATTGTAAAAAAGAATTGAGATTCATTTAGTGTGTACAGTGTAAGCCGTTTTAAAAAATTTACCTAAAAAGCCTCAATTTCTCCAAATTTATGACAATTATAAATACACTCATGTCCATAAATTAAGGATATTTCAGAATCACACAGAAATTGATCTCTAAAATAAAAATTTCACCTGTGGAATGATCACACACATCTTGAAGAATATGCAAATTACAGGAAACCACCAGATGGCGTGGATGGTACGTCACAATGACGAGAGTGTAAGAGAGGGGTATATAAGGAATGGTGGCAAAGAAGTAAAATTGTTCACAAGCGCTGTGAAAGCCTTTCAGTGCAAAAACCGCATAGTTATGGCACAAAGGAGGCATTTGGATGATGTTTTACGTGGCAGAATTATCGGACGACTGGAATGTGGACGTACCCAGCTGGAAGTATCCGAGGAACTTGGAATCGCCCAGAGTGTCATCTCCAGGCTTTGGCAACGATTCCAAGAGGATGGTAATGTGAGTAGACGTTACAGCTCAGGTCGCCCCCGAGTTACAACGCCGAATGAGGACCGCTATTTGGCAGTTACTGCCAAAAGAAACAGACGGAGTACAGCATCAGACCTGTCTCGTCAGCTCTCTTCAGCTACCGGTACGACAGTTTCAAGGCAGACCGTGTACAGACGCTTAGGGCACATTGGTCTATATTCTCGTAGGCCTGTCAGATGTGTTCCACTTACCGCAACTCACTGTCGCCTGCGATTAACCTGGAGTAGAGAGCATGCATCGTGGACACCGCAACAGTGGTCTTGTGTGATGTTTTCCGACGAGTCCAGGTTTAGTTTGGAGTCTGATTCTCGCCGGACATTCATCTGGAGAGCGCCAGGTACCCGTTACCACCCAGAGAACACCATTGAAAGACACCGTTACGGTGGTGCAGGATGGCTCGTTTGGGGAGGAATTATTCTTGGTTCCAGGACTGACCTGCATGTTCAGAGTGTAACGATGACAGGCCACATCTATCGGTATGTCATTCTGGAACAACATGTACGTTTGTTTCGGGGCGCCATGGGTGCTGAATTTGTGTTTATGGATGACAACGCCCGTCCTCACCGTGCAAACATTGTAGACGAATGCCTTCAATCGGAGGATATCACCCGTATGCATTGGCCAGCATACTCACCGGACTTGAATCCAATAGAGCATGTGTGGGATATGCTTGGCCGACGAATTGCAGCCCGTCACCCCCCTCCCACCTGTCTACCGTAACTTCGGAGTGCATTGCTTGATGAGTGGTGTAATATTCCCCAAGATCAGATTGATCATTTGATACTCAGCATGCCTAGGCGTTGTCAGGCCTGTATTGCATCGTCCGGGAGACATACTCCGTATTAACCATCCTACTAACCATGTTATACTGCTTTTTGTAAATAGGTTCTTTTGTGAAATTTGGTCAAGGGAGTAAAACTTGCAATTTTTATTAATTGTGTCAAACATATAGCATCTTTTTTGCTCTTTACTTTTTGTTTAATAAATAGACTTTACAAATAAGTCAAATTTGTTTTGCTTCTTTCTCTTTCTTTGCCTGAACTTCATTATCCTTAATTTATGGACATGAGTGTAATTTTTTATTAATTTTCTTATTCTATTGTAAATTTTTTCTGAAAATTATAACTTTTTTTTAATTGTCCCGAACGTAGGCTGATACCTTAACACCACGGATTTGTTTTAAAAGCTGTTCCAAAGTCCTGTGACAACGATGGCTTTTCAGAAGAAAGTCGACTTAAGTTTAAAAATATTGTAGACTTATTCTAATTAGCAAAGGCGTAAGTGCATTGCTGTTGCAGCTGGAATTCAGTGAAGTTATTCAGTTATCAGCAAATCTATCAAATGTTTCAGAATTGTGGGTGTTTCAATACTTCAATGATATCGAGAGGCAATGCAGTTTGTTCGAGACGTGAACTACTCCAAAATAAAAAGTTATTAAATTTTATTTCAGAATTATAAATAAACGATATTTCATGTATGTAATTATAGACATCAGAGCATTTTCCCTCCAACACACAACTTACTGTAATAATGCAGAATTTACTTGGGTTATTTTAAAATTACTAACTAGAGGCTTCTAAACCACAGGTTCGATACACTAAGCTGCAGAGAATAAGTTACAGACTTCGAATGTTGTTAAAAAAAAACTCTATTTATTGAAAAGAAAACTGTATAAAATAAACAATTCAGTATTAAGTCTGGTGGTGAGCTAGGTTCGATAAAATACGTGTTCATTGGACGATAAATTCCCGTAAACCTGGAAAAGCGGTGGAATGCTTTAAAAATTATGCCAAAACCAAACTTCCCATTGGCGAGAGCAAAAACTTGGCTGAAAGAAACAGCGCCAACTACAGAGCAACCCTAAAATTTAAACCAATAAAATTTAAGTAACAAAACCGTGAACGAACGTATAATTTTGAAAGATGGTTACAGAGCATCCAAATAATTTATGCCAAAAAAGTGCCAAGAGAGGGGGAATCAAAAATTTGTTCTGATTGCAAATCTGGCTTGAATCTGACTTTAGCCCAGGTGAAGACTGCTTTTTGATAAGAGAAATAAACAATTAAAAGGTTATCGCATGCGAGAAAAGCGGAAATACAGATAGAAAACCGGAGTGAGGGAAATCGAGAACAGAAAAAATGAGTGAGAATGCATGATTTTGAATAGATTAAATTTAAGAAACACAAAGCAAATGAGAATTAATATTAAATATGGAATCTACACCAAACTTACTGCAGCAAAATATAACATTGTTTCCCGAAATGCACAAATCACTTTCTGAAACGAAACAAAATTTTTTAATCGACGCGACTTTCAGGCGGCTAATGTAATAATACCCACTACTATACGCTTAAGTAGTTGAAAGAGACTCTGCATGTTGCTTATGTGTGTGTGTAGGGGGGGGGGGGGGGGGGAGGAATTAGAAGTTTGCGAAAACAAGCGCCCATTCGGGAATTCCGCCATTTTTAACTCAATATTGGTAGCCGCAGCTTTATGGAAAGCTCTCCCGTGTGTCGGTTCCCGTTTAATAATAATTGACAGCAGCGGTTGCTAAGTGACAGCTCGAAGAGAAATTTTATGAAGTGGGGTATATGTGCGAGTGGCATTTTCCGTATTATGTCGGCAAACTGAAAAATTAGATAGTTTAAAATAATAACGCTGATGATGAAAAGAAAGCTTCTGCGAATCTATTCAATTAGGTCGATTTTGCTTTTTTTTTCTGTGAAAAGTTAAGGTTTTGTGTTGAAAGTGTAAGAGACAGTCAAATGAAAACAAGGCAATTGGAAAGTTAAGAAACCAAACTGTCTATTATTTTATGATATGTGATTCCAGATAGATGTTACACCGATTACACCAGTCAGCACGAATTTTGTCTGTCTTTTAAATGTTAAATTTTAGTTTCTCCTACGCTAAAACTAAGGAAAATAATTTTTTTCATGAAAGTTTGCTTTTGTAGAAATTAAAGCAATTTTTCAATTTTTTGGCAAATATCGCTGATTTATATATATATATATATATATATATATATTATGATTCCACTTTAAATTAGGATCAGAAAAGTTTTTGCTGGATATAAAAGTCTTTATTCAAGAAGATTTGTGATAAACAATAACATATAAATGTAAAATAATAAGGAATTAATGTCTAAAAGTGAATATTTTTCGTATTTCTTTTATGTTCGTATGAACAAATAATAATATTACAAATAATACTACAAATAATACTACAAGCAATACTACAGAGTTACAAATAATAATACAGTTTACTTTCGGGTTCATCAAAGTGCTGCCCTCTTTCGTTTATGAAATAAATTAAAATATACTGATCGACGTCAATCAGACAAAAGCAAACTTTAAGAACTAAAAATGAAAATTTAAGTGTTTTTCAGTGTCTAGAATCAGAATTTAAGCATGAGAACAGAAACCCCCCACCCCCCTCAATTTTTTTTTTTTTTTTTTTTTTTTTTTTTTGACCGGTGTTATCTCTTAAACCGTAAGTGGTCGAAACATACTCTCAGCTTGACAAATTTTGTCCAATTTAACCCCTGAACGGTCGCATTATTTTCGACTGAAGGTCCTAAAAGTGCCTATTTTTTATTCCAGAAAAGTGATAAAAATAAGTGCCCGTACCATATAGGTATCCATTTTAAGGTTTTAGACTTTTTTACTTTTTTTAGAGCGAAAGGGGAAAAAAAAAGGTTAAATTTCTAGGAAAAGCCAGCATTCAGGGTTATTGTGACTGAATGTGTGTATTGTGGTCAGCAGGGAATCATTGAAAATATGTTTTAAACACTAAAGGAGAATTTTATGAAACTGACATCGCAAAATAAATAAATATTTGGCAAGTTTCGTTTGAACATAAGGCAAAAAACTGAGGTAACATGGCACAATGCCTATCCCAAGTACAACGCGTTGGAGTACTCGCTACCCTCTACTTAAAAATAAACTGTCTCCGAATGAAGTTAAAAATAAGTCTGGTACTGCCACCTGTTGTGTAAAATGAGATACAGTAAACTCTCGATTATCCGCTTAATAGGGTGGCGCGATAACCACGAATAAGCGAATTTCGCGGATAATCCGCAAAATAGGGGGAAATGGACAAAAAATCAACACAAAATTGCTTTTAAACCATTTTTAAGAAACACAATAGTAGTAGTACATACATGCATAGAGTTGTAGCTTCATAAATGGTATTCTTAATTTTTTACAAAATTGTCAGTTAATTGGGTTTTTTTTTTTTCGTTTTGAAGCCCCTTCTGTATTTGCGATTGAAATTTTGTTGGCAGCATCTTGTCGCAAAGTGATGAATCGCCTGCTAAGTGATGTGGTGTCAATTCTGACTTGAAATGGCAAATTCATAAACAATGGGGGGGGGGAACGAAAAATGACCTCTGTCAGTCAAGGGTCGGCTTTAATCTGGTCACCGAAACCTGACAAGCTACCTATTTGTCCATCGAATGGGAGGGAGGGGGAAGGTAGAAACAAATAGGATCCGAATTTTACTTTAAAAATAGATTTTGGCATTTGTTGATCATGAAAGGCTTGCGTTTATTTCTCTACATTCCGTAAATAATAGTCGTCGAAAAAAATAAATCGCGGAAGACCGCGGATCATCCGCAAAACGGATAATCCGCCCGCGGATAATCTGGAGTTTACTGTATAAGAGAAATCCATGCACAGGAAATGAAATGCCCTCATCTTTCTGGTGCATAACATTTGAATACCTGTGAAGTTGACCATCTGTCTAAGTTAACCAAATTGGCCAAGAACGGAATGGCGTGATTAATTTAACATTGGGTGAACCCTTTATAAGTTGACCACCTGCCTAACTTGAATGTTGACCAGGGAAATAGGTAGAATTTGTTCCAAGGCACAGCTCAAAACATTTGTAAGTTCACCATTTCCGGAATTTTTTCTATCTGTGTAATTGATGTTTAACCCTAATAAGCAATATTACTCTTATTTTATATCATTTTGATTTCATATTTTATATAATTTTTTGTACTACGCAATATATAAGCACGTAGATGATAAAATACGAAAACCAAAAAGTAAGTGTTGCACCCTTGATAAGTTGACCACGAAAACGTGGAACCACTGGGTGGTCAACTTAGCAGGTCTTACTGTAACGGTAAAGCTCATACAAACGTACAATACAAAACATTAATAAGTGCAAAAATTCTCCGAAGAGTGTAACCTGTTCTGGGAAATATTGCAGAATCCCGCATGTGCAACATTATTCTCCTGAGTTTTTCGTCACTCCTATAGTTTCATTGTTTGTAACAGTTCAATTACACTCATAAAGAGGCACTTTAAACTTTTTTGACTCTCCATCGCAATGGATTCTTTAAAAAGCTCTTCAAATGCTGCATGACTTCCTAAAAAAAAAAAACAACCTTAACCCATTAACGCCCAGCAATCTATTTTTAGACGGTCGCAAAAAAATAATTAAACGTTAATTTAATTTCCTATTTTAATTTCGCAAATGATAAATCTGATTTCCACAAAATACTCAACGGCAAGAATGTAAAATGATAATCTTTCACTGTCTTATTCATATTTTACGAAAGAGAAATACATTCTTCCTGCCATCCAAATGTCAAAATTTATTTATCACTTCTGGCATCGACATAAATTGGAGAATGTGCCGAAAAAAGTCGTGCACTAACGGTTAAATATTTATTTATTTTTAAATTTGGTGAGGGAAAAAGCTTATTTTATCAATGACAGCATATCGTAGTTTAATACTTGGATCGACGATAAAAGTAATTAAAAGTTCAATATTTATTATCTATCGGCTTTGTTTTGGAAGATGCTCTTGTGCTTCCGACTAGAACAGTCTGGAAGAACCTCTTTTTCGCCACCGGGCACGCAGATGCTTATCTAAAACACTTTTCAAACTTCCTTCGATACTTAACTTGTCAACAACAGCCTCTGGTATTAAAGGACATAAGGGATTGTTTGTTAATTATGTCATGGGAGATTAATTCCTTCTTGGAGTTGGAAAATTTAGTACTTTCGGATTTGTTTGCTTGGTTTGAAGAACCGGATTATTTAAAAAAAAAATCCTCCTTGCATAATCAGGATAACCAGGGACCGATTTGCAGAGATGGGAGACCAGGGTAAAAGTAAACCCTGCCGAAAGCATGTGTCATAAAGCAGTGTCCATGCTTCAAGAGTGGTTAAGTTGCCTAAATCCACGCTTCTTATCATTGTAAAAAATAAATGATTCATTGTTGTATTTGGAACAGCTATTTTCGGATTTTTGTACATAGTTTTAAGACAGAGAAACCGAAATCATAACCATTTCATCCATGTTTGAAAGCGTTAAAAATGGAGGAACACGTAAAATATTGCATTATTGGACAACCATTGTTTCCGTGTATTTTTAATGTAAGGTAGTTTTCAGTAGGCATTATTTGTACAATAATAACAAAGGTTATTCCAGTAACCTTACCACTCATTACCTCACATGCACACAATTGTCCTCTTCGATATATTGATCTCCTCAGCTCTTCAATAAACGGAAGACAACCTCCCCCCTAACTTCGGGGGTTTCCCTGTGTAACCCAAGAAACAAATCAGAGTGAAGACTTCAATTACATTTTCCAAACGCGCTTGCATTTAAAATAACAAGCTTTCGCAGAGAGGACCACTCTACTCCAAACCTTTACACCCATCTTATACGTGTACATCCAAGAGACATACGAGATTTAATTAACTTTATCAAAGGGAACGATCGGTAAAAATTTAAATTATTTGGCGGGGGGTGGATTTTGGAACACTGCGACGTCTTCCCCCCTCCCGGAGAGATTTGACTTTTTCAGAAAAGAGCACGCGAAATTGAAACAGCCACCCACCTAACGCCAATCTTTTCATCCTCCAAGTCCTTTTACTAATTAAACTTTGCTTTCGTTGTGTGTGTGTGTGTGTAAGACATCCTTTGCTTTAGTTAGTAGCTTATGGCTATACACACATACACAGGGAAATCTGTTGCTTTGATTTCTTTTTCCCAGAAATTTATTTCAAAACCGATTGTTGTTAATTAAATGTTTCGTTCAGTTTGCAAGTGCATTTTGGCGACGCGAAATTCGGTTTTAAAATGGGAAAAGAAATTTCGGAATTGTGTATTGTAAGAGTTAAGTATAACTATTTGTTGTTGTTGTTGTTATTCGTTCGCCGCATGCATCCGATCGTGATGTCTGTCGTCGAAATTGTTTTCTCACTGGAGATACAGAGAAAAGTCTGATAGGAAGTCTGACGTGTGTGTAAATCACGCGCTCGTGTATACACCAGGCTGTTGATGCGAGCAAAAGGAGAGCAGGAAAATGGATTTTCTCGGAAAATTTGCTTATTTCGACGATCCTCTCGTTAAAATTGGAGAAGTGGGGTTTTGTTTTATTTTGAAGATTTGCTGGAGTTCCGACTTTTATCGCCGTGCCTCGAAGCGAGTTGCATTATTTGCACGTTGCAGTGAGTGAGTTCCAACTGTTCGCCACGGTGATTAGGTTAATTGGATTGGGCCAGTGGAAGTTTTTACTAATTAGTAAATGTTTTTAATCGCATTTCGTTCGCTGTCACACGCTCGTTGCGCTTTTGATATCACAGGGGAATATCACAGGTTATCCGTAAATCGGCTTGAAAGAAAGTCTTTTGTAAATTTCGAAGATGTTCCGAAAATATTGAATATATTAATGAGCATTTCATCATTAAAAGTCTCCGAGATATAAAAATAAATATATGTTGATTTAAACCACTTTTCAATGGCTCTCGGAAAGTGGGAAAAAAATTAATTCGAAAGATCGTGTTTCAAAGGCTGTACACAAATTACAAAGGAAATTGGGTGAAAGGAAAAAAATCCTCTTTAATAGTAGCGCTATATGCTAATAATTTCATAATAAATCAGATGTATGTATGTTCGATACAGGCTCTAGACTAGTCTTTGGATGTGGAGCAAATTTGACACCCTGGCAGTACAATAAAGAGCTGTGGCCGTAAAAAAGTTTTGAAATTCTAATTATTTTAGATTTAGATGATATTAATAAAAAACATGAGCAACTTTTTTTTGTTTGCCCATGTGCATGTTAAATACACTTTTTCAATAGGATAAATGCAGGGCCTTATTATCGCATGGGCAAATCGGGACTTTGCCCAGGGCCCCCGGCTCGAAAGGGCACGCAATTTCATATATTGTTCTGAAATATATTTTTATATCAAAATTTTAGGAAAAATAAAACAAATTTCATAGATGGGGCCCCCAAATTCATCAATGCCCGCCTCCCCCCCTTTCATAATCAGGCTCTGGATAAATGGTACACTACATAGGAATAACTTATATGAATTCCGTAGTAAACGATGACTACGACTATTTACTACGGTTAGAGTACGGACGGACGGACAAGCAGACAGGCAGAAATTATAGAGACTTTTCATCCTAGTTGGAAACAGTTAGAAATAAATAGATCGGGTTGGGAGAACATGTAAAGGACTTCATTATTGAACTATCATTGGTTCTGTCTATTTTTAATATAAGGTGATTTTCAGTCGAAAGAAATGATATTCACAATGATAACACCGGTCAATACGATTTTTGGGTCTGACTTCTACATGTTAAATTTTAGTTTCTCCTACGCCAAAACTAAGGAAAATAATTTTTTTTTTAATGAAAGTTTGCTTTTGTAGAAATTAAAGCAATTTTTCAATTTTTTGGCAAAAATCACTGATTTTATATATTTTTTTTTATAATTCCACTCTAAATTAGGATCAGAAAAGTTTTTGCTGGATATAAAAGTCTTTTTTATTCAAGATTTGTGATAAACAATAACATATAAATGTAAAATAATAAGAAATTAATGTCTAAAAGTGAATATTTTTCGTATTTCTTTTATGTTCGTATGAGCAAATAATAATACAAACAAATAATAATATTACAAATAATACTACAAGCAATACTACAGAGTTACAAATAATAATACAGTTTACTTTCGGGTTCATCAAAGTGCTGCCATCTTTCGTTTATGAAATAAATTAAAATAGACTTATCGACGTAAATCAGACAAAAGCAAACTTTAAGAACTAAAAATGAAAATTTAAGTGTTTTTCAATGTCTAGAATCAGAATTGAAGCATGAGAACAGACACCCCCCCCCAATTTTTCTTTCTTTTTTTTTTTGTTGGCCGGTGTAATGAGAGCCTTTCTAGTAACCTTACGACTGATTACCTCACATGGACGTAGTTGTCCTTCAACATGTTCGTCCGCTCAGCTCTTCAATGAACGAAATCTAGTTCTCCCTTACCCCTCCCCGCACCCACCCACACTTCGAGGGTAACCTGTGTAATACAAGAAACAAATACGGAGTGAAGACTCCAATTACATTTTCCAAAACACGCTTGCATTTAAAATAACAGGCTTTTGCAGCAAGGCCTCTTTCCTTCAAACCTATACTCCGTCTTACACGTGTACATCCAAGAGAGACACGAGATTTAATTAACTTTATCACAGGAAACGATCAGTAAAATTTTAAATTATTTGGCTTGTGGGTAGATGTTGGAAAACTGCGACGTCTTCACCCCCTCTTGTAGAGATTTGACTTTTTCAGAAAAGAGCACATGAAAGTGAAACAGCCCCCTCCCCCCCCCCCCCGTAACGCCAGTCTTTTCATTCTTCAACGCCATCTCCTTTTACTAATTAAACTTTGCTTTCGTTGTATGTGTGTCAATACCTTTGCTTTAGTTAGTAGCTTATGGCTATACACACATACACGGGAAAAATCTGTTGCTTTGATTTCGTTTTCCCAGAAATTTATTTCAAAACCGATTGTTGTTAATTAAATGTTTGCAAGTGCATTTTACCAAGAATTCGGTTTAAAATGGAAAAGAAATTTCGGAATTGTGTGTTGTAAGAGTACAAGTACAACTTGTTGCTGTTGCTCGTTCGCTGCTCTCATCAGATCGTAACGTCTCTCGTCTAAGTTGTTTTCTCTCTCTGGAGATACGGAGAAAAGTCTGATATGGAGTCCGACGTGCGTGTAATCAAGTCGCTCGTGCATACACGAGGCTGTTGATGCAGCCGAAAAGGAGCAGAGAAATGTTTTTCTCTGAAAATTTGCTCGCTTTGACGCGTTGTCGTTAACCCATTTATGCCTAGCGTCCCTTTTTTGGGACGGCATTTACGCTATCAGTCGAAAACGTTATTTATTTTTCCTAGCTTTTATTCGCGAGTATTGAACCTCAATTCCACAAAATATTTTAATATGGCCAAGTAGGATGTTGACATTTCAATTTTTATACATAATGATTTTAAATGAAATCATCCCTTGTTCAAAAAGTTGACATCAGAAATTTATCAATTACTGCTGGTGTTAGCAGAAATCGAAGAAAGTCGCAAAATTATCCAGGCACGAATGGGTTAAAATTGGAGAAGAGCGATTTTATTTTATTTTGAAGATTTTGCGAGAGTTCCGACTTTTATTGTCGTACCGCGAAGTGAGTGAATACGTTATACCCAATAATAAATAAAAATTTTGAACATAGAAGATATTGGTTTGACAAAAACAAAATTGACCTTCCCGGCTATCCAAAAATAACTATAGATTCTCGATTAGCCAAAATTGCTACTGTACCATGCTTTTCGGATAACAGACATGCCTCTATACTAATAAGAGTATTCCTAAAACCTTTTCTGGAAAGGCTTAAACTTTGTACATCACCCTGTTAATATATGGGACACTTTCTAATAACTGGGGACGTTTTCGTTCTGAGCCCGTATAAAAGTTCATTTTTTGTATTCATTTAGATTAAATCTTTTACAAAAAATTGAATCGGTGCCATCAAGCCCTGTACTATTTATTTCTGTGTAACTTTGTAATTTATTGTATATGTCTTATGATCAGTATTCAAGGAATAAAAGGCAAGGTCGGTATTTTTGGAACACTTTATACATAAAGATGTAAATATTATGTGCAATTATGGCTCAGCAATACATGCCATCTCACGAACAATTTTCAATAGGGACCACACAACATTAAGCAGCAGTATCTGCATTCGTGTGTATGTACTTGTTTGGAAATCGAGGCATAAACAAAAATAAAATTTATAAGCAAGCTAACGCCTAGCTCGAAATTTTTTTTTAATGTGAATTAATAATGGGCCGCACGTGACTCGAAGGACTTAAATGGGGCTGTTCAGTGCTCCCTGATTCCGGGCCGCAACGATTTTTTTCAGAGCGTCTAAGGAATGCGCGGATGAAGTCTGAATAGACGTTCGTCTAGACTGCCAGATTACTTATAAGCGAGAAACAACTATAAATATGCGCATGCAGGAGCGTAATGAGTGTTATTTAATTACAGAAGTCTACTGAACTTCGACCAGCTCAAGGACCCATCGTTAGATGGTTGTTCCGTCCCTGTATACGATTTTATTACGATGCTCGATTCAAACTTGGCCTAACGGCAGTCGCTTCCACTGGAATTTCACATTGAACTGACGTACTTGAGTTAAAACGAATTCCTCGTTATTTTCGGGGAGATATATAAACTTATTGTGATAAATGCGATAAACACCAGCGTTAAAATTTTAATAGTTTTAAAGGACAATATCGATGTGCCGAAGTACACACATGAGAGAGGAAAAGTTTTAGGATTAAACAAGAATCGCTATCATTTCTATTATTATTTGCGTTATTATTTATTGGCAGACTGCGTATGTAGGCGTTTTACTACTTCTTTCGCATAGAAATGTGTGGAGAAATTCGGCGCGTATCACGAGTATCACGCGTATCACACATTTCCACGCGTATCACGAGTGAAATAGAGACTGGTCACCACATAACTTCCTAGTACGTGTAATTCCGCTGAAAATCCAGATAATGTTACTTGTACAACATAAAGGTTTGGCGATTTGTCGCCAAATGTAAGAGATACGGTCACAGTCGGTTGAGTTTTTGAAACTATGGCACTAAATTCGGAGGAATATTTCTCAGGCCCATCTACGGTTGCCAAATCAACCATTTTTAAAGGCCAATTAAGGAAATTTACGTGAATCCTTACCCCTGCTTCTTGGGTATGGTTTCGCGTAAAACCACCGATCCATTGGTGGAAGAGTGAAACCTTCACAGGAATCAGGATTTCCAGATAGGCTTTTTATACCAAAATTTGGCTTTTCGATGAATTTGGCCTTTAAAAAAAGCCAATCTAGCAACCTTCAGCCAAACGCTGACATATCACCCAGAGCCGTGCACGTCCAAAGCGTTAGCCCTCTGGCAAAGGCAGCGGACCTCTAAAACGATATCATGCATAAAGTGTCGCGAAATCGGTTTAAATGGATTGTCCACCAATCATGACAAATAGGAACGGTTTGGCGCGGAACTTATCGTTATTGGACAGTCCACTCAAATCGATTTCTCGCCGGTTTGTGTGAAATGGGTACTAAAGTGTCGAGAAATCGGAGCGGTATTGAAAGCTTTGAATTATACCTGTCTTTAATATTAATACATGAAAGTAATTTTCGCCGTATCTCTTCTAGGTCATTTTCCAAGTACCGCCGACAGTCGAAGGTCGTGCCATGCCGTTGCGTTGCCGATGGCTGCTGGAGGCCGCACCGCACAAGTACCTCTACCTCCGCTTCAGGGGCACGGACGGGGAAGAGGAGGAGTGTCCCGCGGGGAACAAGATCGTGGTGTACGCCTCTCCCCCCTCCGCTGCAGCGCCCCTCTCGGTCGTCTGCCTCGGGGGCGCCGGACGCAAAGCGGCCACCATCATCGCAGGGGCCGAGTCCGCATCCGCAACGGGCGACGCGAGCGGACTGCCGCAACGCAGCGGACGCGAGGTGGAAGTGTTCTCCAACTACTGGTACAACGACTCCGCCGGACCGCAGGTGCTCAGGGACCACGTGTACATCGAGGTACTGGCCAGCCACGCGGAGACGGTCCGGTTCGAGTGGATCGAGGTGACCAAGCCCCACCCCACCAGGGACGACTGCCCGTTCGAGTGCCCGGAACTGAACGCTTGCATCGCCGCGGAGCTGTGGTGCGACGGCCGGAGGCACTGTCCTTCCGGCTACGACGAGGCGCCCGCGCACTGCGAGCGCTTCCCGACGGCGTACGTCGTGGCGGGCGCATGCGCGGGGGCGGCGGTCCTCCTGCTGGGGCTGCTGGCCCTCGCGACCTTTCGGTGCCGTCGCGGGAACGGGTTCAAAGAGTCGCGGCCTGTGCCCACGGAAGATTTCCCCATGGACAGCCCGCACGTATGATAGAGGTCGCGGCCGACGAGATGACTGCCTCCTGTGCGCTCCCCGTGACACGTGACTGAAGTGGTCCGAAATCCGCAACTACTGAAATCGTTTCTTTTGCTAAGTAATTTTGCATCAGAGTTTTTTAATGCCGATCGACATCATCGGATAGTTCCCAACTACTTGGAATCTACGAATATTTTAAAATTTGTGAAATCATAGCGTATTTCGGCGTGATATTTTCACGTTTGTCACTTCCAGTGGCAGCCGCCTGCACATGCGCAGATTTTCCCATCATATTTCTATTCTATGAGACCCAGTGAAAAAGCGTTAAAAACTGGAAACGCTCTTGTGAATCACTTCGAAATATGATGTACCACTGGAAAATGAAAGTGGAATGTGTGTTAAACAAATTCAGCCCTTTTGCAATCGCGCGACAGCTTGAATTTGGTGCTGTTTTTGAATGTTCAAAATCGGATTTCTCCAGCTTACGCGATGCATTACGCAAGAGGTTTGTTTGTCAACCAATCCTCGTTCAGAATCACTCGGCCGCTATTTACATTCGTCGAAATGCTCTGTTACTTTGCTGGCCACTAACGTCACGTGACTCTTATCTGTGAGTGCCCCGAAAAGGTGTATCGTCGGCCATGGGTATAAAAGTAAAATTTCATTTTTTAAAAGACTGGAAAATCTATTTTTAGAGACGGTAAGCCTGCCTCATCACAACAGAAAAATGAAGGACAAGTGTTTGGCAGTGTTAACTTTGTTTTGGAGGTTCATGTTTGCGTGGGGTAAAAAAAAAAGTATTTAAAGTGTAAAAAGAAGAAAAAAAAATGTGAGTGCCAAGATTTTTTGTTCACAACGTCTGCTCGCCCCGTGTATTTGATGTCACTTTATTTAATTGCTTTGTTATTTCTGAATCAGTGTTTTGATGATGACAAATGGTGATTTATTGTAACGTTTCTGAAAGAATATTCAAAACAGGAAAGCATGGCATGGATTTATCTATAAGTTAAAAGTATGACATTTTTTTACTTATTTTTTAGATACATTGCAATACTCTTGCCCTTATCAAAATTGGTTTTAATTATTTTTACTATTATTTTCAGAAGCACAACCTTACTGTGATGGTCATTACATATTTTCAATTAATCAGGAATTATCACTGTAAATTTAATAATTTTAATAATTTTTTTCTTAAATTTCCATATTCCACGGTGACAGAAAATGATTTTCATAGTCCTCTGTTTTTCTTTCGAAAATTGATCTATTAAAATTATTTACTTATGCATCTTCCTAAATTTGCTGAACTTCAATTATACTTGATAGGTATAAATAGGACGCATCGATGAAAACTAAAATCGATCCATGACGGTCTATGTACTTACATTTACAGAAAAAAAGAATTGTAATAAATAGAAAAGAAACAGCCACATTGTCCGTTATTTCGTTGGCAAGTTTTTCAACAGGTGCGTTTATTGAATCGATATTAGCAGATCCTTTGCAGGTCCTGTCATAGGTATTTTTCGAAGTGGTGCGAAGAACAAAAATGCGCCCCCTCCTACCACACATGTAGCTAGTTTCAACAATATATTTCAACAACACACACGTTTCAACACTATATTGACACTCAAATATACAGGCCATCCATCATACCCTATAAGCCCCCAGAGAGTGCGCTATTTAGTTGCCCAGTTATGCCAAAATACTCAGACCACTCTTATGTTATATATGTTACGGCCAAAGCCCGAAATCGGCCCCGTTCGTGAACGGGTCGGATAATGGACATTTTGCACGTGACGTCACTTGGCGGTATTTGATACTCCACGTGCACGATCTTATGCTGATGATTAGTTTCGGTTTCAGCTCGTTTGGACCTAAGGAATTATTTGACACTTCTAGTAGAAATATAGCTGTTGCAAAAGAAGCTAGAATATTAGTCATTAACAAATAATAGCTTCTTATAAATGAATTTTATCTTCATTGTGAGATTTTATTTAAAATGTTAATAATAATTAAATACTAAAAATAATTTAAAAGATCGTACTTTAAAAAAGTGTGGGAGGTTTTTTAATGAATATTTGTACTATTTTAAACTCAGAAAACTCAAAATCATCTCAATGATGTATTGTTTATACGTGTTTGCAATAACGTAATAATTTTGGAACACTAATATTCTTTTTATTAACAAAGTTTTGAAGCGAAATGCGATATCATCGTCCTCTAAACCATCTATTTAAGTATTAAAGAGACAGTAACTCATTTCGAGCGGCTCTAATAATGAGAAACAGTAATTATAAAATGGATACTGAATGCATTTCAATAGGAGCTGGCGGATGTAAATACCGCCAGCAGACGAATTTTAGCCTCGAACTCAGACACCATGCAAAATGTCCATTCGCGTTTGGGCCAACGTTGCTTTAAACTTACCGGCCAATGTCCGATCTTTTCTTGATTTCGGGCTTTGGTCGGCCGATTCGCGGCTTGGGACGATCGGCCAAAGTAGGAGGAAAGAAATCAAGAGCAGATTGTTTTGCACACTGTTAAAAAGGAATTATTTAAAAATGAGTACCTCTGTGTACTGTTTTTTTTCCTTTTCTTTTTTTAAAGTACAATTGTTTCAGAAACGAGTTCAAATATAAGTGACATCTCTGAGTTAAAAATAAGCTTGTAATATATAAAAATCTGGAGTGACTCCACTCGACTTTCCGAACACTTACGATTAAGATCATGACCAAGCATTTAAATAAACTTTAATCGATGAATCATTCAAACATATATACCAAATTGAAGCTCGATCGAATGTACCGTTTAAACGCTAGCGCACTTTCAAGAATATCTCCCCATAGGCCATCATGTAAAAGAAATCTTTGTCGTAGCCCTGTAGAAAAACTATAAGTGATATAAACATCAAAATCAATACAGGTCTTGCGACGGTGGTTTATAACATGTTATACCCAATTTGAGCTCAATCGAATGCACCGTTTAAAACGCTATCGCATTTTCAAGAATGTCTCCCCATAGGCCTTAATGCAAAAAGAAATCTTTGTCGTAGCCCTGTAGAAAAACGACAAGTCCTATACACACCCAAATCAAGACCGGTCTTGCGACGGTGGTTTATAACCTATATACACAATTTGAGCTCAATAGAACGCACCGTTTAGGAGCTATCTTGTTCACACACACACACATACATACATACATCTCGTAAAAATAGCATCCATGAATTCAGAAGACCTCAAAACGTGTAAATGACACCAAAATCTCGAAATCGAATTTTTTCATTATGACAATACTTTCCTTACAGGGTACATGTTCGGAAAGTAAAAATAGGATCTCGTGTTCTCATACTAAAGCCATAACAGAAACTATTCAGTGAGCGTATATACTGAAACAACGAGATAGCGCGAACAATATTGGATTTGCCCCCTTCAAAAGGACGAATTATATCTTGAGCCAATGCGTAGCGTAACTTGTATGAATACAAAGGCAAATTGAGTACTCCATTTCTGAACTACCTTTAAGGGGTACCTTAGTCTTTTTCTTGCTCCATAGACCTGATGCTAAAGATCCCAGATCACATTGTCTCCCGAAATATCGCTTCAAAAAATATGAAATTTTTTGTAAAGACAAATAGATACTAGAGATGAGTTGTGGCTCATTTTTTGAAGCCCGAGCCGCCCGAGCCCGAGGACTTTTAATCCAAGCCCGCCCGAGCCCGAGCACTATTATTTAAGTCGGAGCCCGAGCCCGAAATTTCAGTATTTTAAAGATTTAAAAAAAAATTCAATTACTTCACTGATAGAATACAATAAATTTTGCCGTTTGTGCAAATGAAAGACAAATAAAGTCGCAAACTACCAATGCACTTTCTAATTCTTTGTATCCGTCCTTTATCAAAAAATGTCGGATCTTATGACTAACTAAAGAATATAAACCGCCGTTCTAAAATACTCAAAGAGCTTCACGCACCTTCTTGGCGCCCCGATGCAGCTATTTTTATTTATTTTTTTTATAAGTGCTTTTATTTTTCTCATGAATCACTTTTTAAAATCTGTTTCAAGCAGTATGTTCAATAAAGGAGAAATTTTTCATGAGCCCGAGCCCGAACACAATTGTGAATTACAGAGCCCGAGCCCGGTTCGGGCCCGGGCTCGGGCTCGGGCTTTCGGGCTCGGGCTGAGCCCGTCTCATCTCTAATAGATACCGCCAGTCTACCATTATCACCTTGGGCTTTGGCCTAGATTCCCAGCCACTCCGCGAAATGGCCAGCCAAAGTAGAATATACAATATTAATTGCAAGTAATTCGGACTTTGGCCAAACCTCTTAGCCAAATCGCGAGCTGGCCAAACTTCGGGTTTTGGCCGTAACCTATATACTGACGTATTCTTCTATCACTTATCGTGTGACAGTTGTTAAAAAAATGTCCAAGATTTCGGGATAAAATATAATAATCACTATAATTCACGAAACATTTCAGTCTACAAAATTGTTTTACGTCAACTTCTTCGTAAAAATTTGTTTCGGTTACTGATAAGACAAACTACGCCAGGGGAAAAAAAAACAAAAAAAAAACATTCATTGAACAAATTAATTTTATTTCCAGTAAATTTCGCACTATCTTTTACAAGTGAAGTCTAACAAAATAAAAATAACTAAAAGCTTATACAGCATTATCCGCTACGAAACAGATTGGAAGTAAAAGATTAAAAAAAAAAATAAAGTTTGTCACAATTAATAACCATTTTTAACACCATTAACTTTATCAGGAAAAGAAAGGGAAGCGTCGGGAAGTGTTTCACTGGCTTGATAGACTGCGTAATAACTCACGGGGTTTACAAAAGACCCTATTATTAAGATAGCCGAAGGATATGGCCCGGCTTAATTACTTTAGGAAACGGGGAAAACACACGTAACATACACACACACCCGCGGTCACAAAAATTGTAAAAAGATAATGAGACGCTGTGTCCGTATTTTTTTTTTTAGTTTTTAATCTGGGTGCTTGCTCTCAAGTGTGCATGCGCTGGTGTGATGTACGTTTATTAATATGCGGGAAATCTATTGATACGGTGAAGTGGTGATTTCGGTGTAGAGATAGAAAATAATAAATTGTACTTAAAAAAATAAACCTAAAGAAACACACCTTTAAAGCGGACCATATTTGTATACGTACCGCAGTCGGCGAAATTTTGGATGTAGCTTTAAAAAATGCATCGCTTAATATAATTTTGCGAGACCCTTTATCCCTTTAAAGTGCAGTGTTCCCGCTCTGGGAACACCCAACTCGGACGTTTTGGAACGTTGGGAACACCCAACTCGGACGAGTGTTGCCAGTCACGAAGAATGGATTGGATTTCTATAAAAATAGTGGCGGGTGATCTAGCTCCAGAAGAATCCTTTACTTTTTAAGCATGTCATTTCCCGTAAAAAAAAAAAAAAAATGGTTACGATTCTTTTTAACAGCACTGACACCTGCTGAAAAATGGAAGAATGGAGAACAGCTGGACAGATTGCCCCAATGCTGGAAAAAGGGCAGCCGTTGCCATCGCTCGACAACGACCAGAAAGAGAGGGGACGATCGAAACGTTCATCGCGTGCCACAGATCGAGAGACCCTTTTTTGACGCAGCTTGCTGTGCGCTGCTTCAAAAAAGGGTCTCTAGATCTGTGGCACGCGATGTACGTTTCGATCATCCGTCCTCTTGCTGGTCGTTCAGTCGAGCGATGGCAACGACTGCCCTTTTTCCAGCATTGGGAAAGTGTTGCGCCAAAGGGTTAATGTAATTTTGTGAGACCGCATCGTATGTTATTTCCATCTTTTAAGTACAGAGTAAGCCATTATAAATGTCTATGTACATATCGTAATGTGCTTGAAATGGATGAAACAGCCCTAAATTGCCAGATTTCGTCATGGATTGGGATTTTTTTGATTGTTCCTGTAAAAAAATGATCCATTTTACTTCCATCATTGCCGTATTCTCATCGATTTTTCGCGTACCTGCAAAATTCTAAGTTCGTTGGATATTTGAAAGTGACTGAAAATTAAATTGCTTGATTCCGTTATATTCATAAACACACACATGCATATGAAAGTAATACAATCCTGGTTAAAGAGCCGGCTTTCCTTACCATATTCCTTCATTTTTAAGAATGAAAAAAAAAACTGTTTTTAATTGGGTTGGCCACTGTGCTTCCGCCGTATTGTGAACTTTTCAAAAGTTTATTTTTCAATGCAAATAATGGACTGTTAATCAAGAGCTCATTAATCAAGAGTCTATTCTCTCTTTAGTAAGAATTTGTTCAGAACGTTGAACAAGATTTTCAATACCACGTTGGTAGAAATCGCCAAAGGGTGCCTCTGAGGAGGAGAAAACAATTTTAAAAAAATTCAATTTGACCTTTCTACCAGAAACGCTCAAGCGAAAAAATAATTTTTCACTGCAATGGCGTTCTTTCAAATCGAACAACGTAAATATAGTAAAAATCTGGAGTGACTCCACTCGACTTTCCGAACACTTACGATTAAGATCATGACCATGCATTTAAATAAATTTTAATCGATGAATCATTCAAACATAGATACCAAATTGAAGCTCGATCGAATGTCCCGTTTAAACGCTAGCGCACTTTCCAAAATTTTCCTCCATAGGCTATAATGGAAAAGAAATCTTGGTCGTAGCCCTGTAGAAAAACTGTAAGTCCTATACACATCCAAATCAATACCGGTCTTGCGAAGGTGGTTTATAACTTATATACCCAATTTGAGCTCAATCGCATGCCCCGTTCAGGAGCTATCGTGTTCACTCACATACACACAAACACACATACACACACACATACACACATGCATACATACATCTCGTAAAAATAGCATAAATGAATTCAGAAGACCTCAAAACGTGTCAATACACCCAAATCTCGAATTCGAATTTTTTCATGATTACAATACTTTCCTTACAGGGTACATGTTCGGAAAGTAAAAAGTCATTTTTCGTATGTCTTTTCAATGCTAGCATCACTATTTTAAAACTCTTCTTAACATTATAAATGAAACTTTTTTGAAAAATTATTTTGTATCCGGTGAAAAGCATCTATTTTTTTACATATAAATGACAATTACTAATTCTTTCTTCATATTAAATATTATTAATATAGTTTAAAATCTTACCATTGGAAACATGTTCTATTTGTTTACTTTGTTTCCATATTGTTTCTGAAATATTTTTCATCCATTCATGCTGGTATCTGTGAACCCAAAACTACTACTATTATTATTAATTAAAGGTAGAATTAATCGTTTTGACTCCAAAATGACATTTCGAATCAATTTTTCCGTAAAAAATGGCGTGAAATGGACAAAAGCATATATGCTATGGTGGGCATTAAAGGGTTAAAATAAACAATTTCCCACGAACTCCGTTCCCCGTCCTCCCTTGGCGAATTGCCTGGATGCGGGCCTGATTTGAATTGAAGCAGAGGCGAATTTACAAATTGACCATCTGTCGGCTCAACCCTATCACTGCCTTATTCTATCGCCATTCGAAAATTGGACGCAGTGGGCTACAGCCTGTAGCTAGTCTATTTAGAAACGAGCCGCTGCGAATGGTAGGGGCATAGCCAAAAGGTAGACAGGGGGCCAGGGCACCCCCCAGAAATTTCTGATTTTTGTTAGCTGTATGTCCACAAATCGAGCATTTTTTGTGAGAAGTTCTACCTTTATCTCCTTTTGGACACCCGAAAAGCTTTTTCTCGTTACGTCCCTGGCGAAGTGGATAGAACGGAGAGAGTTTAGTTCCGTTCTGAACTAAAAGAAAAAGAAAGAACGGAGGGGAGCAAATGTTTGATTGATTGAAGACTTTAAAAACATAAACTGTGTTCACACACCCAATGAAGGGTGACTGTTTCCACTCCAACGTCCAACTATTGCGTTATTCGGATAGTAATTTCGTTTTTTTTCCTCACCGCAGAGAAAGAGGGAGATACTCCGGTATTAAACCGACAAAAGGTAATGGGGAACAGTGGATAATATTGCGGTTCTCAAGCCTCTTCCAATCTATCGTTCGGTCGAGCACAGCCAAATATCCCCATTCAAATGCATTGTACGGTGGGAAGCGCTGGATGTGGACAATGGCCTTTAAGGCAATCGTGCACGAAAACCTGCGAATAACAACTCGCGAGATCGTTGAAAGACTCGGTGGATCGAATTCGACCGTTCACGATCCTTTGAAACGCCTCAAAGCTCGACCTGTGGGTTCCTCGTGTTCTTAAAAATAAAACGAAATGGCTTTCCGAATAACACCCTACGACAGGAATTCCGACATCCGCATCAAAAATAACTGCCAATTATTTCGCGCGCCCGATTAGAGGATATTTCACTTCCGAAATTTCCCGATACGCCATTTTTTTTTTCCCTTGCCTTCTCTCTCACTTTAATCTTCAATTACTGTCCCATCAGCAGCACTCAGTTTTCCCCCCATTAGTCCCAATTACTTCGCTCATTACCGCTGCGAGTGAGCACAAAAATTTCTCATTAACCAAGGGAAAAAAAGTAAAAAGGGATGACGTCTCCGCTCCCCTCCTTCTGTTTCCTGGAATGCCCTGTAGCAGTTTCGCGTAACTAACTCCCTTCCTCTCTCTCTCTTTTTATTTGATTAACAGCACAGACTTGCACTGTTCATCATTTTTCACAACAACAGCAAGAAGAAGAAATGAGTGGTACAATACAAATAGCTCGGAGGAGTTGGGAAGGAGGGGGGGGGGGAGGAACCTTCTCCGAAGAGTGGGTGTAAGGTTGAAGAGTTAATATGGAGACGGGGGTTTGTGGGGGAGGGGGGATCGGGGGTGCAAACTAATCTGCAGGTATTATTACTTTTTCCGTGAAAAGTTATAAGTAATCGGACGGTAAACGCATTTTAGTGAGGGAAAAAGTTTTGCTGTTTGTTGGGGGGGGGGGGGGGATGTAATCTGACTTTAATGATCCCCGGCCTGAAAGAAAAAGGGCAAAGCTGTGTTGTTTGATTGCTGAGGTTTCTTTTGCACTCCGTACCAGAGGGCCGATATAGCGACTTTTTAAACTTTTTAACCAGGTTCTTAACCCTTCCGATACCGATCTCCAGTTTTATGTCTTTGAAGCTTAACCGTTTCCCAATGCCGACTAAAGTGCAGCCGCTGCCATCGCTCGATTTAACTACCAGCAACAAGGCGTATGATCGCATCGCGTGCCGCAGAGCTCAAGACTGGCTGTGCGGCCACCACACAGCCGGCTGTGCAAAGAAAACTTCTTCAGCTCTGTGGCGCCGGATGGTCGATTCGACAGACCGCCCTGGTTGCTGGTAGTTAAATCGAGCCATGGCAACGGCTGCACTTTTTTCGGTATCGGGCAGTCTATTTAGTTGCTAGGAGCATTAAGATATCAGAAACATACGTAAAGTTTTTCAGCCGTTTGAGTGTTCTCATTTCTATATAGAATAAGCAAAGAAAGTAGATGTTTATGAGCGGCATATATTTTCAGTATTTGTATGAGTGACGATTTCTATGCCATGTTTTCTCAATAAAAAGCTATCTCTTTTTTTAATACAATTATTTTTCTTTAATATTATTATACGTATTGTTATTCTGTCTTGAGATCTTAGGCATTACCAATCATTCTTTTCAGCAATGACTATTATAACATAAAGTACAACTAAGAGTACAACAACAACCTAGCAGAGTGTATTATCTGACAGACTTAAAGAGCAGAACAATTTGTACAGCAGGAGGAAGCAGTGTCCAAAAATAAATACATGTGGTCAACTATTTTAAACGTTCAACCTTCATGATGTACAGTCCGTGATCGAAAATTATGTTAATAGAAAAGGAGGGGGGGAGTCTTCATAGTGTGTAAGTAAATCTCGTAGATTTTCGACCACAAGGTCAGTACTGGCCGGAGAAAACCTGTCCTGTACGGGTGGCAAAATGGTCATAAATCCCAAAAACTACCTAACAATTACCCGTTAAGATTGAAAAAATAATCGGAAAACTATGCAAAACAATTAATTTACTATTTTGAGTCACTAGCTGAATTTGGAAAGAAAAAGTAAATACAAAAGTAAAAAATACTAGCAACGAAAAAATAAATTTTATGTTAAAGTTGAAAATGACAAGCTTAAAATTTATATACATATATATATTATTATGTCTTTGGCAATATTTGATTTTGTAATTCAGTACATACATATACTTTACATGTTCTTGAATATCTCTACGAAATTTAGGTGCAATTGTTTGCCTATCGCAGTTTCACAAAACATTTAAACTTTGTGTGGTAATACTAACTCTCAATAATGTTTTGTTTTACTGGAACATAAAACGCTGTTGTGGCCAAGTTTCCTTAGATTTCTAAGCAAAAAATGTAAAGGATGTACTAGTTAATTCCGAAATTGTACACCGAAAGCTTTACTTATAATTACTTTTATTATTTTATGTATTTTTAATACATGATATTAAGAAATATGGTCTTTTAAGGCATATCTTAGAATAAATTGTATCGATAAATTTTGAATCCAAAAATTTTTGGTTTGAACTTTCAAAAACTTTCGCTTTCACTCTGAAGTTTGAACTGAAAAGTTATAGAACTCCGAGTCTAAAGTTAATTTAAAATTCATGTTAGTGCTGTGTTTACAGTATTCACATTGATCTGTAGACTGTATTATCATGTAAAAGTACTGCAAAAAATGTATACTCCGCCTATTGTGTATTCAAGATTCAGTCAATGAAATAGTTACTTTAATTTGTCATTGAGACGAAAATGAAACAGAAAAAATTATCAATAATTTCAACTTAAACGAGTGAAATTAAAACTTCTGCTCAAAGTTTATTATTGCATAAGTTACGAGTCAGAGTTATGTCAGTAAATGTAAAATTTTGCTTAATTTCTATACAAAATTACCTATTTAATTTTTTTAATAAGAAATTATGAAAATTATGTTTATTTTCATGACTTTAAGTCATATTTCAACTACAAATATGCATATTTAATACATAGTCTTTCGAGAGATTAATTTGCTCACAATTAGGTTAAATAAAATTAAACAAGGAAAGTTCCTAAAAATTCTCCTAAAATAAAATACGTCAAAATAGCAAAAATCCTTAAATAAACAAAATTATAAGCGAATCAAAAAAAAATATTTAGGTATGCCTAAACCAGTATGCAACAAAAGCACGTTGTTTCAAGTTACTGCATAGCATACACTTACTCCAGAAAGGCGATAGTGGTACCTTGAGATGAGACTTCCAGTTCGCTACAAGACCGAACTTGTGTTATTCAAAATAATCTTTTTTCGAATCCATTCTTACCACATGAAACGCCATTGACCACTGTAAGAACTAAATAAACTCTTCCAATTCTTATGTAATTATGTTTGGATAATATAAAAGCTCATTATATAGATTGAAGTTAAATCCCAATAAAATTAATGGGGTGAACCAGAGAGTATGAACTGACTAGAGACTGCATTGCCATAAAAAAAAGAAAAAAAAACATGTTGGAAATGTGAGGTAAGGATGAACCTCATAACTTGTCTCATGGAAAAGTGCAGCAAAACTAGACTTGGCGCTTTATTGTCTTATTTGACTAGTGGTAAGGGTAAAGTACCAGCCAGACTGACTGTCAACATACGCATGACAAATCCTCTGCCATAAAAAAGTCCCTTCAAAGGAGTAGTGGATGTGAATATGTTGAAAAAGTCTTCATAGAATTCACTAGTGAAATGTTAATTTTAGAGCCTTTCTCAAACCTTGAATTGCGTTCATATGCGGAACATATGTACCATTTTTTCTTAAAAATAGAAGGATGAAAACAGAAATAAGCACACTGGCCGAAAATGCTCCGTAAAAAATTAAGGCGAGTAAGAATGATACGCGCGAGATCTCGCCTCAAGTCAGTTGCAGGGACAAGTGCCCCAAGTTAGGATTGCTCTCCATCTGAGTATCTAATTTATAATTTGAATTCAAAATCTGGATCTAGGGATAACTCGCATCTCAATGCATAAATAAATAATACATATATATAATAATATAAAATAAATGCACGTTTGGACACTTTTATCTCGAGGTACCACTCTATTATGAAAACAATAAACTCAGCATGTATAGATATATATTTAAAAATTGAGTGTATTTTTCCAGTTTCAGAACAGATTGAAATGAGAGTAAAAAATATGAATATTGCTCAATGTGATATATGTATGGAAGTGAAACGACGTTAAGCGAATTATGAACTATGCATCCCTGAATAGTATTTTAATAGTTGAAATAAAAATGAATTAAATACTATGGAAAACTGTTATATATGTGTGTGTGTTTGAGAAATATTTTTTGCTTGCATTTCCTTGTCAAAGTTACGAATGTTTTTGAAATGTTGAAAAATTGTGTTGATATGTACATGTTAAACCTGCTGGTGTTTGATAATCAATTGTATTCTATATCTGAGATGAAAATTTACTAGAAGTACTAAAAGTGTTTGTATACTGATGATTCACACAGATTCATTTACCTTCGACTCACTGAAAATTAATCATTGCAGAGATTACACTATGAAGTTCTATGCAGCACTGACAGAAACTTTACCCGAATTTGTGGCAATCACTTTGCAGCCGTTCAGTAGTCATTTACCTCTAATCAATCCAGTCAGTTACAGATGTGTGCAAAATATAGTATCCGGCTTGATTATCCGACATATATGGGAGCAGGCAACTGCCAGATTATCGAGTGTATAGAAAATTTCAAATACAATGCACCTTTTTTTTTCAGGAGGAAATGGGACTTATTGTGGTTATGAAAAATAATCATTAATTTCTTTGATTTAAAAATTTTATCAAAAACTCAAGTATAGTAAAAGTTTAAGCAGTAGGACGTCATCCCTTGCGGTGCCATCGTGAGCAAAGAATGAAATCGGAACATGTGTTTCTCGAAAGCGCTTGATTACCAAACATGCCGGACTAACCAACGGCCGGATTATCAAGATTGCATTGTAGGGATTGGGTTTAGAGATCTAGAGGTCAAAAGACATCACCATGGGACTGCTTGAGGGAAGTCTAAAGTAAATACAAAATTTCATTCTGTAGAAATTAGTAATTTTAAAAGTGAACAGATTTGTTTGCTGTACTCATTGTTGTAACAGGTTCCCAGTCTAGAGCCATTTCAGTCAATGAATAGGCCTTATGATATAGTACATGAACGGTTACCTAATTGTACAGTGGAGTAACTGGTTATTATACTTACAAGTGAGGGTTGTGTTTGTAGATTAAGGCCAATTGACTGCTCTAGACCTATAGGGGTATTGTCCTCCCTCAGATACAAGTAAGGGGAAAAGAAAAAACTGAAAACGGGTCAAGTTTCTGTCAATGTACACTCCATGACTGTCCTCACAAAACCTACGTCATTGCTATCCCTGTGTCAATGAGATACATGGCAAAAATTCCTTAATATATATCTGCTTTTTATATTATTCTAAAGAAGAATGTTAAACGACTAGAAGCAAACATTCTTTTACCTATTTATATTAACTAAAACTAGCTAAATCAACTAGATAGGTGGGACGACAGTCCCTAAATCTTAAAGTCGCGTTTGCAATGAGAGAGAGAATAAAATATGTCGGTCTGTATTTCACGGATGCAAGGACAGCAAACATTCGATTGTTAAAATTGGGTACAGTCGAACCTCCAAATTACGGTGATCGCTCAGTGACGATATAACAGAGTAGTCGAAAAAATGCAAAAGTAAACAAGAGAACATGCGCATAGTGTGTGCGTTCCTTTAAACTGAAGACAAGAGCAGAAATAAAAAAATCAAAATCGTAGAACTTCACTTGGATGTCGCATTTTTCGGAAAACATCACGCAAGCAGTCGAGACATCCCAAGTAAATAGATGCGATGAATCATGACAAACGCATAGATCATGGAACAACATCCAACAGACGTTTCTGTGAGCCTAATTTGTCCATGTACCGTCGTCCACGAGAATCTTGGATATCAACTCCCGAAATCGATATCGTTTCGTAAAAAAAAATTAATTTTGTGAGACCCTCTAAAAGTTTTTACTAAATGCTCTTCTCAAGCTCCAGAACGGCCCGTGTGACAAGATTCCTCTTTAGTTAAAGAGGAATCTGTTATTAGCGTTTATATTTGTTAGTTTCGCTATAGCTCGCCCTTTGATGGCGCTGTAGCGTATCGTTTAATTCGCCACTAGATGGCACTGCAGCGTACCTTAACGATTTTTGCTATGAAAATTGGTACGCATAGGTATTTGAACATGAGACTATTTTGATGCTATACATTTTGCAATAACTTTGACAGTAGATGGCGCTGCGCCGAATCATCTTCTTCACCGTTCAAACGATCGCCATGAAAGAATATACGCATGATTATTTGAACACAGATAATATTCATGCGCCATCCATTTGGCTATATCTGTTTATTATGATAAATAGTAATTGCAGCAAACCGTAATATAAAAAAAAAAAAAAATCCATTCATTCCCGTGTGAAGAACGGGGCCTATTCTATTGTGGTTGAAATGGATTGATATTTCTGACGCAGACCATCCTGTTTTGAGAGTCTTTTGAGAGCTTCTGTGGAAGAATTGCAAATGCTACATGCTTTTCCCTTTCTTTATAGAGAGCTTTATTCGTAATCCTTTTTTCTTTTTAAATAATTCGCTAGTTTCTCTGATTGAGATAAATTTTGAATCTCCTCCCTTGCGAAAAATATTAATTTGACACTATATAATAAAACACGATAACATTTTCTTATGAATGCTTACTTTAAAAGGTTAAAAAAAAAATAGTTGATTCAGAGTTTAACCCATAAAGCGCCAAAGCTCCCGTTACGGGAACATTTATTATATATATTTTTTCTTAAAATATTTTAACGCAATTTATGAAATACACATTTTATAAAAACATTTACACTATAGGGTGTGTTATATAGTGTAAATGTTTATATAAAATGTGTATTTCGTGAATTGCGTTAAAATATTTTAAGAAAAAAAAATATATAATAGATGTTCCCGTAACGGGAGCTTTGGCGGTTAATGGGTTAACGTCCTTGCTTAGCGAGATTTCAAAAATCGCCAACTTGGCGTAGGTGTAGGGGGCTACATTTGCAACACATGGTGCTACACAATAGCCAAAAGCACGCAGATCTAGAAATTTCGAATCTTTAAAGAAGTAAATAAATGCGAATAATTAAACCATCTCATAAATAGATAAGAAATAAAAATTTTAAAATGACCAAAGTTGATCGTACATTAATCCGAATTCTGCAGAAATAAAACTGATCTCAATGGTTACTGCATATTTCCAAATTAGATACATTTGAATATGTATTCGCCTAATTCTAGAAGTGGTACTCAATTGCAAAAAAAATTGCGTCTCGAAAACATTCTTGACTTAAGCGTGACATTCGAAATATGGAGGTACGATTGTATATCATATGAAGCATGTTCTAAATTATGACACCGTTTTTGCAACTACCTTCTCCTCTCTATTTACTGTACAAAAGAATGTTTTACATGCATTGATTTTATATCTTACACTTTTGTTCACGACCCTTTATATTTATGTTCAACTCTGTGTACATACGTACTGTGAAACCATAGCAGAAACGAACTTCTCAAGGAACTGCCGAGAAAGACCGTCGCTCTGCACTTACGGTCATCACACCCTTTTCGGACGATTCTTTCGCTGACTTTTCAGCAAGACGGTCTTCTGCCGCACCCACCCCTTCGATATAATGGACCTACTACACTAATCGTTCTACGCTGGCAAGATTGTGGACATCCCAAGATGAGTAAATATCTTTAACCAAAAAAAAAAAAAAAAAAAAAAAAGCCTAAGATCAAAGATTTTGCCGTGTGTTAACAAGTTTATACTGATGTTTCTAAGTGACTAATAAATCTGTATGTTTGGCAAATTTTTCATTGACTTTTTTGTTCATTCTTGTCTTTGGTGTAAACAAGATGTCCGCACAAACAACACAAACAGGCAAAAAAATATGGATTCAGTAAAAATATATATCAAATTTTGGTTTCTTATTTAGTAAATTAGATTTATTTTTCAAAGTGATACATTTATTTACAAATACATTTAAAAAATGAATGATTAAATAAATGTACAGGCAGCTTACACAGGTTTTGGCACCCAGTGTGTTGTTGAAACAACCAAGTTTAGTGGTTATATGTATGTATGTAATATAAAAATCCTTTTAGGATTTTTATATGAAGTTTTCCGGATTCATATTTACATTTGTCATCAATATTAATCTTGTTCATTTAAAATCAAAGCTTGAAAAAGGCAAGCGAAAATACCGCTTCTGTCGCTCAGTTCACAGGAAGCTCGACATCGGAAGTGTGGGGTTGTCTGTAATACCTGTATTTATATAGGGGACGAAGAAGCTACAAGGAGCTTCTAGAAGAATGTATCCCTCGAAAATTCCACATAAAGCGGGAATTTTGATTACGTCATAGAAGAGAAATGTTTGGCTATTGTTCATGTTAATACAGAAAAACTAACTTTACAAGCCCCATTGGGAAAATCGTGCCAAATGACATAAATGTCGCCAAGGGGCGCCGATTTTTGGCGAAATATCGCCTAATTAGGCGCCAAAAATGAAGTTACCGAAGGCCTTGGTCCCATATTGCTCGAGATTTCTAGAAATTGTTATAGAAATCAATGTGGAAATCCAAACCTCCCTATCTCCGGTTCTAGTGGACCGATTTTCATGCAACAAAAAGCAAAATTTAACTATTTGACTCGTAGAATACGAATTTTGAACTATTTTAAACCCCAGAACAGCCGGTTGCTCCGAAAATTCGTATAAATATATACCCGATTTGAACTAACTTGGATGCACCCTTTAGACACTAGTAGACTTTAAATGATTTGCGTCCGTAGACCATTACGTATAAGAAATGTTTATGCAACCCTGTGAACAAACTATAGGCTCTATACACTCTAAACTTTATACAGGTGCTGTGACCGTGACCTATAATATGCCTATTCAATTTGCACTCAATCGAACGCGTAGCGTTTAACGCTAGAGTACTTAATAGAATTTCCGTACATGTGCCATACTGTTAAAGAAAAATAGTGTTTTTGCAGGGCTACAAAATATAAATCGTATGCGCATCAAAATTAATACCGGTCGTGCAGCGGTTGTCTATAATTTATATACTAAATTTGAGCTCAGTCGATTGCACCGTACATGAGATACTACACTAAATTGCATAACGTATTAGATCAGGAACACTCGAAGGCAGTAAATTGATTCCTATAAAGTTGAAAATGAAATTTAAATAATATTTAAATTTTTATTCGGTTCACCGGTCCTATCAGTTATATTAAGAAAAAAAATTCCTTATACAATTTCATTCAAAATTTTAGAAAAAGATCACCCCTTCTACGACCAAAATTCGCCGATTTATGAAGCGGCAAATATTTTTGACTTAAGACACTTTTCCCAAGTTTGAAAATGTCCCGTTACGGCAAACCGTTAAGGGACCCTATCAGTATCGAAATTTTAAAATCATAGGTTTCAATTTTATTTTGCCGCATAATGCGGAGAAAGAAGCAAATCTCATTTTAGAGTACTAATGTTCAAGTAGAGGGTACTAATGTCCAAGTAGAGGACTCTAAAAAAATCTATCCGGGGTCTTTTTTTTTTTTTTTACTTAATTGATGGATCAAAACCGTGAACATTTTTTTTTCTCAAATTCATTCTGCATATAACTCCTATTTCGCGGCTCGAAAAATGCGCCAACTTCAAGCAGCTGTAGCTGTGAATTTTGGTCCTAGAAAGAAGAATTTTCTTCCTTTCTTTTTTTTTTTGTGTGTGTGTGCATGAAATTCTACAAAGAAAAACTTTCGAACTATATAACTGATAGGACCTTTGTCGTACGAAAATTTAAATTTCGTAATTTTTAGAGGAATTGATTTATTCACTTGGATTGTTTCTGATGTCACAGATTATACAATTGAAAGTATTTTTGCTATTAGAAATCTGCGTTCCCCACTAATAACAATCTTAAGATTTTCTTTAAAAAAAAAGGCAGAAAATCTTCAGTTATTCGGCCCATTCAATTCTTAAGAATATCTGCAGAATATATTCTGCAGATATTCTTCAGAATTGAATGGGCCAAATAACTTAAGAATATCTGCAGAATAATATAGCTACTAAACTGCAAAAAATTTTACAATTTATGGGCCAAATAAGATTTTCTAGATTATTATTATTAATTGTAGTTTTAAACTAAACAATTCTAATTTCAGACAGTTCATTTTTTAAAATGTTGCATTTCACTTTAGATTTTCAGACTTCTTAAAATATATTATCATACTTTTTAATTTTACATTAGACTTGGAATTGAAATATTCAATTTTGATTATAATCGTCCTTCTTACTTTAGATTACTAATAGATATTTCATCATATAATTTTGATTATTTCGTTTAATCGAAAAAAAATGCAGATATCAAAATTTCAATTAAAAACATATGTGAGCTATTAAAACTAATTGCTCAACATGTAAAAATATACCCAAGGTACACATTTTGTAATTTTAAAATAAGTATTAAAAAACTCGGCTGTTCGAGCCTCGTCAAGGGGAGACCCCTCCTAATTTTTTAGTTTCATTATTTCCATATTAAAACGATATTCATGGACTATGTCATTTTATCTCTCCTCTTTCGTGTATTTCGCCTGGTAACCCTATTTTGGAATTTTTAATGATTGTAGCCTATTTATAGAAAAATACATGGTATGCCTATTCTACAGCTTACGGAATAATGTAACAACTGATTAAAGCTGTTGTGAACTAATAGTATTTAAATATATGTAAAAATACATGTGAAGCCTATTCTACAGCTTACGAAATATTGTAACAACAGATTAAAGCTGTTGTGAACTAATAGTATTTAAATAAATGTAAAATTATGTCGCTTTTTTGGGACACATTTTCAATAAAGGGGGTGAGAGATAAAATGGCATAGTCATTAAAAAACAATTTGTGCTTATAATTCTTTTAAGTATACAGAGAAGTTATCTAAGTGGATGTACATATTTAAGAACTAAATGAGCAAAAAAAAAAAAAAAAAAACCAAATATCACTTGCCTTATAGGCATACAACTACTTGTATATCATATTTACTCGAATCAAAGACAAGCTCTTTCTACAAAAATTTCAAGCATAACATGGGGGATGCATCACGAAACTGCTCCAGTAATGAGGGCCCCATTTCTATACAGTTGTTGGGTCCATTCGTATATTTCATTCAAACATTTAGATGTTTTAAAACTTCATATTTCACTCATACACATTTATATTTTTAAAAATCTATTATTATCCAAAACACTTTTTTAAAATCTTATTCTTGAAATTTGAAATACTTAGTATGCCAGTGGACAGAAATACATATTGTATCACATAATTTTAATTATTTTGTTTAGCCCGTAAAACACACATAGTTTTTGATTATAAAAGTAAGTCAGCTATTAAAACTGTGTGCTAAAAATATAGCTAAAGTTATGAGATCACACTATGAGTATAAATAACAAGATTGCAATTATTTGAAATAATTGATAAAAATTACTTCAGTTAACACTAAACATAACTCTTATAACGGGCAATTTATGTAAACCATGTCATTTCAGAGAGCCCATATTTGTGTAATACATATATATATATATATGCTTCCAGCTATTTTAGTTTTATTGTTCTTTAAGGTGACAATGAAGCTTAAAAAACTTTCTCTGTAAGCCAATTGCTATAAAACTTTGTACATTGACTTAGTGTCAATGATTACGCAAAATACTAAATCAAAGTTCATTTAATAGTTTAATTAACTTAGAATTGTTCATGAAGGTATATCATACCAAACAGTATTTTTTTTTCCATAAAACCAATACACAAAGAGGTAAAAAAATGAATAAATAAATGTAATCGTAGCCCTACATTTATAAGTACTACTCGAGGAACAATAGAAAAACATGCTTATATACTCAGAACCAGAGCCTCTCTCAGAATTATAGCAGAAGTACTGCAGGCATACCTGGTGCACCAATATTCAAAAACCTATTTCAAAAATTCAACCACAGCCCCCCCCCCCCCTTGAAGGTTAATGAAGAATGGGTTAAAATGATCCATTCCCGGGTTTTAGGTATGAGTGTTAAAAACTGACAGAAGCTACGAGCTTAAATTTTTTACAGATAATTAATAACATAATGTTAAGAAAATCACGATTTGTTTTAAATTCCAGTTCGTAAACTTTTTCAAAAAAAAAAAAACCGGAATCAAATCTGGTTTTGGGTCAAAATGACCCGTCCAGCAGTTCTAGTGCTAAGAGCAAAAATCACTATGTAAAATTAATAATCAAAATGATTTTTGCAATAGTTAATTAGTTTCTTCAAAATGCAAGGAACTTTTCCACTCAATTCACTAGACATTGTAGCTTACCGTGACGCCCCTTGTTGCCTTGAGTGACGCCCTGGCTACGCCCATCATTCGAAACATGTTAACGCAGTCTTGCAAAATGAAAAATAATGTACGGTGCCACCATTTTCAAAAATCGCCAACAACTTTTCTTTAAATACAGAAAGCCGTTTTTTAAATTTTGATTCAAGATGCCTGGCGTGACGCCTTGGTTACGCCTTTCGTGGCGTGTGGCCCTCCCTGTGTGGCCTCACACGACGGCCCGGCTACACCCACTGTTGTCCTTTTACAAATGAAAATAAATACATGGTACCAACATCTGTATTTATTAACGCGACATTTAAAGTAAAGACAAATTACCGTATTTACCAGCGTATACGTCGATCCCGTGTATAAGTCGACCCCCCAATTTCTTCTGTTAAGAATTTTAATTTTTTTTTTAAATTAATGTATTCAAAATCACCTGGAAAAAAAGAGAAAGTACTAAATATGCAATAATAAAGATAATAATACACAAAAGTAGTATACAAAATTAAACTGATAATTAATAATAATATGACACAACTGAGTGATAGGGTAAAGCAGTATATACAAAGTTAAACTGATTTAAGATACGATTCAGTATTGGAATCGCCTTTTCAGTATTGGACTGGACAATTCAGAAAATTCCTTTGCCGTCATCGGCCTCATCGTGATACAAGTTTTCAATCTCTGTATCGCTACATTCTTCCTAATATGGAAATCGACGTCACGGTGCTATGGAATGCGGGAGCAGAACAATTGTCTTTCAAAGGGGCATTTTTGACTTCTGATTAAAAAAAAAAAATTAAGGACCCTCGTATAAGTCGACCCTCTACTTTAAAGCCTTTTTTTTTGTTGTTGTCCAAAATTTTTCAGCTTATACGCGGGTAAATACGGTATGTACTCTCTAGGTTTTAAAAACTTCCAGCAAAGTGGGCTATATCTCCTCTACGTTCACGCCCTCGCTGGATAAAAATAAAAACTGGTCTGAAAATCCAACGTAAGTAAAAACTTGTAAAGAAAAACTCATACAAAATAAGGAATACAATCGCCTCCACTCGAAAAACAAAAGGAAAGTTATATGAATGACATTTTTCGAGAAAGTGTATTTATTTGTAGGGATTAAACGATTGGCGGGCATCGGCATGCAACATTGGGGGAGGGGACAAAATGTTGTCGATTGTTGAAAATATTTTCAAATAGGTGATATCTGTGTTTTTTTTAATTATTTCAGTGACGTGTCATTGCACCTCGCCCTTAGTAAGTCATGCCTATGAATTCAACAATTAGTTCTTCTAAATTTACGAGAAATGAAGGTCTAACGGGACGTCTAGGCCACGCCCCTTGTTAGAAACATGTTAAGGCAGTTTTTTTTACAAAATGAAAATTAATAAATATATATATATATATGTATATATATAGGGTATAAACATTTGTATTCAATACCGTGAAATTTGAATTCATTTCTATTGTTCGCAATGAAACAGTCGTGGACCCAAAATTTCCATAAAATTTCAGTTAAAGATGGACGACAGCTTATGATCTGTTTATTCTTTTGCCCTTCTATATAATTCTCAGTTGCTCGATGGAATGTCATTCTCAAATTCATTCATCACACCTTATGAGTGTAGGGGGGCACATTTTACTCAATGAGGCTTTTATTCGTACGGGGACCCTTTAAAAAGTGTCTATTTTTCAGAAATGAAGGAGAGGATGTCTCTCTCAAAGTAGTCTTTTTTCCTGCCTCGTTTATTTTATTTTATTCAGTTTACATTGGTCATCTAGCAGGTAAGAGACTGGTACAACGTTTTTGAGACACCTCACGCCCTGTGTATCTCTCTATTCTAAAAAAAAAAAAGTAAAGGCGCTGTCAAAGCTTGTTGGCCTATCTCCTCCTAAACCGTGGGGATTTAAGTTTCGACTAAGGTGCCCACAGATTCGAAAAATTCCGAGGAACCTGATAAGCTGACTTAAAGTTCGAAAATCGAATTGTTTTAGAAGATATTAATAAAAAACTGAAAAAATAAACAGAATGGTTGCCAGATTGGGCACAAAATCATTCATTCCTTTGCAACAAAGCGTTTACAAGTATGTAGTATCACGTGAAATTGTCAAACATGAAGTAGAAATACACCCCTTTTACGCCAAAATAAAAACTATATGAAATAAGTAACTCAAAATGTGTTACACAAAGTTGACCATTTTCAAATAGTAAGTCCGCTTAGACAACAGGAGTTTAGAATGAGCGATTATTCATTTATCCAAAACAGAATAACTAATATCTTGAAAATGAAAAATAATTAAAATGCAGATAATTTCAAAGCCGGTTCGGTCCAGCTAGATTATTGGCTACCAGTAGAAATATTGGCTAGCGCGACGAGATGGTATAATTCGTGGTGCTAAGTACGCCCATCTGCAAACGATTATGTTAATGAAAATATGGATAACGGTTTTCCGGTAACCTTAAATGAACAGTCATTATAGGTTGTGAGCAGGGGCATAGCCAAGGCAGGGGTTAGGGGGTCATAACTCTCCCCCATGAGGAATTTTTTGCCATACAAAATGTATATTCTTCACTCCCTCATCACACACATGTATGCGTATATGCGAGTTGCAGTAGTCGTAAGCCCCCCCTCCATTAAAAATTTCTGGCTACGCCCCTGGTTGTGAGCATGTGTAAATCGCCAAATAATGAAAAGTTGCCATGGGTGTCAAGCTATCCTCTCTGTTCCGTAGCTTTTATTAACTTTATATGTACGCAAGTCGGGGGCCTTGCGCCCCTAGTATATGTATATATGTTTAGGCCCACTCACTACATTAGTTGCGAATTTCGAAAAATGGTGTGTAATTCAGCACTTCTGTTAAGAAGCTCATACAGAAGGTCTAAATCGTATGATTAGCTTCAGTCGTTTTTGCTTGGTGGAACATTCATACACGAAAAAACGGTATTACTTTCCACATCCTCCCCCCACCCCACCCCTACAACAGTCACAAGCGATTCTGAAATCTCACCAGAATCCTTTTGTAGAAATTTCGTTAAGCCAAACTTCCCTTCATGCTTTTAAGTGAACATCAAGTCTACAGTACCTATTTAAAAAGAAGGGAAATGACCATTGTCATTTCCCTGATATTGCAAAAGAAGATCCATTGGAGGGTGCAGGCCGCGTTCCCATAATGTGCCCTTCTATCTACTGAGGGATGTGCCATTGAAATGATTTCTAGACTCGATGACTACTGTTCGAACAGAATCCATAATCGCACTGCAAAAAAATTTCGTAAAATTACAGGATTGTAAATTTTACAGTACTTGACAGTGTCGGATTAGCAATACAACAGAAATAGCAAATGCTACGGGCCCAGATCTCGTAGTTTGAAAGTTTTTGTCCTCCCAATAAGATCTAGCTTTTTTTAAGCAAAAGATAAATATCATAATTCTTTCTTTCTTTCTTTTTTTGATAAGACAATTTCTGAAGCTCTATTATGGAACTGTAAATCAATTGTAGATAACTCATTGAAATAATATATATAAATTTACTGTGGCTGTCGGATGCCTGCAGAATTTAGTCACCTGATTACCTAGTCTAAACTGAATCAGTATTCGAAAGACAGCAACAAGAGACACACACGAGAATATTTTTAGGAATACCCACGTATGTATGGCCTTTACAAAATGCATTCCTTACCAATAATGTTACATGTTTATCTTTATTTGTTGAATGAATTCAGAAAAAAAAACCAATATAGAAAGATGCCAAAATGAGTGCCAAAATGAAAGAACAGAGTCAGGGCAGGTTCAAGGACGTATTAATGGCAAGGGGTCGGAAGGGGGCGAACTCCCCTCCGGAGAAAAAAGAAATTAATGTAAACATTTCGATTTTACTTCCATATAACGGACGTGTATGGAAATCTTCCACCTAACCGCCTCCACCCACAAAATTACATTAATGCGTCAGTAGGCAGGATTATTCATTAGGCTGAGTACACTGTAGAGCCTATCGGCCACGATCATTTCAGTAACAAACCGAATGAATTTTTTAATGAAGTCATAATCAAACTTTTCAAAATCACTCAATATACAGGAACTATTTGTGGCTGTTTCTGAAGATTTTCTCTGGAAAGTGAGTTGAGCTTCAGCATTTCTACGAGAGCTGAGGTCCAGAGGAATGTAGGAAAAACGCGGCCCATAAAAAAGACATTCTCCTCGAAACAATAATCTTTATTTAAATATTGGATATAAACTTATTTTGTTTTGTAAATATTAGGATGGTATTGAATCGAATGTTGGGCCGTCCCAAAATTCTTTTGTCTTGGAGTAAAGGGGTTGGCTTTGGCGAAATTCGAAGGTGTATGAAATAGGGAGTAAGCCATCTTTAGAAAGCTTTCGGTGTATGGTTTGGTTTGCTTTATTTTTATGTATTTTATTTATTTACATTTTACAGTGTTTGAACACCGTTGAATTATTATTTCAAACTATAATTAGATAGAGAATGTACGCCATTTTTTTATATTTTGAGAATCCGCAGTTTGGATAAATTATAATAGTAATCACGGAAATTAACAGCGTTAAACATAAAATAATTGCTTTTCGCAGGTCGAAATCACAGGTTATGGTCGCGAATGTCAGTAAGTTCGTTATGATAAAATAATTAGAATGGGGAGGATTTTTGCACAACCGGGTATCCGGGAAGCCAGGACCCCAGGCAAACTGAAAACATAGGGTGTTTTATGATACTCTTGTTCCACAAAGAAACTCGCAAAATACTTGATCACATTCAAGATTATTATATCCTGCAAAAATATTTGAAAGTAATACGATAATGAAAGTTTTATATGAATTTTTTATTATTCATTATATCGATTATTCTATTTAGGAAAGATACAATCCTCTTTCTGAGATTTTTTAAAACAAAATGTTTTATACCATTTTTACGAAGGTAGGTTAAAAAGTAATGCAGCATGCTTGTAGAACTCGAACAGAATGGCCTTTAGAAGTGCTCCAAGCTGTATGTGTAAGTAACAGTCTCCCTCTGTACGCATATACAGTTTGAATGCGTTCCGTTCATGCAGAGTATTTTGAAAAGCGAAAGTATAATTGCGCTAGATCTGCCTATCCGCAGTTTGACTTCTTATGAATTCATCCATTAAATACATGAAGTTAAATATATGCAAACTAATATTACTAAAGACCTTCCAAATAACGGAATAATTTTATAAATATGTATTTTTAAAGGGGAAAAAAATGTAATTAAACTCACAGTTTAAGGTAAATTTTGTTTTCAAAGGTTTTAAAAAATTTATAGAAATTATTATTGTATGTATATAAACTTGTCTAGTTATAGGTTTGCATATGGGAAAGGGTGGGGTGGGGGGTGGGGTATTAGAAACTCGAAATACTATGTACCCATGAACATTAACATTCATTAAAAAAAAAACTGAGTTGTAGGCATATATACCTTTAAACATCGTCAGTCCTGTGGAACCTTGTACGCTAATGGGAGTTGGTGCACGTAAAATCCGTTGTTTCTCCAAAGTCCTCCAAGTTGTTAAACAATACCTCTGGGGGTGCCGATTTCAGGTGGTAGTGGGTCCCTCATCAGGAATCGGTTCAAAATTAGGGACCCACAAGTAGAAGTCCAACCCCCTTGGGGGCACTGGCACCCCTCTTTCCATGGTCTATCCATGGACACAACAACAACAACAACATCGTCAGTCTCGCTATCTATTTAGCCCCCGCCTTGAATCCCTCCCCCCCCCAAATAAAAAAATCAGAACTTTATATTTTGAGGGGCATTTTTTCCGCATACCCATTTACTTGGAGAAATTGATTTGTCTAGTGTTAGCTCAAATTTGCTAATGTTAAATCAAGAAAAAATCATAAAAGTTGCATTTTATTTTATTATCACACAAAACCTAGATATTTGCACACACAAGTGAGAGGAAGGATTGGGATAAACCCCATCCAGATCTAACGAGTGGGAAGTTTTAATTTTATTTACATCTAACTAGCATAAGCAATCTCATTAACTAATTAATTCACACTAAAAATAAATAATAATATAATTATTTATTTTTAGTGTGAATAAATAATTATATAATTATATCAACATGCAACAAATAGTTCTCCTAAATTTAAATTTATTTAACACTTTGGCTTAACGGGACGCCCCCCCTTCTTGCCTCGTGTAACGCCCTAGCTACGCCCTAGTTACGCCCATCGTTCTAAACATGCTAACGCAGCTCTTTTCAGAATGAAAAATAAACATAGAGTACCGACATCTGTGTTTATTATCGCGTCATTTGAACAATTAAAGTTTTCGTATTCTCAATTAAACAGAAGATGTAAAATTTTCTAGAAACTTCGGTGAAAGGTGGGCGTAGAATCTATCACTGGTTGACTCCGCCGCTGCATAAAAGTACTAACAAGTGTGAAAATTCTTAATAAGTGAAAAATTCTAAATGAAACTCCCATCCAAGAAAAGCTTAAAGCACTCCAATATTCAAACGTCATCGTCATCTCCTGCAAACGTCCGTTTGTTTATTGTCCATTCAAAAAACAGTTATTCTAAATGTGCTTTCAATCGCGGTCTAAAGCGACCAAGGGCGGACCCAGAAACTTTTTTCGGAGGGCGCGCAAATCGTAAATACTCATTTTATCTAGTGTAAAGAACACTCAATATTGGTGAAAGCCCCATTTATCTAGTGTAAATATACTATTCTCGGAGGGGGCGCGCCCCCTGCGCCCTCCCCCTGGATCCGCCTTTGAAAGCGACGCCCATGTCAGTGCAGTTTTTCTCAAAATCACAGTAAACGCAGGGTACCAACATCTGCATTGCCTGCATTTTATATCCAGTCATTCAAATCAATGGATTACTTTAGTTGACAATGAAATAGCTTCATTAACTCAATTTCTAGAAACTATCCATTAAGTTTTGGCTAAAAGCAGAAATTCAAATGTTCAGCTGCAAGAGGCACCTTCATCACGGGCTCCAACATCGTTTTGCATTTCTATGCAAAATTTCAAATACATGAGCGAAAAAAAGTAGAAACTCTAGACTAATGGATAAACAGTTTTGTTTTGGAGTGGAACGATCCGGAGGTGCACCATTTCTCCGCTTTTATTCCTATGTTCATTGAAAATTTCCTTTAACGGCAAAAAGCACGATCTAGAACTCTCATTGAAAATGACTTTTGCAAAAATGAATGTGTCCATTCGAAATGAATCAAACGGTTCTATGACCGGACATTGCGGCTTAACGGACGCCCCTTGTGACGCCTGGGTGACGCCCATCGTGAAAAAACATTTTAACGCACAGTCCTTTTAAAAAATGAACAATAAGCATAGGGTTCAGACATCAGTATTTATTATAGTGTCATTGACCATAATTCATAGTTTTTTTTGTCCTTTTCATCAATCAGATCTAATTTTTTTTTTAAATTCAGTAGAAGGTGGGTCCAGAATTTTTCCTTTGTTCACTCCTTCGCTGGATAAAAGTAATAACACGTACGAAAATCCTTAAGGGGACAGTTCAGCCATTCAAGGCATGAAATCATAAAAATGTGATCCATTTTCTGAAATTTCTGGCACTAAAAGTATTCAATATTTTAAAATATTTTTTTCAGAGTAGGTTACATAAGATATTGTTTTATATAATAAAAATTAAAAATACTAATAAAGAGTTTCTTTATGACTTAAAAATACATAAATAAAACACAAATTTTCACGTCTTCAAAATTTCTATAATGCACTTCGCGCAGGATAACTGTAGCAACTTTCCATATTTTCCAACAAATTTGACCTTAAATTGAAGATAATAATCCTAATAACAATTTGAACTACAATCATAAGGATATTTTAAAATTCAAGAACAATAATTAATTTTAATTAGGAAAAAATAAAATTTTTGCATTTTTTGAATATATTTTTTTTTTATAAATATTTTTCTATCCATTTTATTTTTATAATTGTAGTTCAAATTGTTATTAGGACTATTATCTTCAATTTAAGGTCAAATTTGTTGGAAAATATGGAAAGTTGCTACAGTTATCCTGCGCGAAGTGCATTATAGTAATTTTGAAGACGTGAAAATTTGTGTTTTATTTATGTATTTTTAAGTCATAAAGAAACTGTTTATTAGTATTTTTTTATTTTTATTATATAAAACAATATCTTATGTAACCTACTCTGAAAAAATTATTTTAAAATATTGAATACTTTTAGTGCCAGAAATTTCAGAAAATGGATCACATTTTTGTGATTTCATGCGTTGAATGGCTGAACTGTCCCCTTAATTAGGTAAAACTTGATAACTGACTAACGATTTAGAAAGTAGCCATTGGACGCCGTTAGCACCGGACACCCTATATATATATATATCTATTACATATATCGATTAAAATTTCTATACAATTGTTTACAGCTACAGAGGTTGATGGGAGAGGGGGGGGGTGCGATAGCGTGTTTTTTTTTCCCAGTAAAAGTGACCGAAAAAGCTCCAAATTTCGGTGTTCAGGCCAATTTAAACACCTTTGTGAAATCTAGAGATTTAATTTGCCTTCTCTTCACAAAAGAGGACAACTGAAAACTTCCCCTGATTGTGAAGTTGTCATAGCGACGAAGAATTCGACATTCAAGTGCAATTAAAAAAGGAAAAATGCTACTTATTAAATAAGTTGCATTTTATTTTCCTAGCTGACACTTGACGTTAGCTTGAACATAAAAAGGTATAATACCACTTCATAATTTAAATTCGGGAGTCATTGCAGGTTTTTTTTGTTTATAATTTACATGTCCTTTTGAAAAGTGCTAATTATTTCCAAAAAATACTATGGCAGTAAGCGTGCAAATCACTCATGACCATTGAATCGACTATCCAAAGGTATATGAATGTCCATCTGCAGATATGCAGTTCATAATGTCGAGTTACTTGATTTCGACTGTGCGTCGGGTAACCCGGTTAACCCTTTAACGCGCAATGATCCCGCTCTGGGAACACCCAACTCTGACGTACTGACTGTTGCCAGTCACGAAAAATAGATTTGATTTCTATAAAAAAAAGTTGCGGGTGACAGAGCTCCACGAGAATCCTTTACTTTTTAACGCGTCATTTCCCGTAAAAAGATTATTTTTAACAACACTGACATCTGCTGAAAAATGAAAGAATGCGAGAACAATTGGATAGATTTCCCAACGTTGAAAAAAGGGCAGCCGTTGCCATCGCTCGACTTAACGACGTTAAGTCAAGCGATCGGTCGTTAAGTCAAGCGATCGGTCGTTAAGTCAAGCGATGGCAACGGCTGCCCTTTTTTCAGCATTGGCAAAGGGTTGCGCCTCAAAGGGTTAAATGGACATTATTATCACTTAGGATAGTTATTTAAATAGGCAAGTTTTATAAGTGATTTGTACGCTTAAAGCCAGAGTATTTTTTTAAAAAGTAAACAGCGTTTTTTAAACGGAAACATGTAAATAAAAAATACATCTAATGGCTAGTGAATTGAAATTTTGAAGTAGTATTACACTTTTTACTACAAGATAATTGAGGATAATTCTGGAGACAATTACAATTTGGGCTAGGCAATTTGGGCAATTTGGGCAATTTGGGCAATTATCAAGACATTCGGCAAAAATATGTCTACAGTCAATATACTTTGTTCACTTAAAATTAATAACTTCATACTTTATTCTTCTAAAAATGTGCGAAAGGTTTTCGCATTCGAAAGATTTTGTTTCGCTGGAAACAGCCCCTCTTATATTAGTGTTTCAGGCAGGGTAATCTTATTTGCGGAAAGAAGTTAAACTGGGTAATCTAAAACGATTTTAAAAGAATTGGAATCGCAACTTTCCCTTCAGAGCCTGATAACCGCTCTGATTTCGGTATGAGGTCATTATCACTTGCGACACCTCATTTTGTCACACAAATTATTATTATTATTATTATTATTATTATTATTTTACTCTCTAAAGTTAAACAAATCTGAAAAGTCGCTTCAAAATCAGAAAAAGGGTTTATTTTCAGATTTTTAGTATCGCAGATTATTTTCCTTATTTTTATACATAATCATAAATAATTTCAAGAGGATCTTACAAACGGTATAGATTTTATTGCGTTTCTTTTGTGCCTAACTTTTCCGAGCAATGGTGGTAAAAGTTTTATATTGGAGTGGTTAAATCAGAGTTGTTCCAGAGTCAGAGATCAGCACGATTATATGGTAGGATAATTAACTAAGCTAAAGTAAAGGGTCAGCTACGAAAATTAAAAAAAAACTTGTTAAATAAGTTTTTTTTAGTTTGCTGAATGTCAAATTCTGCATTATTTGAATATTAAAGTATTTTTAATATCCAGGACTTTTGATTTTCGGTCATGCATATGAGGGTTAAAGGTGAAGCATTTTAGCTGCCCTATCACATCTTGTCAGGAATGAGTTACTACTAATAATGCACATTTTCATGGTTTTGTTACTGTTTGTTAATTATTTTTTTCCCCTTTCTCTTGAAGCATTTTAACGCGCTAGGCCAGTTGAAATGCTATCAGTAGGAGGAATCGTTTTTTCTTCTCTGTTGGCATTCTTGCAGGCTGTTGGTAACATCGACAGACGGCGAGGAAATCTGTGGCAGAAGTCTCACCTAGTCACTTATTATTGAATGAAGAAAGAAGAATGAATGCAAGCAGCCAATTCTCCAACGATATCTGGTATTATTTCTTTTTGGTGAAAATTCAATACAGACTTATTTCCTTCTGGCTGATGAAAGTTTGCATCAGGGGTACTCACAATGCGCGTGGACTTAGTCTATTGAGGGGACGCGCATCTGGTGTACGTCAGTGGTGACACCTTCCGATTCTTCTCAGACTGGGATATTCAAAATGGAGGACAACTGGAACTGCACTGAGGTTTCGAGGTGATGTCGTTCTCTTGATGAGATCTTCCAAGTTAAAACTTGGTGAGTTTAGGATTGTGCGGTAAATTCAAGAGAGATCCAAGTCAGGACTTTAGACGCTCTCCATTTGAAATGACAAAGATGTGAGACGCACTATCCCGAGCTTTCGCACTCCATACAGGCTTTCCAAAAGGCCTAACTTTGAAAATCCAGCATGGTTTGCAGAAACCATTCGTCCCCAATCTTAACACTAGACGCTCTCCAGTTGAAACGATTAAGTCCTGAATTGGATCACGCCTGCATTTACTGCAGAATCCTCCTGAATTCACCAAGTTCCGACTTGGAAGATCTCATGGAGAAAACGACATCACCTCGAAACCTCAGGGCATTTCCAGTTGTCCTCCATCTTGAATATCCAAGTCTGAGAAGAACCGAAATCCGTCACCACTGACGTACACCAGATGCGTGTCCCCTAAATAGACTAAGTCCACGCACATCTTGAGTACCCCTGGTACATACTGCGCAAAATCGTCACCGATGATAAAAAATAAGGAGCCCACACTTGCATTAGAAGAAAAAAAAAATTATCTTGTATTGCAATACCTCTCTTTTACACAGCTAAGTACACAGGTAATTTTTCAAGAATGCTGCCAAATAAAAATACAAATGATACTCGGTTCCGCATCAGATTTTCAGTGAACGGTTACGAGTCTGACTTCCGTCAGATTACCAAGTTAAGACTGAAGATCTTGAGCAACAGAGAAATAGTATCATCGAAGATGACACATCGGGCAGATTCGTCTCACCCTGCAAGGTTTGCCGATGTCCTCCTTTAAATTGAGTTTGTTGTTTCGTAACATACACACCTGCTAAATAGAACTACTATCAGAACACTCTTATTAGATAAAGCACAGCAACAACAAAAAAGGTGCTGTCGAAAAGTAACACTAAAAACTTTGCAAAATAAAGCAGATCAAAATATGATTAGAAAGACAATCAATCTAGGGTGATTAGAAATGGTCCACCCTCCTTCAGTTGCCAAAAAAGTCGCATCGTCTACACAGTTCCAACATTTTCTGCCAGTATGAATAGTTTAGCCTTTAATGTATCTGAAGCTATTGCAAAATACCAAACCAAACGCAACGTTTTCAAGGCAACTTGGCATTTTTCAAATCTCGAAAATCGATAAAAAAACATCGATTTTTCAGTTGCTTAGAATATAGTCTTGCATATCCACTAGAGAGAAATTATAAAACAAACTGATCTATATAAATGTAGTAAAAAAAGCTTTCAAACATTTTAACTGCATAGGTGGTCTTTTAAATGCGACTCCTTCCCTACTAGCAATTTTGCTCGGGCTACTACCGGCCACGCAGCCAGCCGATGACGGCCCAAGCAAAATTGCTAGTAGGGTTTAAACTACATTTTCTGTTATAATTTTTTTCAAACAAAATCACAGTATTTAAAGTGTTAAAACTTCTGAACGTATTGAAAAATGGATTTGAAATTTTTTTTCCGTGTGTTCAATATGATTAGCTTAGTAGAATTAAAGATGTACTTTGTTAGATCTTCAGAAGATAAAATGTTTAAAATAAAAAAATAGGAAAACCCATCATTAAAGTTGTAAAGCATAGTACTGTGATTATTATATAAGATTTTGGTAAAGAAGAATTGATAAATGAAGTAGAGAAGAAGGAATTCTGAAATTCTTGAATTTTTAAATAAAATTTGAATTTTAAAACTTTCTATTAAATTGATGCTTATTTTTGAAGTAAAATTTTTAGAATATAATAAACTTTAAAGGAATGCACATAACATGAGTAAAAATCTTTAAATAACAAAATTTTGTCATAAGGTGCCGAGTCCCCGTAATTAATTTTGCACCTGTTGTAGGTTCAGAGATAACTGAACACCACTTTTAGCCCACATTTTTAAAACCTAACTCTAGAGACAAACCGTTCACATTCTAATAACTGAAGTGCATTGGTGCCGACGACTAATGCAACTATTGGTGAGTGAGAGGGTTGGTTAACGCAAAGCTTCGTGAGAACTATCTGCCAGGGGGATGCCTCGAGTGTAGGCCTTTTTAACAGAGAGAAAAAGGAGAGGTGTCGATCCTTGGGACAGAAATTCTATCTTCATAACAGACAAGCAAGTTTGAGATATTTCAGATTTGAATGCTTTAAAATGGATTATTTTACAGTAAAACCTCAATAAAACGAATGACAAGGCCCTGAAGATCCACGACAGCTACCACAGTAATGAGATGCTTCATGCTATTCATTGCTGAAATCAACAATTAAACGTAAACAAAGGGAATATCCAGAGTTCATGGACTGAATAATTTGTGCTTTTAAAAAAACTTAGCAAGCGAGAAATGAAAGTGCATAAATTAAAGTATCAAATAAATGGCACATCAACTATCTTATTCTATGTTATCTTTGTTATTGTACATTTTGTTTCCTTCTAACAAGTGGCAAGAGATCTTATGAACTACCAAAGCCGAAGATTCACTCAAATCCTGCAGCCTTAATTCATGTTTCCTAAGAAAATTTACGTGTTATATCATTTTACCGTCAAAGCCTTTGAACATTTAAGACTTTTAAATACATGACATAACAATGATGTCAGCCGAAAAAAATCAATGAAATCTGTCAATGAAATTAAAAATATTACGCTGAAATCTTCAATATATTAATACTCGTGGGCTGTTAACAAGGAAAATGCAAATTTTTCCAGATTTCACCACTACCATCCTGGTCATATTTCTGGGTTGTTTGGCGATTGAGTTTCAGTAGCCGCTATAACCCACGAGTACTGCTTATTTTAACACATAAATTTTAATCAGTTTTTCTTGAAAAATCCTCAAGATGAAATCCTCATTCAAATCCTTTGTACTCTGTGGCGATATCCTTCAAAATTTGCCGCTAGAGATCCTTCTTAACATAAAAGAATTTCAGGTCGGCCCGAGAAAAAAAAAATACCAGCGCGAACTTAGTTTACTGCTTTTAAAAGCAACAGCTTTAACCCTATCACAAATGCTAGCTTTGGCGACAAATAGAAAAGCACTTTGACTACACAGCAGGTCTGAAAATCATTTTTATGTATTCTGTTCACTACATTTTACAAGAATTTTACGTCTATCTGTTTTTTCCATTGAGATAGGAAGGGAAATGTGAACAAAACGTTTCGGCCAGTTATACTAACATGAAGTAATTTACTAGTACCTTAAAAAAACATACAATTATTATATTTGCATAAATTTGCATTAGCAGCGTTAAACATGTAATAATTAAATTTGTTCATTAATGTTTCATTTACACGTTGTTTCAGATTGGTCCCTTGAAAGACGTATAAACGTTGCTGATATACTCAAACTGAAACCGTTTCATAAACTTTCCTTATTTTGATAAACGCTCAATGAACTTTCAGCAGACAAATGAAATTGTAATTAAAATAATTAAAAAAAGAATTTATATATTTAATTTAAATATAAAAAACAAATAAAATATACTTAAGAAATACATAGCTTTTGCCCCCATTGTGTGCTTGGCGCGCTTTTGTGGTTTCACGGGTTATCCTTTGTCGGCGAATCCCAACTGATCATTAAAAGCCTATGAATTTTTCAACCCTGCACTGCCCCCCCCCCTTTTACAAAGCCTGCACGTGCAAATTGACCGGCCACGTCAATAATGGACCCTATCTAAATTGAGGTCTGAAATTGCTATAGATTTCGATACCGTGCGGAGGCCATCAATCTTTTTAATGGTTCTTTTTCCGTTGCATTCTATTCTCCCCTTTAGGGTTACGGTATGCTGTATGGGACGCTACCGTTTCGGTTTCCTACCCCCGAGTTTTGGCCTCTTATCCTCGTTTGGGAGTAGATTCTAAAAAACCCCAAAAGAGATTTTTAGGTAATTATTATTATTATTATTATTATTTTGCTACATTTTTAAAAATTGGATTTTTTGACTCGCTATTTTCGAGATAGGAAAGAAAATGTCGGAAGAACGGTTTGGCCAACCAACTCCGTTTGGGTGTGAATTCTACAAAAATGCTGAAATTTATTTTCCGGTGCGTAAGTTCGTTGGATTTTAACCCTTTGAGGCGCAACCCTTTCCCAATGCTGAAAAAAGGGCAGCCGTTGCCATCGCTCGACTTAACTACCAGCAAGATGGCGGAAGATCGAAACGTTAATCGCGTGCCACAGATCTAGAGACCCCTTTTTTGACGTAGCTGGCTGTGCGGCAAAGCCAGCTGTTTTTTCAGCATTGGGAAAGGGTTGCACCTCACAGGGTTAAGTACAGAGTAAACCATTATAAATGTCTATGTACCAACGGCTGCCCTTTTTTCAGCATTGGACAATCTATCCAGCTGTTCTCGCATTCTTCAATTTTTCAGCAGATGTCAGTGCTGTTAAAAAGAATCGTGACCATTTTTAAGGGAAATGACGTGCTGAATAGTAAAAGATTCTCGTGGAGGTAGGTCCCCCGCAACTATTTTTATAGAAATGAAATCTATTCTTCGTGACTGGCAGCAGTCAAAACGTCCGAGTTGGGTGTTCCCAAAGCGGGATCACTGCGCCTTAAAGGGTTAAAGCAAGAATTATTCGGTCATTTCTATATTCCCTTCAGATTTTAAGGGAAATGCGAAAGGAACGTTACGGCCCGCCACCTCAGTCTGAGTGCGAAATTTTGAAAATTCGCTTCTTAAATGACGCCTTGCGCACGAAAGGAATAAACTAGAGCGGGGATGGGCAACTTTCGATAAGTTGCGGGCCAAACTTCAGGATGTTGGCGAACGCGCGGTCCGCATAACTCGGATTTTTATAGGATTTTGAATGGCTTAGATGGGTTTTATACGGGGGGTTTGATTTGTCCCGCGGGACGGATAAAAAGCCGTGGGAGGGCTGTGATGTTCTACTTAGTTGGGGCGATTTATGTTGCTATCGAAGGTTTTCTTTTAGAAGCGAAAAAAAGTATATTGGCAGAGCGTTGTGATGTTGTATAAATAATCCAGGTAAGCGCCACTTTGCGAAGCAATTAAAAGACAAATTGTAGAGGAGCAAAACTTATATTGGATGTCTTAGAAACGATTACAGGATGGTGGTGGCAGGGAGACAGTTAGCTAGGACGGTCAATAAGGGTCTGATTAATCGGAAGTCAAATTCAGTCGAAGAATGATCAGGAGGTTGGTGAGAAAGTTAAACTTGGCATGTTAAAAGAGCGCCCAAACGAGAGCCAATAATGCATTCATTATTAAAGACACCGAAAAACCACAGAATATTCCTAGTCAGAGAATGGGAAGACATAACAAAGCGCTGGGCACCCAATTATTGAGGATAAAGACAGCCAAATGACAGTAAACCCGTGCGATAGAAAATGAGTTCAGCTGTATTATAACTGATGTGAGGCCATGTCCCTATTTGGTAGTGAAAGGAATAAATAAGTGATGTGCGCGTATAGAAAGACGTTAAGTATAGATGCATATTAATTAAGCGTAAATGTTCTGCATGAGAAAACAGATGTTTCTTAACAGCTAAGAAAGCTAAAGAAAATGCAACGGACTTCTTATTGACACAGAAAAAAGGCGGAAGAATAATTTAAGTATGAAATCTGGATAAATAAGCAGTTAATTGAAATTTAACACGTGGAAAAATGACGTAATACCAAATTTTTAAAGACGGTGTTGTTAAAAATGAGAAGAGAATATAAAGTTAAAATGCTTGATTTCGAATATTAAATTTAAGAAAGTAAACACAAATGAAAATTATTTTTAAATATGTGATCTCCATCACGAAGGGCCACATCCGGTTCGCCTTTATTGTGTCTTCATCCGCTCCGGCTGCACTTGGTTTGAGCATTCGCAGTCCTACCTATTTTTCTCGACATCGATGTACAGCTGGCGGAAAAAAAAGGCCACTTGTACATTTTCGCCGTCGTTCGTCGCACAGCAAAGTTTCAGATACCAATCGTTACGATTGGAACGCACACTTTATTGCTATGCATAAAAAATTGCATAGGGTCCATCTACATATTATTAATTAATTGTGTCCGCACCAACTGTTGTTTTTTTCAATAGCATCCCCTAGATATCACTTCATATTCTAAAATTTAGCTCATTTTAACCCCGGACACCCATTTTTCAATAAATTTGGACTGAAAATGAGTGAGATATGATCACACAAATCCCCCTCCCCCCTGGTTAAAATATTATTTCATAGCTTCAATTCATATCTCTATAATAATATTGGTATAAGAGCTGATTTTTATCGCACTATGAACTGAAACGACCCAGACATAATGTAATGTTATTATGATTTTTAATAATCATTAATCATGAATTATGAAGTTCTTAAATTAATATTCAAAAAAATTATGACATCCAGCACGGAATTTCGATGGAAAGATGAGGATCCGAAAATAATATTACATGCGTGTCAAAATTTGCAAGAGTTTTACGTTCAGAGTTTAAATTTAAATTAAATAAAATTGTTATTTTCATTGAGTTAAAGGGACCCTAGATAAGAGTTATTAAGTGAAAATTTTATGCAAAAACTTGCAATAGAATAAATTAAATTAGATTTATTTTGTGCAAAAAATGATACCGATATAAAAATATCAATTTGAAGCAATAAATTAGAGTTTTTTAACAGTATGTTGGGATTCTATAAAGCGGTATTGTTGCGTCCCGCACCATATTTCCCCAAATAAAATATTTTCCAGCTATATGAATTAGGTGCAGTAATGTATGTCTTCTAATAAAGACGTCCATTCTGAAAAACTAACACCTCAACTTTCCGGCATGAATGTGACCTTTTTAATACGGAAACATTTAGTCCTTTGGAATTCCCCCATACTTATCAACATTCACAATCAGTTTTTCTGTAAAAAAATTTTCATCAACTAAATTAAAATACCGCCAAAAGTCTTAAGAATATTGCACATTGCAGCGATAGTATGTTAACAGCCACTGAATAACAATCACAGTGATTGAATATTTGTCGTGCAAAAAAGTAATTGCGTTTTTTACATGAAATTCAAACAAATAAATTTTCAATCATGAAACCATTCTTTAAGTTCGACCCTAGCTTGAAGCGACAATATCATGCGTGTAGTCAGAAAGCAGGGAGCACCTCTCACTCCTGCCATCATTTCAGCTGTCTAAAAGAGAAACTGAAGTGGAATACATCGAATGCAATCAAAATACAAGATTTTCAAAATCCTTAGCAGTCATTTTGCCTTTTTCAATTAAATCATGTGTACGAACCCAAGGAAGTTATTAACTCACGGGTCCCATTTGGACCGCAGACTAAATATCTGTCTAGCCCTTGATATTCCAGTACAAAAAACTTTAAGAGAGATGGAACAATATTTTCCTTGAAAATAATAGTAATTTCTTTTAATCTTGCGAGCGAAATAAATGAAAAGCGAAAAGTTCGAGACCTACAAATACGTTTTTCCATTGCAGAAAGTCCCTTAAAAACTTATTTACGGCAAAAATGAATCGCAATATCTCCGGAAATATCGTAGAACAATGGGTGGAAAAATTTATTTTATATGATGGTATTTGAAGTTATTCTTTCGTTTAATAAGGCAAAAATTGGGTTGCCATTGAGAAAAACGAAGGTATGCAGAATTAAATAGGAAGACCGGCCCCTTATGCAAATTAAATTAATAGTAAATTAAAAGTACTGCGTTATTTGCAAACGAATGGTATATCTAACTGCTATGCGACGAACGAGGCGAAATGAAAGAGCAAGTTGGCCTTTTTTTCCGCAGCTGTACATCGTCATATCATCTCCAGTTCTCAGAAGATGCCGGTACTGATAATAATTAAAGGGAAATGATGTCCTCAATAGAGACTTTTGTCCTCATGGCGCGGCTACCGCGAGTTAATGGGTTAAAAGCAGGAGCACAAGTCCGAAAATAAACATTTCAAATTCAACAAGCAGCATCCACTGGATCTCGCCTTGGTTGATTTTGTTTTGCAACTAATTACACTCAATTCATTTTGAGAACGATGATTTAAGAACTAGAAGTTTATTCGAAAAGTTTATTCTTTTGCCTAGTTCCACCAATCACTGAAGTGTGCAAGACACTGCTGAATTCCGACGTCCAAAGCTGGCTTCAGAAATGTTCATGCAGCCAAATGCTTTTACAAAAGCGGTTCGATCATCCCAACTAATTAACTGCGCCCGTAACTGAATACTGCTGCGCGCATGATAATTCAAAACTCGGTTCTTCAAAACTGCGTCAGTCACCTTTTCAAAAATCCATCCCGCTGATGTATGGAGCTGCATTCAAATTAATTGTAATCTTTCCGATCCGGAATGATAGAGCGGATCGCAGGTGATCCGTCTTAATCAATAATAAACCAGTGACAAGAGCACAGCCATGGGAATGCCCACGTGGGATGTGCGGGATGGTTTCCATGGAGACGGGAAAATTGGTCAGAATTGACAGAAAGTCAGATTTGAGTGGAGAGAGGGAGTCATGCTGAAGCAGGGGCGTAAGCAGGCCCTGATTAGGACAGCGTGGGGCCCCGGGACTCCAGTCATTTGGGAGAGGGTGGGCCGTCTTCAGAAAATAATGGGATAAATTAACATTTTTTTAAATCGTAATCAATCGATTATAGTTAATTGGGCAATATCGGTATAGGATCAGTTTGGTCCTAATAACCGACAGTTCCGATGACACAAAAATCTCCCAATATTTCAAGAATGGGCGTGTTACATACTTGTATATTAAAATGTAATCATGACCATTATTGTACAACACAATCGTCAGTAAAACGCACACTGCTACTGTATATGATCTTTAATCATTGAAAACTAAATTTACGAATTTTCATAACAGTGAACACGATACTCGGCATAATAAAAAAAGTTCCTAACCAGACATTACACCGGTCAACACGATTTTTGGGTCTGACTTCTGCATGTTAAATTTTAGTTTCTCCTATGCCAAAACTAAAGAAAATAATTTTTTTTTTTTTTTAAAGTTTGCTGTTGTAGAAATTAAAGCAATTTTTCAATTTTTTGGTAAAAATCGCTGATTTTTATATTTTTTTTTTTATAATTCCACTCTAAATTATGATCATAAAAGTTTATGCTGGATATAAAAGTCTTTTTATTCAAGATTTGTGATCAACAATAATATATAAATGTAAAATAATAAGAAATGAATGTCTAAAAGTGAATATTTTTCGTATTTCTTTTATGCTCGTATGAGCCAATAATAATACAAACAAATAATAATATTACAAATAATACTACAAATAATACTACAAGCAATAACTACAGAGTTACAAATAATAATGCAGTTTACTTTCGGGTTCATGAAAGTGCTGCCATCTATCGCTTATGAAATAAATTAAAATATACTGATCGACGTCCATCAGACAAAAGCAAACTTTAAGAACTAAAAATAAAAATTGAAGTGTTTTTCAATATCAAGAATCAGAATTGAAGCATGAGAACAGAACCCCCCCTCAAAAAAAATGTTTTTTTGTTGACCGGTGTTATTGATTCTATTCGAATAATAGTAGTCGATTACATAGAAATCATTAGAATGACGTATCACTAGAAATGCGGTAGAAACATACAACCAAAAACACTTACAAACATCTCCAAACTGCCTGAAACGGGTTCTTTGGAGCAACGAATCAAGGTTCACCCTTTACCGTTCGGATGGCAGGGTCTGGGTCTGGCGTCTGCCTGGAGAACGTCTCCTGCCAGAATGCATTGTGCCAACAGTCAAGTTCTGCGGAGGTGGAATTATGGTCTGGAGGTATTTCTCCTGGTATGGACTGGGACCCTTGGTCCCCATTCATGGTAAGCTCAACGCCCATGCCTACTGCACTATTTTGGATGACAATGTGCTTCCTACATTGTGGCAGTTTTACGGGTTGGACCCCTGTTACTTTCAGGACGACAATGCCAGTTGTCATGTTTCGAGGTTAACCAAGGCTTGGTAGGGTGCCAATGGAGGTCATCGAATGGACTGGCCTGCCCAGAGCCCAGACCTGAACCCTATCGAGAACCTCTGGGACGAGTTGGATCGCCAAATTAAGGGGTGCACTACCCGTCCAAAATCGGTGAAGGAACTTCTATGTCTACTCCAAGCCGAGTGGAAGATAATACCATTAGCTGTAATACAAAGTCTTGTGGAAAGTGTGTCCCGGAGGGTTCACGCTGTCATTGCCTCTCGTCGAGGCTCTACCAACTATTGATTTTGAACATAGTTTTTCTTTTCTATCACAGGTGTCCAAATACTTATTGGTAGACAGTGTATTATAGCACTGTAAGGGTCCATTACTTTAGTATCGTTGTATCGAGGTTTTACTGTACTAAACTGTCAGTGGAATTAACATTGAAGCACTGTAAAGGTCCATTACTTTAGTATCATTGTATCGAGGTTTTGCTACACTAAACTGTCAGTAGAATTAATATTAAAAGCACTGTAAGAGTCCATTGCTTTAGTTTCGAGGAAGACATTTCTATCAAACCCCAGATCCTATAATCCGAAATAATGATCGTAAAATGGAATAGTTATTTCACTCAATACCACTTTATTGTGCAAACTAAAGCTCTACAAAAAACACGAATCTCCCATCTTAGTTTCGTTGCAGAGCCGTCTAAAAGTGTCATTAAAGCATAACCCTCATCCAACATTTCTGCTTCAAATCAAAATAAATACAGAAGCATTTATCTCACTCTGCCCCAAAAGAGAAAAAAAAAAAAAAAAAAAAAAAAAAACATTTCTCTGACAAATAGCGCTCGCTCGCGAATTATCTGTTCAGAATCCAAAAAGAAGCAAAAAGAAAAAGAATCATTAAGAAAACAGGAGATAGCTCTGTGAAATTCGGCTTATCGCAATCTGCAACGATAAAATTGGGGAAGAAAAAGAAAATTTAAGGATAGCGAAATGCGAATTTAAGGCCCATAATCTTTCAAAATGGAGGAATGTCTATGAATTCAGTGTTTCTTTACCTTTTTTAGTGAAGGTTTCTTTTTTTCTTTCCCTTCTTCTAAGTGTGGTTTCAACACTTTCTTTGTTTTTTGTTTTTGTTTTTAAACGAACGTGCTCAGAGTGAAGGGAAAAAACTAATGAAATACCATTGAATAGAAAACACGATAAAGCTTTTTTTTTTTTTTTTTTTTTTTTTTTACTTTCCGAACATGTACCATGTAAGGAAAAGTATTGTAATCATGAAAAAATTCGAATTCGAGATTTTGGTGTATTTACAGGTTTTGGGGTCTTCTGAATCCATTTATGCTATTTTTACGAGATGTATGTATGTATGTGTGTATGTGTGTGTGTGTGTGTATGTGTGTTTGTGTGTATGTGAGTGAACACGATAGCTCCTGAACGGGGCATTCGATTGAGCTCAAATTGGGTATATATGTTATAAATCACCGTCGCAAGACCGTTATTGATTTGGGTGTGTATAGGACTTACAGTTTTTCTGCAGGGCTACGACAAAGATTTCTTTGACATTATGCCCTATGGGGGAAAATTCTTGAAAGTGTGCTAGCATTTAAACGGTACATTAGATTGAGCTCAAATTGTGTATACATGTTATAAACCACCACCATAAGACCGATATTGATTTTGATGCGTATTGGATTTATAGTTTTTCTATAGGGCTCCGACAAAGATTTCTTTTATATTATGGCCTATGGGGAGAAATTCTTGAAAGTGCGCTCTATTTTCATACATTCGATTGAGCTCAAATTGGGTATACATGTTATAAACCACTATCATAAGGCCGATATTGACTTTAATGTGTGTAGGACTTATAGTTTTTCTACAGGACTATGACAAAGATTTCTTTTACATTATGGCCTATGGGAGGAAATTCTTGAAAGAACGCTAACGTTTAAACGGTACATTCGATTGAGCTCAAATTGGGTATACATGTTTCAATTATTCATCGATTAAAATTTATTTAAATTCTTGGTCATGATCTTAATCGTAAGTGTTCGGAAAGTCGAGTGGAGTCACTCCAGATTTTTTCCCATTCTTATAAAAACAAAATGAGTGCTTTAACAAAACTGTCTAAATTAATTTATGGAAATAACAAATTACGTTTTTCAATTTTTTTCAAAGTAGCTTAGTCGCTAAGTTCCGTTCCCACTAGAGCATGGAATGGGAAGCAGCACCGATTTGGCCAGTGCTTGGGAGGGTGACAACCTCTATCGGCTGGACAGCCTTGGAAACCGCATACGCTCATGGGAGCGGGTGCACGTCCAATCTGTCCGTAGCTCCAATGCTCTCCACGTTTAAACGACACCTCTGGGATGCCGATCCAGGTGGTAGTCTCTCACCTGGAATGGGCTCAAAATGAGGAGATCCCGAGCAAAGTCCGACTTCCTCCCACAGGAGCTCATTAAAGAGAAGCCGTCTCCTTTCGCCCATCGCCGTACTAAAGGAAGGATCTGGCATGGCTTCGCGGTTTGAAGAGGCCGTAAGAAACAACCTTTTTTCTAAATTCGGCAAAAGGTAGAGCGTTCTTTTTAACCCTTTAGAAGGGCATAGGAGAAAGGCAAGCATGTAAAACTACTTTAACTTTACATCCAGTCGAAGCAGCTTCGCCTATTTGAAAGAATTTTAACAAACTTTCCGAATTCAACCGAGGTTTCTCCTATTCCCTCGCATCGTTTCAATGGCAAAAGATTTTTCTTCTTTCTCCAGCTCACTATGCTCACTATTACCGGCTTTTGATTCAGCAGCAAAGACCTTCACTTCAGCAAAGACCTAGAGTTATCTTGTGTAATGGCAAAGCTACTTGTGTAATGGCAAAGCTATCTGCCAAGAATGGGGGAGTGCCTTGGTCGAAGGACTTTCTAAGGTGTTCTGACGCGTGTTCACATTACGTCTGGAGAAAACCGACCCAAACTCCAGACCGTTCGATCGACAACCGCGTGCCACAGAGATGGAACTTACATTTCAGGCTTTTAACCTTTCGAGTATCTTGTCCAAGTTAAAATAAATAAAAACTTCGTGAAGAAAACACTATCAAAAGATACTTATAACAATATTCGGTCTCACAAAACAGTGGGAACTCTTATTTCCCACGGTTTTGTGAGGCAAAGAGCTTTGACTGATGGAGAATGAATACATTCTCAGTCGAAACGATCGTATCTTGTTATAAGTATCTTTCCATATGTGTTTTTTTACCAGAAAGTTTTTATTTATTTTAACGTTTAACACCAGCATTTTGAGGGTTTTTTTCTGTATTTTGTCCACGGTGCGGCCAAAGGTCTAGATCTGAGTTTCCCAGCCTGTAGTCAGGACCGGATTTAGGGGAGGGCAACCGGGGCTGCAGACCCGGGGCCTCCACAAGAGAGGGTATCTAAAAGTATCCAAATTTCCTAAGTGCCGAAATTTCCAAAATTCACTCACATCTTTTCGAGTTCTTGTCAAAATGATTAATACCAATCTTCGATACGATGAATCATGCATATATTTGCGGCATTTGCGGAATCATGCCACAGATCTAGAGACCCTTTTTGGACGACAGCTGGCTGTGCGGCCCAGCCAGCTGTCGTCAAAATGCAGCCAGTCCCTTTTTTCAGCATTGGGAAAGGGTTGCGCCTCAAAGGGTTAAGAGTGCAACACCAGACAAGAAATAGACGCTTTTTGTGTCAATAAAATCTACTTCCACGGGAATCGAACCTTAGACCTCTAGGCTATGAGTTAACGGCAAACGCCCTTCGCCCCACTGGTTGTCGAAAAAAAATTGTTAAGTTGTTTCAGAAATAATTAGGGGCCCACCACTCCTTTGTTGCCCCAGGGCCTCCACACCTCTAAACCCGACACTGCCTGTACTACGCATACTATCTTGGGATGTGTGAAAATAGTGTTCGCAGTTACTGAAATCGCGAAAACGAATATGCATCCAGAATTTTGTACAGCTTAATAAAATGCACCGAAATATCAGGTTGTAACGAAAGTTTTCCGCCAGATTTTCTTGAGTCAGCTCACGCGGTACCCAACTATTGACCTAATATGTCAAGTTTTTTTATGCTTAGTGCGACTCATGAACATGGCACTAAAGTCTAACTCTTTTAGCTAGCTCTCGAGCGGATGAATATTTTATCTTCTTCCACACATTGTCGTAGGCGGGACTCATCAGCATCAATAGGCCGGTCAAATCGCTCAGCTTCTTTAATATCCTGGTCCTCGTTTTTGAACTTTCGGTACCCAATCTTCACAGTGTCATATGATTCAACAGTAGTACCTTAAGCAGTATACATGATTCAGTGTCATTCTGTAGCTGTCTTTTTGCGACAGAACTGAGAGTAAAGGATGGATCCATCTGGTAGCGTGGTAGTTCCATTTCAGACACCTTATACTTAATCATAACGATATTGTTTTACGGATTTCACAACACAGTTCTCTAAAACAAGTCTTTTCTTTCAAGTAACAAACATCGTTTTACAAAATATTGGCAAAGACACCAACGGGAACTGCTTGTGCAGGCAATACTCGGAGTTGCGGAAAACTGTCGTTACAACCTAATAGATAAAAAAAAGATAGAAAATTTCTGAACGAAGATTCAGTGCTAAAAAGGGAAACTGCCGAACGTCTCAATTAAGACGCATTCTTACCAGCCCTGGCAAATCGTCGCCCCCATAAACGAGATATCCCACTTCAATCCGTCGTCGGAGGAGAATCGTTGGGATTTCTCTAAGCTGCTTAACAGAGGGGAGAGAGGGGTATGGGATCGGCTCAGCGGTTATTATCCCAGAGCTCCGGCATGACGCCACTGGAACAGCACAGCTGGATGAGCATAAGCACCTGTTGAAATAACTTGGACCCGATCGGTCTGCAAACCACGTGTCACAGTTTTAGTCTCCTCTCGTTCATTTTCCCCTGAAAAAGACGCTTTTCAACCCTTTAACGCGCACTGTTCCAGCTCTGGGAACACCGAACTCGGACGTTTGGACGGTTGCCAGTTACGAAGAATAGATTGGATTTCTATAAAAAGAGTGGCGGGTGACAGAGCTCCACGAGAATCCTTTACTTTTGAGCACGTCCTGTCCCGTCAAAAAAGGGTCACGATTCTTTTGAACAGCACTGATATCGGCTGAAGAATGCGAGAATAGCTGGACAGATGGCCCCATGCTGAAAAAAGGGCAGCCGTTGCCATCGCTCGACTGAACGACCCGCAAGACGGCGGACGATCGAAACGTTCATCGCGTGCCACAGATCGAGAGACCCTTTTTGGACGACAGCTGGCTGTGTGCCGGCGCAACCAGCTGTCGTCAAAAAAAGGGTCTCTAGATCGGTGGCCCGCCATCTTGCTGGTCGTTCAGTCGAGCAATGGCAACGGCTGCCCTTTTTTCAGCATGGGACCATCTGTCCAGCTGTTCTCGCCTTCTTCCATTTTTCAGCAGATGTCAATACTGTTAAAAAGAATCGTGAAATTTTTTTTACGAGAAAGGACGTGCTCAAAAGTAAAGGATTCTCGTGGAGCTAGGTCACCCGCCACTCTTTTTATAGAAATCCAATCTATTCTTCGTGACTGGCAACAGTCCAAACGTCCGAATTGGGTGTTTCCAGAGCGGGATCACTGCGCGTTAAAGGGTTAAACGTGTGTACGATCCCCGTACAAATAAAGTTCCTGCAGTCTGCTCGCGAAAACGAGGGACCGAAAGTAAACGAACGGGTCACCAAAGAATTACATTTTTTGGCACCCATCCCTAGTTAGGCGAATTGAACCCTTTCTTAATTCCAAACAGCGTCCATGGAAGAAAGCAGAAATTCACGCTGTGCTTGGCGCTTTGGCAAAATTCCTGGTGTTGACTCATCGCCAGATTGCACGTGCAATTGTTTAGTTTCGTTCTCTCGACTCGGCGAACGCACTGTAGTTAGAAAAACGGGACCCCGCATACTCACGAAGCGATGTGCACCCATCGAGAATGATATCCTGAAATGCGTCAGAGATAGGAAGGTAAGTATAGGCTGACTCAAACCACTTTTCATAGGGGAGGGGGGATTACGACGCAGGATCCCGTTCCAGGGGTCGTCGAGAAATTGAGAAAGAAAACAACTCTTCGCTAAAACGTCTCGAGATGGTAGATGGCTGAAGTGTAAAGGTCCCGGGTTCGGGTCCCATCACGCGGCTGTCGATCGCGTTAGAGCCCCTCAGAAAGTTTTCCCGCCAAGGCATCCCTCCATCCTAGGCAGATCCCCCATTTTTTCCATAATTAAAAAAAAAAATTAGAATGAACGTTGATATTCAAAGTCATGTATACCCCCTGACCAGCTTTGTGGAAAGATATCTCCGACACGTTTTAGGATCAAACGGCCAAAATTTTGCACATCGCCTCATTGTTGTATGAGGTACATTTTCTTAATAGGTAATTTTTTTTTGTAAGGGGATCGTATACAAATTTAAAAAGTGTCCCTTTTCGAAAATGACCGAAAAGAATGTTATATATAGCCTAATCCTTTTTCCAACCTCATTCTGAACATTTATTCAATGGGCACTGCCCTCTTATCTCTAATGGATAAAGAATTAAAGCATGTAATAATATTTTTGTGGACACCCTGTATTTTCATTATTTATGGGTATCTTCGTTTTTTGTTTATAATATTTTCATGCTCATTTTTGATGAATGATTTCTCCTTTTAATTACAAGGTTCTCGCTGCAGTTTCACAATATGCTCTTTCTACTTTTTCGATGGCAACATTTAAAAAAAAATCACGTAACGGCATCTTCTGTGGATTTTTTCACGTTGTTTGGGTCATTTCCGCGTTTTTCTCTTTGGCCGTGCCCCCAAGGTTGAATGACTGGGCTGATTTTACCAAGCAACCTTTCGAAACCTTGCTATGTTTTGCTTTTTTTTTTTTTACTAGCACGTATGTAAGTGGTGGCACCTGATGAGTGAATCGAGTCTATGCAAATTTCCCTTTCCTTTTCAAAGTTATTCAGGCGTTGGTTCTGTCTCGTGGGTTTTTTCAAGCGATTTTAATTGTAGAAACATTGATTTTTCATGATAATTTCCATTTCTGTTGGAGGGGTAATCATCTACTAAAGGGCCTCAAAATTCGGAAGCCTCCTATGGCCCCAACATTCATAAACACGTACATAGGGGGCTATGGAGGCAAAAGCCCATCCCCACTCCCCCAAACCCGGATAGATGCGAAAAGCTTTAAAAATTCAAATTTGTCACTCATGAATTATGATATTTTATTTTAAAAATTGACGGCAAATTATTTCTAATGTTTTATGTGGGGGGAGGGGGTTAATTAAAAGTGGGAGATGTTGGTTTTAAAATTAATACTTACAGTTAATGTATGAAAGAAAGTTAAGCTTGGGCACAACATCACTAAAAAGTTCAGTAATTATTTATGACTCTAACGAGGTACGTTGATAGTATGGGCTTGTGTTGTATGGTAAAGTGCTCGTGTTTTAACGTTATAAGAGAGTTATAACTATAATCTAGGTCACTATAACCGAGTTCATCAGTATTTGTAACCCCAGCCCTCCCTAAGCCAAAATTCTGGCATGCGCCCCTGCTTCCGACCCCGCATGGCTATGGGATTCTGAGCAGTGTTGGTGTAGCCTACCCCTCCTAAGAGTTTGTAAAACTAATTTCGAATCCCCCTGTATTTCTATATAAATAAAACGAACTGTAAAATGTTAGTTGTTTGTTTGTCTGTGTCTCGCGTAGCTCCCAGACGGGTAATCGTAGACCTACCCAATTTTGTATGGAAGTTCTCCAGGACGGGTCCCGACATACCTCGAAGCGATGTTTTCGAAACTTGAATTATTTTAGGAGATATCGATAAAAAAAACATGTTAAAAAAGGCTCATTCTTGTTCTCCGCCATTTCGCAATTGTAGCCCTGCAGTGGAAAAAGTGAGGATTAAGCATATCGAGGTTGCCCTATTTGGTAAGTTTATTAAATGATGGAATAAGGAAAGAAAATAGGGAAGACCCATGGATTATAATACCCTTTTAATATATAGCACTTGAGTGCGTATTTAAAATCTGAAAGTGTCAGATTTTTTCCATTCCGTTTTTTGATAAAGGCCAGTATATCCAGAAGCTCTTCGGAATTAATATTGGACGAAACTAATTTGTTCCTTCTTGTAGGTTTGTATCATTTCACAATCTTATTTTTGTAACCAGGGGCGGCCCGACACGGTCAGCATCGCATCGGGGTGCCGGCTTCGGAGGGGCGTCCTTTCGAACTCAAAAACTAAGTAGAGCATAAAAGGGGGCGTCTTTTTTATATTAGCAGGGCGCGACACTTACTCTAGGGCCGCTCCTGTTTGTAACCCTCTTAATTTTAAATTCCGTTCAGAATCTCTGAGAGATTTCAGTGCCAAGGAAGCCGGTGAGGAACAGGATTCTCTCCGAACAAGATTTATTAAGATGGCGAACCAACGGGTCGCCGAAGGCGGCTGGTATTTTCTACATACATTCTACCGATCACCGTGCCCTATTCTCGAGTCACCAACGCAAAAAGAAATAATCGCCCGCTATCACCTTTTCGGCAAACACACGCACAGAGGACGTGTATAATACTACTCCCCCCCCCCAAACACACACACACACACTCATACACAGCAATTAATTCTGGAGGAGGAGCCTCTATAGTTCCCCCCTTTATTCACGAGTGCTCCGTCCCGACAAGTCCATGTTTTACAATCGAGCAATTAGTGACGGCCATTCATTAACAGAGGCCGAAGAGAGGGGAGGAGGGTGGACATTGGCACCAGGCTAGTGACTCGGTCATGTGTGGGGGGGGAGAGGGGGGGGGGCAAAAAGGAAGAATTTTAAATGTCCCGGAGTTATTGGCCTGTAAATATGAGAACATGGCTCGCGGCCATTCGCGAGTTCAGTTTGACTCCGCGCAGCGTCCTGATAATGGGTATTTGAACTCCGGCGAAGCGTGCACGGTAAATGGCTTTACAGGCTGAGGGAAAAATAGGCTTTTATTAGGGTGTCGGCTCCAAAAGTTCTAAAAGTTTGGAAGTGAATGACGAAAGCGCGGTTGCGTAGTGCATGGAGTGGGTGGTGCATGTTGTACGGGGGGTGGGTTCACTCTTTCGGATATAAAATCGGGGGGGGGACGTGTTCTCCCGTCTTACTTGACTGGAGTTTGAATGAAGTTCATTCTTTTTTCAGGAAGGAGGGGGGGGGAAGCCGTCCAAAAATAGTCGTGGCATTGTCTGGCTGTTTTCGTGGATTGTAATACGTTTCGAGGATTTACGAAAATAAATCTGGGGTTCACATATTTATATATATTTGAACGGAAGGCAGTGCGTTATTTATCATTAGAGTCGCATTTCGTTTCATGAAACTTTAGAGGAGGAATTTTGAATACAAGGTGATTATAATGAAATGCCACTTGGATCAGTTGTTTGCAACTGAAGCAGGTTCCCACAAGTTTTGGCATGGGGGTAAGTCATTATTGAGAACATATTTTTTAACCCTAAATACCCGTGGCTGAGAGTTTCTGCTCCCGAAACTGGAAGGGGAGAGGTGGCAGGTTCAAACCCCGTCCCACCTGCCGACCGAGCGGTTCGGAGTTTTCCGTGGTGTCAATACGGGCTAGGATCTCTGGTCCCGGAGTGGTCTGGGCGCTCAACTCCCATCCCATATAAGAACACGGCAAGTAAAGCAGCGTCCGGCTTGACCAGTGCCTGGGAGGATCCAGTCCCTCTCGGCTCGACAGCTGTGGGACCGTGTACGCTAATGGGAGCGGGTGCATACGCCAAATAAGTCGTGAATTCAATGTGCTCCAAGATGTTAAACGAAGGGCCTTCTCCTTATAGGCCTGGGACCCCAGTGCAGTCAATCTGCCTTAATCCACAAGCATTAGCCCTGAATACGCCATACAAAAATTAAGTAAACATACAATTTTTAAAAGTAGAAGCTTTTTATTGTGGAGCCTAAAGTTTTTGTACATTTTTATATATTTTTACTACATTTTTATGTTATGCCTTTGTGGCCTAAAAGGCATAAAATAAAAATCTATTCTTAGAAAGATGCGCTTTAAATGAATGAAAGTTTCAAAACGAAGAAAACTTTTCACAAAAGTATCACTTTTGCAAGAGATGAAAATTTTATGTTCAAAATATGTTTTAAAGTATTTGAGACCTTTGCAGTACAGATATTACCCAGCAAGCGCACACACGTATAAATTACGTATTCCCGATGTCGAAATGTCGAAAATAGGTCGAGGAAAAATTACAGAAAAAATTGGCGTTTAAAAGAGATCAAACATACATTGTGTTGTCGACGTTATAAAGAGCCGTTCTACGTTGGTCAGGGAGGCAGCTGATCGACTGCTATGTTGGTCACCCTCACGAGATTTATGTTCCGTCTATAGATCGCCGATTTTCCGCTCATGGATTCGGCGGTCTGAGAGACCGGTCATCCATTGTTATCTCTCACGGTCACCCCTAACGGGTGATAAGCCGTCTATACTCGGGGCACAGCTAACCTGATAATGGTGGGAATGCTGCAGACCGTGTGATTCCGCCGCTTTCAAATAGTTCTTTCCGTTTGCCCTGCTTTTTACAGAACTAAGACATTTATCAACTATTAAGTGCTAAAATAAAGTGTATGTTATAAAATAATTGCATATTTATCTTATTTGAATTCAATAATTAAAAGGATTACGAAATTAAGTCAGAAATTAGATGTAACGCCTTCGTAGACGCTTGACCAATGATAGACCTCTTTCGAGCTGGCGGGAATCAGAAATGCAGATTCGCCTTGCGATTGGGTTGCTTTGTGATATTGACAGTCAAATAATTGGAAAGAGAAACGAGTGTCGGAGTGATACATTCGAAAAGTAGTGAAAAGGCTCCTCTAGACTTCTCCTCTGTTATCAGGTAAGGTTTGCCCCGAGTATAGAAGTTCAGCGCTCGACGGGCAAACAGGTGGACATATCCAACGATTTTTAACGTCGATGATTACGTCGAAACTACGTCGTCGGCGATGTTAATTCGATGTATCGTGGCTGACTGGGTTATGACTTAGCGAGTGCCTTTTTTAAAGAATTTGAGCTGGACCCATATTCCAGCTGAAGTGGAAAATTGATCTTTATATTTATAGCATATCTTTGACAGAATACATTTTCATTTTGTGCTTTTTAGGGCTCCACAATAAAAAGCTTCTACTTTTAAAAATTACATTTTTACTTAATTTTATTAGTAACAAATGAAACACATGTTCTATTTATAACTAAAGTTTTAATGTGTAAGTAAAGAAATACCTTGGAATCCCTCTTCCTGCACCGGGAATCGAACCTGGGTTTCCTGGCTGCTTAACCAAATGGGATTCAGCAAAAACCTCAATATTTATATAAAGTGGAGACGCCTTGCTTTTAAGCGAGACCCGATTGTAAGGAAGTTATTTTCTTGGGGGTATTTTAAACTATTGAATTGCGTTGTGACATGAAAAATCCAGGTTCCATTGCACTTAGTTGCAGTAAAGAAAAAAGACATTGGATGCTTAAAACTATTTATTTAAAATATACTATTGAAATATTATTATAACGGGCGGCGGTGGCTCAGCGAAAATAAAATGACGTCCTATATGGACAGTGCAATTAAGATGGAATGATTTAAAAATGACGCCAGCACAGAATGACTCATTGGCGAGAACAATAACTTGGCTGAGATTAATAGCGCCCATTCCAGAGCAACCCTAACAGTTAATCCAATTAAATTACAATGACGTCATCGCGAGCCAATCATTTTAAAGTCGTCGCAGGGGAACAACTAAATAACATACGCCAGCAGGATGCCAAGAGGAAACTCAAAAAGGCCGTTGATTTTGCAAACGGACGCAATATAATCTATTTTTAGCACACCGGTCTGGAGAGACGGAACAATTAAGAACAAAAAGAATAGTGCATACAGGGAAAAGTAAATATACACATTTAAAAGCCAAAATGGCAGAAAAATGAAAGACAGAAGTGATTTAGAATTCTTGAATTTTGGATAGATTACATTAAAGAAAGCCAAAGTAAATGATAATTAAATTAGATATGTGATCTTCATCACACCGATGACGGAAAGACAAAATACAATTTCATTAAAAAGCTTCTGAAAACCTCCCAGCATTCCAAAATAATAGCATGACCACTATCTACACCCACATTTTCACGAAAAAAATGCTACAGGTATTTTGGAACAAAATTTAACGGTCAATATCATGAGAACTTCATGAGCCGACTTTTATCTTGCGGACATCGTGTATGAACTTTCCAATAAAAATGTGAGACAGAAATTATGCAATTCTCATCTCTTTGTCCCGTTTCGTGAGAATCACCCACATATAGATTGTACACCCGACGCGTTTAATGACGTTCTCTCAAAGGTTAGTTCAAAAAATGTCCGTAAGGTGACGTTTGCATTGAAAACCGGCTCATGAAGTGACTCAAATGAGTCAACTAATGTTCAAAAACTATTGAATACATGTCGAGACTGTTTGTACATTTCGAGTGAGTCGTTTCCATTTAGGGATGGACGCGAGACGCGAGAATTCTCGCATTGTCTCGCGTTCTCGCATTGTCTCGCGAGACGAGACAGGCATTTTTTTTGCGAGACGAGACGCGAGACGAGAAAGAAAATATTTTGCGGGACGAGACGCGAGACGAGACAGAGTCTTGTCTCGCGCGAGATTTCTCGCGAGAATTCTCGCATTTTTTTCCGTCTCGCATAAATACGATCTGAAAAGCGACAATTTGCCTGAAGCCTCTACCGTTTAACTTGCGTCTCCTTCGTTTTCGGTCCTGGTATACTATCAGCACTCTACAATACGCACAAACACGTAACATTTAAAATTAGAACAGACGAGAGATATACAAAACACACAAAGGAGAGGATAAAGAAAGAGGCGGAAAAAAAAAAGAAAACAGAGAAGAGTTGAAAGAAAAATAATAAGTAAATAGGAAAGGCGGTACGGTATGTTCAAATCTGACCACTTTTAGACGGGGCCCGGGGCATTAAGTTTGGGGCCCCCATTACTATCCCTTTTTTACGCATTAAGCCCCTTTACTGAGCCCCCCTTTTTTAAGCATTTTAACCCAGTTTTGACCGCTGTTGTACTCGAAAATTGCATTTCAGTTAACTGTAGTTTTTGTACTTTAATCAGATCGTATTTATCACCCCAAAAAAATATCTCTAACTTGATCTAGTGATAGACAATTAGGTAATACCTATATTATAGAGGAAATTCAGTTTTTTCCCCACAATTACTATTTCAGTACATATGAATTTATAATTTAGATAATCGGGATATATATATGGGCCCCCTTTTTCTTCAGGGGCACCGGACTACCGCCCCCCCTTGCCCCTGTGATAATCCGGTTTCGGGTATATCAGAGAGAGATTAGAAGTAGAGCAACTTGCATTCGCATTGATGCTTAGTCTGAGTAGGTTGAAATATGGTTGAATATCCTTGGTTGAAATATCCTTGTACCGATATTATCCTCATACTTTCCAGCACGTTGCGGCGTGCGTAGGGGGGGGGGGCGCCCACCCTGGTGACAACTTTCTAGGGGCGGTTAAATCCCTATCGTTGGCCTATTTTAAAGAGATTAAAATGACATTTTTTATTCTTATATATTAATATCGGACGGAAAGAAATGCAAGCAATTTTTTTAAAAACTATTTCTCTTTTCGTTTATATTATCATGTTTTCCCTTCCTTCGGCTTGCAAAACTTTTATAAATTTTTTTCCTCCCCATCATTTTATCTTGCAGTTGGGTTCCTATTCTAAAATTATCTTCGCCTGTTAGACGTCTTTTCATTTTTTTTAAAAATCCACACTGGATATACATTAGGGGGATTATGGTTTAATTTTTCTGTAAACAGGGCGACCATAACGACTGTAGTACTATCGCTAAAAATTATTGTGGAAAAGTACAAACGGATAGTCGTCAACAAATTAACTGTTCAGTAATTTAAAATATAAACAAAAAATAAGACGTCTATTAACCAACTGAGATACTATAATGAAATCTAAAAATGCACACACGGTAATGTTATTGGAAATATTAGGCAAATAATTATAATTATCGTTAATATAATCTTGTTTTCATTAATATAAAAATTACACATATTTTAGAGACTTGAAATTGACGTTAAAGTAAATAGTAGAGATTTAATAAAGACGTACTATATCCGCTTTATTCGTAATATTGCTATTAGGTGTACCGGGAAATAATGTCATTTACAGTAAATTCAAACAAATAAGTTCTTAATTACCACAAAGCTCTGCCTAAACATAGGATTTGTATTTTTTATATTTCAACGTAAGATACGGATTTTTTTTTTTTTTTTTTTTTTTTTTTTGAGAGAGAGAGTTGTCATCGATCCTTTTTAGAGAACTAATTTCAGAATGAAAATAAATTTATTTTTAGGTATTCGCGGGGGCTGTATTTTACATCAAGAATTTTATCGATATTTATTTTTTTTTAGAGAGGAGGAATGTGTGAAAAGAACGTTCTGGTTGCCTACCCCCCCCCTCCCTCCCTTCCGTTCCACAAGTTACGAATATGGATATTATATTATATATACATATGTATAGATATGCTGGACTTCCATGTGCTTTCTATCACTCCAGATTGGTATGTCGATTTTTCAGCGCTTTTTCAATTATTTTGATATCTTATTGTTTTCCTTTTTTCCTTATTTATAGTACGATAGAGCCTAAAACGTGTGGAGTGAATATCTCTTTTGATATGCCACACAACCGAAATCCTACTATTTTGTTTGTCTTTAATTATAATCTACTGGTTATGGCTCCTGACGATGGTGCCAGTGGTTATAATTCCCGTTCCATTCTCATTTGGCTCAGCATCTATTTTTTTTTTCCACTTGTGGTTTGTAATTCTTGCTTCTGCTGTTATATATTTTTTCATGCGGGGTATGTCATATTTGCAGAATATTTTGTGTTTTACTTATTAGTTATATATATACAGGGTGATTCTCTACTAGACTGCCGAACTTGGAGGGGTGTAGGGGTGCAGAGACGGTTCAGAAAAACATAGTAATATATGGGCGGAAACGTCATCTTCATGTGCCTATTAATAATCCCTTTGGAAGAAGTGTTGAAGTGTGCGCCTCATTTCTTAACCAAGTTTCATAAACAATGGGCTTTCCTCAGACAATGGAAAAGAAGAAAAGAATGGAAAGAAGAAAATATTTTGTTATGCAAATATTTATAATAATAAAATAAAAGCAACTAACAAGCTGTAATCATATTTTTACATTGGCGTAAATTGGCATATAACATTGGCGCGGTGCTAGGGCAAACTGCTTCCTGTTGCAGAAAACATTTTCGGAACAGAAAAAGCGGATGTCCTTCAGAAAGATTCCCTCTTTTTCTTGGAAATCGGGCGTCCAGTTTGAAGGTCAACAGATATCCTAATTAGTTGCTCCACGTGCCTGAAATTTTTCAAGGGGTGCGACAGATTCTTTCCCTTAGGGATTAGCCCCCCGCCCCCTCGTTGTTCCACAATTCTATGGTTGTTCCTTTCAGGCGGAAGCATACTCGCATACTAGCATACTCCATCGTAGGATAGGGGTGGAACACCCAAGAATCAACAAAGATGAAGAAAAAAGTGACGGGGACGGGAGGTGGGGTGGGGGGGGAGTTACTGTATTTTCAGACAAAATGATGCGTCTTGTGGGATAAATTTTAGAAATGATCGTAATATGGAAATTTGACAACGTGAAAAAAAACTGGACATTTTTGTCGTTTTCTGAACACTTGTATATCCGAAAAGGTGTGGGGAAAAAACGCCCATAATTTTTACTAAATATTGGACATAAACATTATTCGTTTTGTAATATACACGAGAAAGGTAATTGGATCTTATGTCCAAATTCTTTTTGTTTTGGGGTAAAAGGGTGAACTTTCAGTTCAGTAGGTCTGGGAGTGAAAAACCTCTTAGAAAAGCTATTGTTGTTAGGTTTTCCTAAGCATATAACATATGAACCATAGCACTAGCGTCGGGGGGGGGGCACAAGGGGTCACGTGTCCCTCCCACCGTGCCTCCCCCAACTTGCGTCTCAAAAAATTTTTTAAATAAACATTTGTTTGAAAATTTGAAAAACTTTCGTTTCCTGCTCTTATATTCGATATGTGCCCCCCCCCCTCCCTCAAAGCTTTCCTGTACCCCTCCAAAATTTCAGTAGGTCAGGACGCAATGATAAGCCTTCCTCAGGAAGCTATTGTTATTAGGTTTTCCTAAGCGTATAATACAAATGAGCCACAGGTTTTGCGTTGGGGAGGACGCAGGGGGGGGGGGCACGTATCCCCCTTTGCCCCAACTTCCTCTCAAAATCTTTTAAAGAAACTTCCCTTTTCTGCTCTTAAATTCAATAGGTGACACCTCAAATCTTTCATGTGCCCCTCCAAATTTCTGTTGGTCTGGAAACAATGATAAGCCTTCCTTAGGAAGCTACTGTTACTAGGTTAGGTATTGTTTTAAGCGTAAAATACATATGAACCATAGACGTAGTGTCGGGGGGGGGTACAAAGGGGGGCACGTGACCCCCAGATAGAATAAACAAAAAAGTTACTTTATGGTATCGAATAAAATTTTCAGAACATTAAATGTAAATACATACCAAATTTTACTTTATATACAGCCCTCTTACAAAAATTCCCAATAAGTAAAATGCGCCCCCATACATTAATGAGGCGATGTACAATCGCCTCATTAGTGTATGGCTCGCCGACACTACGTCGATGTTTCAGCCTTTCTCATAAAAACGCTTGCTATATACTATGCGCGCTATGTATATATTTGCTTCTTTTAAGTAACAGTAGTAATGTTTAAATTGAATATTTTCAAAATTAAAAATATATATGTAAATTTATAATTATATATCATTCATTATTCTAATAATTATTATTTAAAACCGAAGAACAAGCAAGATAAATTACCATGAATCAGAATAAACCCTTGCACTTAGAAAAAGAAAATCAGTAATCATAAGCGATATTTTATTAAGACTGAAGGTCAGAGTAATTATGGCGAACGTGCATGTTAAATGTATGGGTCATATATTCTGTTTTTGGGTTGTTTGGTAGGTGAGAGATGGTACTTAAGATTTTCGAAACTGCTTCAGCTTGTTGCTGAATGACTAGTTCTGGTCCTTTTCCTAAGAATCCAAACTAATTAAACGATCAATTTATTAAATTAATAATTAAGTGATTCAATTATTTCTTTATTTTATTATTTTCAATTGAAGGTCCACAATTTATGCATAAAAAAGAGCAAATTTTGTGTGTGTGTTCTATGGCAAGCCTACACGAAGGGCATCTGCCCCATGTGCCTACGTTGGGGGGGGGGGAGTTGTGCCTTGGGTGGAGGACAAGGACAAATTCTTCTTGTGCAAGGCTGTCAATTTAACTAAATGCATTTGTACAGTAAAAGATCATGTATTACTCGTGTGAATATTTTATACTGTGAGAAATTCTGTTGTACTTTGATTAAAAAAGGTAAATAATAGCTCCCCCCCCCCTCTTTCTTTCTTTCTTTTTTTGAAAGGAAGGAAGAGTTTTTAAATATTTGAAATCCTGTGCATTTTTATAAAGTCTCACCTTTAAAAAAGCAGAAAACCTACCCCGAAAAAAAAATGTGTGGGAACCCATGGTGACATTATTTTATACATAACTATTCGCAAATATCAGATTACCTTTTAAATTTAAGTCAAAGGCACATGGCTATATCTCTCATTTAATGAATATTTTGATACTATTTTATTTTACTTTTTTGTACTGTCGTTTATACACTTCATTACTATTTAGATGTCACATAAAACTAGGAAACAAAAATGATTTAAATATTTTAGTGGAAAAAAAATCAACTGATTACGACTTCAAATTTTATTAAAATTTAAATAACTCGCTTGAAATCAATTAAGTTTCTATTAAGCCCTTAAGAATTTCATTTCAAATAATTTAGAATATTTTGTTTAAGAAAATCTCAATAAAAGGATTGTATCTTTTCTAAACAGAATAATTGGTATAAAAACTAATTTTTAGAAAGTCTGATAAAATATATTTATTATACCATAACTCTGAAATGTTTTTGCAGGATATAATATAATCTTAAATGTAAAATGTGTGTAGATGTATTTTGTGAGTTTGTTTGTTGAACAAGTCTTCCGATCTCAAAATACCCTCAAACTATCTCTGACCGTGCTTTGTCCAAGGATTCTCCCCGTCTAATTCGTGGAATCGGAAAAGAATCGCTTTTTTCCGCCCACCGGAAGGAACTTACTGACCTGGCTCCTGTACTCCAAAGCAAAAGAATTTGGGGGCAAGTCTACATTTGATTGAATACCATTCTCATATTTAATACAAAGCGAAATAAGTTTATGTACAGTATTTAAATAAAAATTATTGATCTGAGAGAGGGGGGGGGGATTCTTTTTTTCTGGTAAGCGTTTTTTCAGGTTGGCGTTTTTTTCCGTTCGCGTTTTCTCCTACATTTTAATTCCCATTCACACAGACGTCTACTTCATAGTGATTGATTGGGCTTCAGAATTTCCAATATTTTCCGAAGGGGGTTGAGCACCCTCAATAGTTTCATCCTAGAATGACAAAAGTCTCTTATTAATGGCCAATGAAAATATTTTAATGAAAATAAATCCAACCAAATCTCTGTAATCGATGAGACAATCTCCCCTCACTGGAACACGTTTGGACGTAAAAATCTGTGAACTTGTTAGGAAGTGTAATCCACCATTGAACCCAGGTTTAATTTGTTCACTCCCCTCACATTACCAAAAAAGCGCAGTGGACTCTCCTTCTATGACCAGTGTTGTTTCTCAGCTTGCATCTTTGAATGCTCCCTGAGACCCAGTGCTGTACTTGCGCAAGCGCTCCAGCAGACCATTCAAGCGTAGCATTCAAGGACTCATTCGAGAAAACAGCACTGCTCACAGAAGAAACAGGACTGCTCACACTGTCTCTTTTTGATGATAAGAATGAACAGGTTAAACCTGGGTTCCCGGTTAAAAATGAAAACCCTCTCTCATACACTAAACGGAGGGGCTATAAGTATGCTTCGGTATACTTATCCCCCCCCCCTTGAAAGATTTCTGAATACACTATTCCGTATTGCGGCTATTTAATTTAATCAAAATTTTATTTGCGCAACTGTCCTAAGTTGTGAATAATTTCTAACAAAATTCAAAGCTTTATACATGGGCGCCGCCAGAATATTTCCCAGGGGGGGGGGCAAAGACTACTTAAAAGTATGGTTACCATGTTGAAAAGAACAAAACAGCAAGGGAAAAAACTGCATACAAAAATCTAGGGGGGGGCAAGTGCCCCCCTTGCCCTATGCTGCCGGCGCCTATGGCTTTATATACAGTAAAGCACCGTTTATACGCTTCTCGTTTATACGATTTTTTCATTTATACGTGTCCCGCAGTGGTCTGGGCGCTAAACTCTGTTTCCATAAGAACACGGCAAGTGAAGCAGCATCCGGCTTGGCCAGTGCTTGGGAGGGTCAACTCCCTCTCGGCTCGACTGCTGTGGGACCGTGTGCGCTAATGGGAGCGAGTGCACGTAAAATCCGTCGTGGCTCCAATGTCCTTCAAGTTGTTAAACGATACCCTTGGGGATGCCTATTTCAGGGGATTGGTCCCTCCTCTGGAATGGGTTCAAAATGAGGGGACCCCAGCTAAAGTCGGATTTCCTCCCACTTAGGCTCATTAAATTGGAAGCCGCCCCTTCCGCTCATCGCCTATCTATATGGGGATCTGGTACCGCTCCACGGTTGCCAGAGTGCATCAGCAACAACATTTATACGCCGCTTTCATAAAGTCCCGATTCATTCCTATTTATTTAAGCAAAAATGCTTCGTTTATACGACGCCGATATCTGTTATACGTCGTTTTAAACGTCAACACTTTTCTGTCTCAGCAGCTATTTTCCTGTTTAGACAGACACTTTTGTTATATAGGTCAAATAAAGGATGTATGGAGGGTTGTACCTTTAGTAACCTTCTTTTAAAGGCGCAGTTCACAATATTGAAGAGTTTAGAATTACTTTGCTTGTCAGAACACGAAGGAAAAAGCATTTCATTAACTTCATTAACAGTCTGTAATGTTTTTATTAATAAGCAAAGACATCACATCAGGTGACTAAATGATTTATTAAATTCAAGTTCTGTAACAAAAAACGCCTCATAATTGTTATTCACTCTATATTACATTAATACTAAGTATATGCGGTATGTAAAGATATAGTACTATAAATGTACAATTTGTTTCACATTTGAGATTTTTTTTAAATCTAGCAATTGTTTCTATTGTAAAAACTAATATGAATAATTTACAATTACATAAATTTGAATTAGTATTGTTAAACCGGTAATAATCAAAGTTTTTTATTTATGTTTCATGTTTGATTTATACGTCGTTTCAGTTCGGTTCCTTGAAAAACCTATATACGGTGCTCTACTATAATTTCACAAGCAAATGAAGCAACTATCCACCATACATATATTTACGCAGTTTCTGGAATACATAAATAAAAATAAATACTATATTTTCGGTGTGACATTATATATGCTTATTAAGTTTGAATTTCTTTTACTTCAAATTCACATACGTACTAATATGGTTACCAGTGGCGTAGCCAGAAATTTTTCATGGGGGGGGGAGGGTTACGACTACTGCAACTTACATATATGTATACGTATGTGTGATAAGAGAGTGAGGAATATACATTTTGTAGGGCAAAAAATTCCTCATGGGGGGGTGACCCCTATGAACCCCTTCGCTATGCCCTTGACGGTTACTAATATATGTACTAATGTGGCTATATGTAACTAATTGTTATTATTTATATTAATTTCCAATAAAATAGTATTAATAAGCTAGTAAAAATATGGTAATAAAATCGCAGTCCTTAATTTTGCGAGACTCGCGAGACGTCTCGCGTCTCGCGCGAGACGAGACAAGCAATTTCTCTGCGAGACGCGAGACGAGACAAAGTGTTTGCGAGACGAGACGAGACGCGAGACGAGACAGAGGTTTACTACTGCGAGACAAGACGAGACAGCCCCGATTCTCGTCTCGCGCGTCTCGCGTCCATCCCTATTTCCATTTAGCTCAATGTGTTATTTGTTTTTATTTAAAGTGCCACCTGGTGGAAATTTTTGAATTTAAAAAAAAACATCACATTATGTAAAACTGTTATGGTTTCCCTAAAGGTTTATCGACTTTTTTGTAAACATAATACGATATGAAATACAAGTTAGCACAAGTAATGATCTTATAGGTATTGATAGCATTTTAAACAGATTTATAGATATACGGAAAAATTAAATGCTATTCGCATTTTTAACATAATTTATTATTTATTTACATATAATTAGCGATATTTTTAATTTTCTCTAAATTAAATCTGCGTCCTAAAATTCAATTTATTTGCCAAATACATAAAAAAAACCATAAAAATTGCCTTGAAACATTTTAAGATTACAAAATAAGTGGCGAAATCAGCAGCCATTTAAAAAATAATAATAATCAGAGTTTTAAGTTAAAAAATTAATTGCCTCAGAACTATTTTTTCTAAAAACATTCTTAACTTTAGAGAAAATCCTGCCGAAACAAAAGTTGCGTATTTCAAAAGTCTATTGTCACTTCAAGGAGATTTTTGAAAAAAGTGAACCTCTTTGTGATCGCAATAAAAAACAAATGAACCTTTTCAAGAATTTTTTAAAATTTAAAACAAATAAAAAATCTCACGATAAAACACCTTGAGCCAATTTTCGACAAAAAGGTAAACTGAGACATTTTCAGAAAAAAATGTTGATTGAACATTGTATAACAAAACAACAAGCTCTCAACTTTTTGAAAGTATTTCAAAATGAATAATTTTTTAAGAGTTTAACTATTTTTAAATATAACTCAAAATTTCTTTTTACCTGATTAATTTAAAGGCGGAATTTTTACCCTTTGTACGTTTTAAAAATTTTAAATCCTTTTCCTTTGGCTGTGTATATTGACAGGCTACGCAAAATGCTCTTTCTCGAAAAAATCCGCGATACAATAGAAAATTTATGTCATGAAAAAAACCACATTATGTAATATATCTAGGCAATTTTACAGTAAGTGTAATTAAATTTCAGAGTAAACTACTAAAAAGAGATTTTTGAGTATATTTTAAAAATTTTTTGGAATCATAACGGCTGTAATATTTTTGTTAGGTTGAACCCAATAATGAAAATATTGAAAAATTCGGTTCATTTTTCAAAACATTTTTTTTCTCATCCTATTTGGCAATTTATCGCAAAAGTCGCCACCTTCTTTGGCGACTTTTGGCGCAAATTTTGAGGGCGGCACCCGATCGTCGTCGGTTTATTAGCTAATCATATTGTTTTATATTATGTATTATATGCTTTAAATAGATAACATCTAATTAATAGATTCTGTCTCTAACCTGCCACTGACCGTATTGTATTTAAATTATTTTGAGTGCTCGCGTAGAAAAACTTTTAACTATACAGACACTATTTTCGATGAAAAGCTTCATCTTGTAATCCTTAATAACAGATATCAATTTTGTTTCATTTCAAATAGCAGATTAACTCTAAAACTGGAAGTCAAAGCACGTTGTGGAGGCATTTACAATGGGAGCTAGAAAAAACATTGGACGAAAGCATGCCTACACTCTATTTAACCTTCGTCCACCTAAAATAAAGTACTTCAATTTTTATTATATATACATAGGTTGCCTTTTATGATTTTACAAACGGCTAATAGGAGTTGCTACTGAAACTTGTCTTCAGGATATTCGTAAAATTAACATTTTTTTAAATCTTGGAATCAGTGGCATTATAGAAATTTCCTGCGTGCCAGAGAGTGAAAAAAAAAATGGAAATAACACTTGAAGTTTTCCTATTGGATGATTATTTATGATTTTAAGAAAGGTCTTGCACGACAAGAATGGTTAGTATCACTTCGTGAAACTTTTGGTACTGAAGCACCATCAGAAAAAGACTGTTTACAATGGGTTTGCAGAATTTCGTGGTGGTCGTGCGTCTGTCTGTGATGAATCTCGTGGAAGGACGATCAAAATCGGTAGTGATTCCAGACAGCATCGATTCTGTGCGAAAGATGATTGAAGAAGATCGGCATGTCACGTATCGTGAGATAGAAGCATCCCTTGGCCTATCACAGACTGCGATACATTCGATTTTGCACGAACATTTAGCTGTTAAAAAGGATTTGTTCCAGGTGGATTCCGCACCATTTGACAGAAGCTCCAAAAGAGGCTCGTGCAAATTGGCGTAAGGAAATGCTAAAAAAATTCAAATTGGGAACTAAAAAGTCCGTATACACTATCTTTACACGTATATGGCACTGTTTGGGTTGGGTCTTTTTGCTGTCAGATCTCAACGTTTATAGTGAAAAATATTGTAAAGCCTTCATAAATCTTAACGAAATTTTTCTCCTAAACGTTACCTTGAAATTACGATAAAGCAAAATTTATGAGCTAACTCTTATACAGATAAGAAGTCTGTAAGTAATGTCCTGTAAGTAATTGCTCCCGTTGACCACTCCTCCTCTATATTTAGATTTCGCATCTACTCTATAGCATCAGCTACTCTACAGCAATTATGAATCATTAATGAAAGGATTCAGATGCAATTTATTTTGCTTATGGAAAAAACTTTTCTTAAAACAACTTAATTCAACTAAAACAAATCAAAATTCATGTAAATTATTGATGTTTTCATTTTTTTCCCAGTTTTTTTTTCGTATCGTGCATATTATATTTGCTTGGACTACTATAAAGGCCGGAAGTGTTCGCCTCTTTATTATACTGCATCCAACACGTGAACCAAGGTTGTCCCCTTTATGGCATTTTGGGCAAAAAGCACTTCCAAGAAAATGCTTGCTTGTTTCTTCGGCCTTACACGACATATCGTAATCATACCTTTACAGCATCGTAAAACTATGAACGCTAAATGGTAAACAGGAATTTGTTTGCCAAAAGTCGTCCACGAAATCAGGAAAAACAAGAAAAATCGAAGCATCATTCCTCATCACGACAACGCCATCTCCCACACAGCTCGTGAAACAATTGATTATTTGAAGAATAAAAATTTCGAATGAATGTCTCATTGCCTATGTTCTCCTGATGTGTCGCCTAAAGACTTTTTCTTGTTCCCTTATGCCAAACGAAAAATGCGTGGGCAGCGATTTTCATCACCTCGAGAAGCTGTTGATACCTTCCAAAACCATGTTTCGAGATATGAACTTCAGAATGCAAAAACTGTTTCAAGAATTAGTTTGAACGAGTGGAAAAGTGTGTGAATCTTAAAGGATAATATTTTGAAAAGCTATAAAACACAGTTTGTTCCCAAAAGATTATTTTTCTTCCTACTTTTTGTAGAAACTTAAAAGGCGACCCTCGTACTCAAATCGAATTTCATGGTCCTCTGGGAACGTGCGGAAACTTTCCGCATTCGAACGATTTTGAATCGTGTAAACAGCCCCCCTTCTATCAAAGCTTCATGCAGACGGTATCATCGATGTTATCTGGAAAAACTACTTTAAACGAATTGGAATCGCCATTTTCCCCTTCAAAGCCTCATAACCGTGATTTCAGTAGGACGTCATTGTCACTCGAAACAGCTCATATTGTCGAGCAAATAATTCGACTTTTAAGACTCTCAGAAATAAAAGGGATCTGAAAAGAGCGAAACATTGCTTTAAAATGAGAAAGCGAGTGGATTTTCCAATTTTTTAAAGGAGCGCAGACTGTTTTCTTTATTTTTATGCACAATTACACGCTTAAATCTATTGATTAAAACTAACACTCATTTATTGATTAATTTTCTTATCGGCCGATTTAAATCCTTTTACGCCAAAAAATACTCATTCAAGACAATAATTTGTGAATGCCTCAATTCGCCCCAGCACTCCCCATCCGCTATATTCTATTTAACTCATTTTCCGCAAAAATCTTGTCTATTTGAGTATTCTGTCTGTCTCTTCTCCCCACGACCCATATCCTATTACTATCACGTGACCCACGCTGTTCAACGGCTAACGGTTCATAGTAACGCGGCATAGTTGTGTGTGTATTCGCTGTTGATAATTTTATGTTATATCCGAATACCAAATGCATCTTTTTCATATTCAGAGTTGTGAAATAAATTCAGCCTAGATAGGGAGGAGATGCTTTAGGTAAAGATTTCGCTTTAATGACATAGTTTCTTACGATTGGATTATAAAAAGCTGTTGTAAAACAAATGAAGTTAGGATATCTCCACCCAAAGTGAGTCAGTAGTATTTTACCTTTTTCATGTCAATAAATTGGATCGCTGCTTTCATTCAATCTCACAGCTGGTTTAACCATGATTGCATTTCTGTATTCTGACTGTACTGTGAATTCGTTTTATAACGAGAGACAATAGTGAAATTATATTCTATTTATTAAAAAAATACTTTTTTATAGTGTATTAAGATATATGTAATGTATTTGCCTTGATTTAAAATTTATTTTCTCGGGCTTATAATCATAGATGACAGCTCTGATAATAAAAAATGAAGAAAACGAATCATTCAATATATTAATCAAAAACAGCCAATTTTCATAAAACACCCTTTTTCTAGCTTAAAATAATAATCTTAATTGAGTACAGATATGTTAATTAAAAAAGGGCTGATTTTGCAAAAACGCTCATTCTATAGCTTCAATAATAATCATAATTGAGTACAGTTATATGAATCAAAAACGGACAGACACTCCTCATTTTTGATTATTATTTAGCCTAAATGGAGCTGTTGTAGAATGCTCAAAAATTGAGAATTTTTCGCTCCATTGATTTTTGTCGATGAATGGAGCCAATTTTACTCAATCGGGAGAATGGCTGTTTGAAGTGAAAAATTGAGTAAAAATAGACTCCGTTTGATTATTATTTTACTCAAAAGATTTAAGCGTGTATGAAAAATTCCAAGTTGATTGTACAAACGGTGCAAAAGTTACGACGCTATTCGTGCTTCACTTTTTAATCTTTTTGGAGTCATGGTGGTAAAAGTTTTAGATCGGAACGGTTGGACGGAATTGTTAGAGTCAGTGATCAGCCTAACTAAATAGTAGGATTAGGACGCTATTTTTTTTTAATCAGCTGCGTTTCATGCAGAGTTCTTAACAACACTTTCTCTCTAAAAGCTTTCCCCATACATTAACCCTTTCCCAATGCTGTAAAAAGGGCAGCCGCTGCCATCGCTCGACTTAACTGCCAGCAAGAGGGCGGACGATCGAAACGTCCATCACTGTGCCGCACAGCCAGCTGCGTCAAAAAAGGATCCCCAGATCTGTGGCATGCGATAAACGTTTCGATCATCCGCCCTCTTGCGGGTCGTTCAGACGAGCGAGGGCAACGGCTGCCCTTTTTTCAGCATTGGGCAATCCATCCAGCTGTTCTCGCATTCTTCCATTTTTCAGCCGATGTCAGTGCTGTTAAAAATAATGACCATTTTTTTAGGGTAAATGACAAGTAAAGGATTCTCGTGGAGCTATGTCCCCCGCCACTATTTTTATAGAAATCCAATGTATTCTCCGTGACTGGCAACAGTCAAAGCGTCAGAGCTGGGTTTTCCCAGAGCGGGAGCACTGCGCGTTAAAGGGTTAAAGATGAGTTCGGAGTTTAATTCGAGCCCGCCTAAGTCCGAGCGATATTATTTAAGTCAAAGTCCGAAAATTTCAGCTAATAGAGGAATAAAAGTCAGTGACTTCGTGGATAGAATATCCTGAAATTTGCCACTTGTACAAATGCTGTTTTTGTCGTCTATCCATGCTCACGGATAGGCGACATCATCCATGGAAAGAAGGGTGCCATTGCCCCCCCGAGGGGGTTGGACTTCTACTTGTGGCTCCCTCATTTTGAGCCGATTCTAGATCAGGGACCCACCACCCCCACAGAGGAATCGTTTAACATGGAAGACACTGAAACCACGACGGATTTCGAGTGCACACGCTGCCATGAGCCTACACGGTCCCACGGTGCGGCACAGCCAGCTGTCGTCAAAAAAGAGTGTGTGGCACGCGATGAATGTTTTGATCGTCCACCCTCTTGCGGGTCGTTCAGTCGAGCGATGGCAACGGCTGCCTTTTTTTGCAGCATGGGGCCATCTATCCAGCTGTTCTCGCATTCTTCCATTTTTCAGCAGATGTCAGTGCTGTTTAAAAAGAATCGTGACCCTATTTTGACGGGAAATTTTAAAGCCGAAATTTTAAATTTATAGCCTGTGCACAAATTTAAAATTTCGCACAAATTTTTATAGCACAAATTTTTAGCCGTGCTTTAAAAAGTAAAGGATTCTCGTTGAGACATGTCACCCGCCACTCTTTTTATAGAAATCCAATCGATTCTTCTTGACTGGCAACAGTCCAAACGTTCGAGTTGGGTGTTCCCAGAGCGGGAACACTGCCCGTTAAAGGGTTAAAATCTGTTTACAAGTAGTCATGGGCGTAACTTGGGCTTCGAAACTGGGGGGGCAAAAGTCATTTTAAAGAAAGTCCATATATGCGTGCCCGTACACACATACACATATACATACATATATATAAAACTATAAATTCGGTCTTCGGGCCTCGTCAGGGGAGACCCCCCCCCTAATTTTTTAGTTTCATTATTGCCATATTAATACGATATTAATTGACTATGTCATTTTATCTCTCACCCCTTTTTCTTTTATTCTTCCTTTCCATTTATTTCCTCGACTGGAAGTAGGAGGGTTTCCTGATCTTTCTTTGCAATTAATTGCAAACGTGGGTCGATGATAATTGAAGTAACTTATATAATTTTTAGTATCTATCTTAACACACCAAAAATTTTGCTTTTCGTTATTGGATATTGTTGAGAGAGCTTTAGGCGAGTAGGGTTGCTGTATTTCGCCTGGTAACCCTATTGGCGAGTCATCCAGCCATAAGAATCCCAGACTGTTAGGCTTATGTTTAAAATGATTCTTTTTTCCACTTTCACATTCTCTAGCCCAGTGCCCGATGAGTTCACACCTTTTACAAGTTATTCTTGATGCATCCTTAATTTTATGAGTCGGCTGGACCGAGTATTTTCCATAATTTTTATTTTTAGACGCAGGTTTTCTAGGAGCAGCCACGAAAGCACCCGAGTCTTCCGCTTGTCTGTCATCGTTACGCCTGGCATTTGATTCTGAGTATTTCTGGCTTCGGAAGCTCATCTCTTGATTCCATAGCACATCGGAAATTGTCGAAAGTAGTAGAGAGGCTATATATCAGCTTTACAGTCAGCAAGTCGTCGTCTATTTTAATATCCATTTCTGAAAGTTTGTCCACTATGTCGAAGAATTTTCTCAAATGGTCGTGAATTTTATTAGACGAGTCGGGTATCTTATATTGAATTAAAGATTTCATTTATGCAGCTTTACGAGCAGGTCCTTTAGACTGATAGATTTCTCCCAGTTTTTTCCAGACATCTGATGAAGTATCACAATTTTTTATTTGTTTGAGTTCAGATGGCGATATAGATAGAATTATATCTGCTTTTGCTTTTTCGTCCATTTGGACCCGCGTATCGAAGTCTTCTTGCGATTTTTCGTCATTTTCCAAAACTTCAGGTTTAGGCTTTGAACCTGATCCATAAATCCAGCCATCACTCTTTATTAAAAGTGCATTCATTTGCATTTTCCATGTTTCGTAATTATCTTTATTCAGCGTTTCAATTCGCCAAGTTCCAGTCGTCATTTGAAGATGAATGATGCAGCCTTTAAAGGAACGTTAAATATCAGCAAATAAATAAAAATTAATCCATCTGGTGTCCATAACCTTTTAGAAATGTTAGCAGAGTCATGGCACAAACATAGTAAGCGTGGGATTTTAACATAACATTTTATTAGAACGGAAGAAACAGGCACATCACATAACAAGGTAACATCAAGAAGGAAAAAATTATAGATTTATTTGTGTTTGTGGGATTACAGCCGATTAGCTACGAGTGGGCTAGGCCGATGGGTGGGGTGCCCTCCGTGGAGGTCTTTCTAAGGGGTCTTAACCCGTATTTACACTAAGTGAAAAAAGTATAGAAGAAGTAAAAAGTATGCGTGCGCGAGCACAGTTACAGTTAAGTAGATAAATGTTTATTGAGGGATACAGAATTCAGGAGGATAAGACATTGCACAATAAAAAAAATCTGATGTGTCCAACACATGACTTCCTTGCACGTCTATTAAATAAAAATGTTTTCTACGCACTTCCTCTAAACTTATTTGTTTGAAAGAGATAAAATATCAATAATAGTAAGGTTTAGCGATTTCTAGCCAAATATTTCGATATCGCCAAGCTGAGTTCAATTTGAAAGATTTCCTTCTGACACTTTATTTGGCGATATTTCACCAAAAGCCGAGAAACTTGAGATAGTTTGCGAGATTTTGGGGATAGCCACAGTAGTCATTGACCACAGACTTTCAATGAATTGAATGCATCCATACACCTTAATGTATTTAAAGTCATTTGGCTCACCCTATAAATAAATTCTTAGTGTATTGCTGTCAAAAAAGATATTGAAAACAGTTAGATATTATAATATAGTTCTAAATACAAAAGTTCAAAATTCTACGGGTTAAAGTTTTAGAGTTATACAAAATACGAAATAATTTTTGGCGCCAAATTTGGCGATATTTCGGCGAAACTCGTCAATGTCGACGACATTTAGCGAGATATTAAGCATGGACCAACACAGATTATCGCCAAATTTGGCGATATTTCACCAAAACTCGCCAAGAACGATGACAAATGGCGATACTTTGGGCATGGACGAAATGACTGACTATCGCCAAATTTGGCGACATTTCGGCAAAACTCGCCAAAGTCCAGGACAGTCGGCGAGATTTTGGGCATGTACCAAACAATCACTGTCTGCAATTGTATTATATTGAAGATGTCCATAGACATTAAAGTACTGAAATTCTTTTCGGTGGTCCTGTAAATAAACTCTCCAGTAGATTTTAACCAAAAATCGAGATGCACAACTAGATGTTACAACAATCTTATATATGAAATTTCATAATAGTTTTTGAGATTTGAGAGTTAAATATGCACACACGTACACAAAAAAGTCGCCAAGCTTGGCGACTTTTGGCATAGTTCTTGAGGGAGGCACGTGACCGTGGTCGGACCATTACCTAACTTATGTGGTAGGACGGTATTGTGCTTGAAATGGATGAATGCCCCTAAAATTGCCATTGACCGTAATGTATTGGAAATCTTTTGAGTGTTCCTGTAGCAGAACTGTAAATGATAAAGACACCTTTTTTAATGGAGAAATTCATTTTCTAACTCTTTTCAGCATATATCACTTCTGAGTCGTTTGAAATAGCCCAATACCTCTAAAAAACGCTTTGATGAATTTCGGCCCATAGAGCGTAATGTATTTCGAATCTTTTAGGCGGTTCTGTAGATAAACTATCCAGTCGAATGGAACCGAAAGGGGAAGTGAACAACTAGATGTTACAACAATCCTAAATATAAAGTTTCAACATTCTACGCCTAATAGTTTTTGAGATATGCGAGTTTAATGAATTTCGGCCCATTGAGCGTAATGTACTTCGAATGTTTTGGGCGGTCCTATAGATAAACTATCCAGTCGAATGGAACCAAAAGGGGAAGTGCACAACTAGATGTTACAACTATCCAAAATATGAAGTTTCGAAATTCTACGCCTAATAGTTTTTGAGTTAGGCGAGTTTAATGAATTTCGGCCCATAGAGCGTAATGTATTTCGAATCTTTTGGGCGGTCCTGTACATAAACTATACATTCGATTGCAACCAAAAGGGGAGGTGCACAACTAGATCATAGAACAATCCTAAATATCAAATCTCAACATTCTACGACCAATAGTTTTTGAGATATGCGAGTTACATACATACGTACGTACGTACGTACAGACGGCATGGAAAAACTGACCACAATAGACCGGCCGCTGGTCAAAATGAGTTGCAGACGCGTTTATATGATCGTGCATGCTAGCCTACGATGAGATGCATCAAAAAAATTCTTAAAATTAAATTTAGAGGTAGTCAAAATCGGTTTTTTAGTCGAAATTTGGCCCCCAAAATTTTTCGGGATCACATTACTTCCTTATACTACGTACAAGGAAGTAAAAAATAAACAGTTCAATACTCAAGAATTTAATCTTACTTTTACGTAGCATTTAAGTAGATAAATGTTTATTGAGGGATACGGAATTCAGGAGGATAAGACATTGTGCAATAAAAAAATAAACAATTCAATACTTAACAATTTATTCTTACTTTTACGTCGCATTTTTGGGACAATTTTCAATAAAGGGGGTGAGAGATAAAATGACATAGTCATTAATCTCTACTTATTATAAAAGAAGGTGTCTGTGTGTGTGTGTGTGTGTGTGTGTGTGTCTGTCTGCAGCTTTACGGACAAACGGCTACACCTAGAAACACCAAATTTGGTATTCGGGAAGATGTAAATATGTAGTTGTGCACCTCGAAGCGATTTTTTCAAAATTCGACCTAGATTTTTTTTTATTTTATGTTTTATGCGATTTTTGGCATTTTTTCTCACCTAATTCGTAATAACGGCGGAAATTACGCTCGCAGCAAAACGGCATTTGTATCATCGGATAGAGGAGAAAATTTTCTTTTAAAAACAGTTTGTTCTGAATACTTAACCTGATTTACCGATTTTTAGGAATTTTTTTACTAAACATCTGCTTCGCGATTTTTTTTCGTAAAATAATTTTAAAACTGTCGCATCTTGAATTCTATCCGTCATAACTTTTAGATATTTTGACAAATCGTGAAACATTCTTTTCTCCCTCTTTTAAAATAAAAACGAAAAAATTATGTAAATTAGATGATTTTTTACGAATTTTAATGCAGCCTAATGTTTAGAATTTAATAGCATCAACGCGATCTTACGCCATTCATTACATTGCGATCATGGCACGAGAATTTATGTTCGGCTGTTGCCACAGAAAGGATTAGAAAAAAGGGTTTTTTCAACCAATCGAGTTTTTAAATGGGATATCAGAATTTCAATTCGCAAGTGAGGATCTATGACGTCAAATGCTTTAAGATACCCAAAAATTACGCCATAATTTTAACTCATTTATTCCAGCTCTATTTTCAACACAGGGAGACGATATTTTGATTAAAATTTACTGTAGAAATAAACTAAGAAATTCAGGATTATTATTATTAGAAGTGGTATTTTAATCCGGTGCTTATTTAAAAATTGAAATGTTTTCACGGCGCTGAAAATGTTCATTTTAAAAGTTACAAAGTTCGTTTCAAAGCGCGATATATTAAAATTTTTCTATTTATTATTTTTATTTTTGGCATTTAATTTAGCGCAGGTGTTGCCTAACATACGCATGCAGGTTGCGAGTATAGTTTTATTTTAACGTTGAATTACGTTCCTCCATAAAGGTCACTCAAAGTTTTAATGATACCGTTTGAAAACAATTATGCGAAATATCGAAAGTAACTCCGAAATTAATCTACCGGGGTATCCTTTACGGCAGTCAAACAGTGACGTCATAAATTAAAAAAAAAATGTGAAATTTGTAAACTCTGCAACTCTAACGCCCTGTCACAATTAAAATGGGAATAAGTAGCTCCTCGAGATTACACAGTTTGATGTTTTTCAGGAGACAGGACTATGGAGGATATAAAAGATATCGCTATTGGATATTTAAAATGGCACCCCTTGGATATTTTCTCCCCACAGTAAGATGAAATGGTTTACGGCGCTAAATACGCCAATCTTATAAAACTATGTATAAATTAAATATATATGGAGAGTTTCCTTAATGGCAACCATTATGTGAAATGATTATTATTTATGCTAATGCGTAAATTGCAAAGAATCGCCACAGAATCAAAAGATCCCATTGAGGCCAAATAATCTAAGCTGTTTCTTTTAAGGGAGCCTTGAAGAGGGAGAAGCGAGTATAGATAGTATTAATGTACGTAATAGGTAGTATTATTAGATTTGTAAAGATAGTATGAATAAATCGCAATGTACCACGTTAATAAATATTTCATGAAATTAAAAGTGTTTATCCTTTTTCAACGGTTGTCTTACAACCAACTAAACGATAAGTAATTCTAATTTGCGTTAATATATCCCGCAGTCATTTCAACAGAGGGGATTACTTGAACTTTTTTAAAAATGAAATTCTGTTTTGTCACATGCAGATATGATTTTAGTAGTAAAATATTCCCTTCTTCCCGTATGAAGAGCCGGTGCGCAGCTATTTTAAAAACATCTCTTGAAAATAGCATAAATGAATTCAGAAGACCTCAAAACGTGTCAATACACCAAAATCTCGAAGTCGAATTTTTTTCATGATTGCAATACTTTCCTTATATGGTACATTTTCGGAAAGAAATAAATGGTGCTCCATTTCATGTAGTGTCTTAGGTATTTAATGCTACAACTTGAGCCTAAAAAACAGTATGATGTAGAAATAAGACATTTTGAAAGCCAGGAGTTCTCTGCAAACCATTAAGCTTTCCACTTTTTTGATAGTGAATGACACTGACGTAGTTTTTTGAGTCATTATACTGCAATGATCAGGTTAGTACTCATGACACAAACTTTACATTAAGAGTCAAATAATTTTGCTTTTTTTTTTTTTTTTTTTTTTTTTTTTTTTTTTTTTTTAATTCCACATCACAAATAATTTCGAATTCCACATGTAAGGAAAATTTTCGTTTCCTACCGTGCGAAGAACGGGCACGCAGCTAGTAAATCATAAAATATTTCTTCTATAACAATGGAAAAAATATTGTACTAAAACGGATGAAATTTGAGAGTTATTTTCAACTCTTGAAAACAAAAAGTAAATAGTGCAATAAGTATAATTAATAAAATAGATAAAAGGGCTTACTTTTTCCCCCTTTTATCAAAACAACTCCACAGCCACTGGTATCACTGGGGACTGAATCAGTATTTAGCGGTAGAGTCTGTGTGTACGTCCGAAACAAAGTTCATTGGAAGGATTGGAAATTGCAAATCTATGTGTTCACTACTAAAAAAAAAAAAAAAAAAAAAAAAAACCTCGGACACTAGACATTAGCAGGGCTTGACTGTCAAGAAACATTTGACGGTCAAAAACTGAAGCGGCCGACTTTGATTTTCAAAAGGTCTTTCCAATAAGTAAGAAGAAGCATCATTTTTAATTTAAACAAAACATTCTCCCTTTCAAAGTGCAACTATAATGGATGTCTTCTCCTTAACGAATTCCTGACAAAAAACCCCAAATGATCAGTACATTGTAGTTTTTTCTCCAGACTAATACTTTATCTTTATTTAAAATTTACGGATTTGACAAGAAAATTACGAAAACTACTTACCTGTACTCATACACAAAGCAAGTTAGTATTTCACTGCAAGATACAGATATTCGGCTGGTAAAATTCATTTAACTTAACCAAACTTGATGCACAGACATCATTTATTTAGCTTAGCTCTTTGTAATCCATTCTTTGCAGCTCATTCAATAATCCCTCCAACCCTCTTGGACATCTCCCGTTTTCTTCGTCGGATATTTTCCCCCCAACCAGGTAGCGAAAGATAATCAACAGACTTGAAATATAAAACATCATGTGACATACAAAAATTTTTAAAGCTCCATTCTCTCACAAAGTCAACATGCTTGCTGGAAAAACTGGTCCTAGTCTATTTAAGTGAACACAGATGTGACTAATATTTGAGTTAACAGGAGATAAAAAGGGCCGCGTTCGGCATTTAAATCACTCCAATTTTTCACAGAATCTTAATGGTCATTTAGTGATGACATGTTCTTAAGTTTTGTTTGTAGGTCCAGAAAAACGATCATTTTATGCCTTGTTAAAAAAGCCGCTTTTCTTGCGAGGCTTGAAATACATTACAAGAAACTCATTGCACTGCACATTTTCTATTTTCTGTAACCTCTCTTCCCGCGGCACTTTCTTTAATGTTAGCGACCTGTTAAATTTACAGCATTCTGAGTTCAATGTTCGTGTTTTTCCTTGACTTGGACAGAAAATTTTAAATTTTTAAGAGTCCAGTACGTTATTTTTATTTATTTTTTATTTTATCTTTTATTTTTATTTTATTATTACCCTCCGCTAAAGAGGGTAATAGTTTTTGGCAGACGAAAAAAGTCGTGGATGATAATTGATAGTAAATAAAATCTTACAGATCTCACGGAAATTTGAAACACACCAAGATCCGACACATGATTGGAATAATGGATACTTGAAAAATTTCAAAGTAACTTTCAAAGAGTCTATTGTGGTCAGTTTTTCCATGCCGTCTGTACGTACGTACGTATGTATGTAACTCGCATATCTCAAAAACTATTGGTCGTAGAATGTTGAGATTTGATATTTAGGATTGTTCTATGATCTAGTTGTGCACCTCCCCTTTTGGTCGCAATCGAGTGTATAGTTTATGTACAGGACCGCCCAAAACATTCGAAATACATTACGCTCAATGGGCCGAAATTCATTAAACTCGCATATCTCAAAAACTATTAGGCGTAGAATGTTGAAACTTTATATTTAGGATTGTTGTAACATCTAGTTGTGCACCTCCCGTTTCGGTTCCATTCGACTGGATAGTTTATCAACAGAATGGCCTAACAGATTCGAAATACATTAAGCTCTATGGGCCGACATTCATCAAAGCGTTTTTTAGAGGTTTTGGGCTATTTCAAACGACGCAGGAGTGATATATGCTGTAAAGAGTTAGAAAATGAATTTCTCCATTAAAAAAGTGTCTTTATCATTTACAGTTCTGCTACAGGAACACTCAAAAGATTTCCAATACATTACGGTCAATGGCAATTTTAGGGGCATTCATCCATTTCAAGCACAATACCGTCCTACCACATAAGTTAGGTAATGGTCCGACCACGGTCACGTGCCTCCCTCAAGAACTATGCCAAAAGTCGCCAAGCTTGGCGACTTTTGGTGTACGTGTGTGCATATTTAACTCTCAAATCTGAAAAACTGGAAGAACGGTTGGTTTCTCCCCGTTTGATTTACATGCAAATACATCCTGTACATGGCTGCCAATACAAATTAAAAGGTTCTGTCAAAAAACCTCTTTAGCGGAGGGGAAACTAATTTCAGCTGAAGGCTGAATATTTTCATTAGTCTAAAGAAAGGGCTGCTTTATTTTTTTTTGGGGGGGGGAGGGGGTAAATATTTTTAGAAAAGTAATGTGGAAAAGACATTTAATAATTTGAGGAGCTGGAACGACTTTTAGCGTGATTTCATTAACCAAAAGCTCGGCATAAGCGGGGGACAGGTGTCGATACAAACAAAAATTGGGTCCGTTTTGTGGCCCTTTCACAAAATTGCAATCGATTTAAACGGAACCCCTTCACAAAAATACAGTCGATTAAAACTGCCCTTTATTGGCATTTTACTCTACATTTTAATGTGTTTTATCAATTAACAAAAAAAGTGACTTTTATTGAAATTTGGTTTGAAAATTCACAAAAATAAGTGCTGAAATTCACAAAATTAAGCATTGAAATTCACAAAAATGTGCAGTTTTTACAAAAATGGGACCCTGGAAAATATTCCTGGATCGACCCCTGATACATTATGTAAGTTTTTGAGTTGACGTTTTCACGAAAATAAAGGGGGGGGGGGCATGTAAGTTAGGTGAATGTACATATATTATGTACTATAGAAAACTAATATTCTGATATATATTCTTAGCTAGACTTTTAAACGAATTTTTTGAAATGCTAGAAAATAGAATTATATGCACATCAGCAGATCGTTATAAACAATAGCTGTGAACGTTCCCCTTCTGTGCCGAACGTTGCTTCTCCCTATGGTCTCGGGAGCAACGCTGTTAGTAGGAAGTAATGAGGTAGGAAGTGATAGGAAGGTTAGTAGGAAGTAGGTTAGTAGGAAGTGATTTGTTGCTATATTTTTCTAATGCATGAAAATCTAAAAGGGTTAAAGGTATCGAAATACTGACTTAGATAGTACTGCGACTAGAGTTTACGTCTCTCACGACGAACCAACTAGAATGGTCCTCTTCCATGGAACCATAATTCATTTTGGAGCCCCCTACCAAGTCTGGGGCACGTGCCCCTAGTTGACCCTGGCAGCAGATATAAATCATAAAATCGCAAACCGTTTTTTGTTCTCTTAAACTGTGTTGCATTTGAATTCGCAATTCGTTGTCTGTCAAGTCCAAGTAAGTTGGGCACGATCATAAAAGTGTATTGTCTCTCTGCTACTGACCTTCAAACACCAAAATTAGGTTCACTAAAATGTAAATGAGAAACTCGCCCCAACCTGCTACAGGGCGGCAACTAAAGGGGGGCGGGTAATCGAGGACAAGCACCGGGAGACATTCTAAAAAAAAAAGGAATGCCAAAATCAGTTATAGTTTCTTGGGATGGGGCGATTCTCCATGCGAGGGGGCACACGACACTAATTATGGTTTGCCCCGGGTGACATAAACTCTAATTGCGGTATTGCCTGTGAAAATTACCTCCTTTTGCCCACTATTTGCAGCAACAGGTCTTTTTTTCTAACACTAAACAATTGATTTCAGACAAGTTTAAAATCGCTGCCCCTTGATTTTTGCGTTCCTGAGAAATTAACTAGCTTGGCCATTTGGTAGAATTTGCCATCGTTCCTGTTGGGTTGAAAAGCTTCTGTGACTCTATTCTTTTGTTAATTTTTGCAGGATATTTTTTTTTAAGAATCTGATAGTATATTTGGGTTATAAATACATGATCTGTGTTCAAAATCATAACTTTGCCCCTGACTTTTTAGACTAGGGGGGCAATTTTTACAACTGCAGGGGCAATTGCCCCCCCTTGCCCCCCCCAGATTACGCCTATGCAAGTAGTCTGTTCAACGAAGGAGACATTTCTCAAAAGCCTGAGCCTGCCCGAGCCCGTACGTAATCGTGAATGACAGAGCCCGGACCCGGGCTCGTACCGAGCCAGCCTCATCTCTACCCTACATACAGGAAAAACATCCCACTTGGTGAAATAGCTCTGATTTTTGAGATTCAAGCCTCAGGCCAATCCTTTTACGGAAAACGATAATGTTGGGTCTTTTACTAGGACACGCCATTGGTCTGGTAAAGAAGTTCCAATGGCATCTTCTTTCGTAGAAAAGACACGGGTCCGAGATTTTGCGGGAAGAGGCTGTAACAAGAATAATCCTCCTCGCCCTCTCTTCCCTACTCCAGCTCTATCTCTTTCAGATAATCTGCAGAGCCAAGAGGTAATTGCCCACTTAAAAAGATGCTCGTTCAATCGCTTTTCCTTTTTATAAACCTTCGTTTACTGAGCGTCGCGTTCCGTTTCTGTTTGCCGGTGGAATGGCATCGTGTTCTGGTCTTGCGGGCAATCGTTTTTAAACGGATTTGTGTTTATTACCTTGGGACGCTTTGCTCTTTCTTTAGTTCATTTTCCTTTTCGGGTTATTCCCACTTTCAACAAAATGGGCACTTTATTTGGTAACATTTCCCAAACAAGGTGGAACGGGGTTTATTATTTCGTTGCCTGTCTGCCCGTCCGTGCTCTATCAAGGCCCCGGTTCCCTAATGGGCCCATAAGGCGCTGGCCTACACCCAATAAAAAATCTGGGGCTAGAGGCGAGAGCCAGATACCCCACTAGCCTAAATCGGATTTAGCAACGCCTTGAATACTTCTAACTTGGACCGTGGTAGCCCAGTGGTTAAGGCGTTGGACTCGTAACCGGAAAGTTGCGGTTCGATACCGGCGTACCACTCAAGACCACCGTGTACATGCGGTGTACGTGCACGTTCAATCCGTGGTTCCGAAAGTCCTCTCGGCGGTCGCTAGCCGTTTCCGAGGGGTGCCAATATTCAGAAGTCCCCCACCTTCTGATGAGGTTCAAATTGTGGCGGGAAATTCCGGGAAGGGCGTATAGGTAGCTCTAAGCGACCCATTCAGTGACGCGAGCTGTCCTCTCCTGGTAAATAAATAAATAAATACTTCTAAGTTCTACAAGGTGAAGGCACCTCGTTTCTAAGCGTGACACGATGGCAGAAAGACAATATATAACTTCATTAACAAGCTTCTGAAAAACCAGATGCATGTTTTTAAGGATTTAAAATAAGGTTCTCCCTCGAAAACAACGTCTATATCCTAGTTCTTCAACAGGAGCACCCGAAAGAATTCCAATACAGAAAGGGTCTGTCGCAAAGGAGAGCCATTTCATCCACGGTAAACGCACTTCAGTATATAATAGACGTTCATAGCAGTTTACTTTTCGTTCAAAAGAAAGCAATAATCAGGAACGGACTGGCTTCTTTGGGGGGCCCTCTGCTAGATATTGAAAAGGGGGCCCTTACTGGGGAATTTCCAGGGAATAGAACATGAGACTATGTAATATTTCAAAATTGGGCTTACGTGATGAAGAACCGCAATTCACTATTTTAAAGCGTTTGGGGGTTTACTCTTCGGGGGCCCACTCGAGCCGCGGGGTTTCTGGGGCCCTCCGCTACGCCCCTGCGTAAAGGCGTAAGATTACGGGGATATAAATAATCAAATTAGTCTAATTATAAAATAGTATATCCATTTTGAGTTTCTAGGGGCCCCTTTGGCTAGGGACCCTCGGCAATCGCCGACCATCCGGCCTGGCAATAACATTTAAAGTTCTTTATTTCCAATACGTAAAGAACGGTAGAGCGTTAGCACCTTTTTAGGATACCCTATATACAGGGTGTACCAAAGAGGTGGTAACGGGCTTTCATTCTTTACCTATTAGAGATGAGTCGGCAGTATCAGCTGAAAAAAAAAATGTACAAATTGAGGTCGGAACTAAGACTCCATTAAGATAAAATTTCCTCTCGTCCATTTTCATTAAGTGACGCTTTTTGAATTTCTGTACACCCCCTCCCCGCACAAAAAAAAAAACCAATGAGTAAAATGGGTCCCCTACACTCATGAGGTGACACACAAAATTTGACAATTATATCTTAAAAAGTGTCAGAAATAGGAAGGTCAATAGAACGCTGACTGAAACCGGTTTTCCATGGCTCTCGAAGGGGAAAAAAAATCACGTCGAAGGATCATATTTCAGGGGTCTTACAGAAATGACGAGAGAAAATCTCTTTTTTTACCCATTCTAGCCATAAACGTTCACGTTCAAAATCATGTAAAGTCCCCGATACTCTTTCTCGAAAGATATCCCTGAGCCGTGTGTAGGATGAAGGGCTGAAATTGGGTACATCACCTCACGAGTGTATAGTAGGGTGGAGCGAACTAAACTTTATTCCAAAATTCACACTGCCTGAGTCATTAAAGGGTGCGAAACTGATAAGAACAAATTGTTTCCAAATTTCAGCTCCAAATAGTGTGATCCTCAGGTTCCACAACTCCAGCGAATCTATTTCTAGCTTATTTTCACTAAAATAATAATGTTTAATTAATTATCTGAATAATGAGTCATGTTTTCATTATTAAATTGCTTTATTAATACGTTATTATCCCATGTCAGTGATCGAAATCGTAGATTTAGAAGCAAAAGTCGACTTAGGGTATGATTCAGAAATGGAATATGCCTCAGAAAAGGATGACGATTTTGTTAGTCAGGAAGCCAAATTTCGGAAAACGACTGACGATGAGACTCCCTCAATCTCCAAGACAGACCCTATGCCCGACCTAGCCGTTGTTCTTGATAGAGCAGGTGTATCGGAGTATTAATTATTGAATTATTTAACTGAACGTTATTATTTCAATAGAAATTCATAAAAGACTAAAAAAAGACACTTTTCGGGACACCCTGTATATAATTCGGTTAGACAACCCTCCAGTTTCCCCTCTCCCCGTTCACCCTCGAAAATCAGCAATGCTTTAACCATTTCTTGCTCGAGAAAACCAGCAAAGAAGTTAAAAAAAAAAGAGACAACCATTACATCTCTACCAACTACATCCACCTCCATGCCGTAGCCTCACGAGAAATCCAGGTCATAAATCTTGAGAGTGTTTACACGAAACCGAGGAGAAAAAAGAAAGAAAAAACATTAAAATAACGACACAAAAAAGGGCAACATTCCTACTACAGTCATTTGGACACAATTCGTATCCCGCTATCCTATTATCCTTAGGATTTTCCCGGCCTTAAAATGACATAATTCTTTCTCTTTCTCCGGATTGGATTGGTCGGGATTTTGGGGTAAAGGGGGGGGGAGGGATACTCAATGGCTCGCCACTGAAAAAATAAATATCGCAGAACAAGTGTCATTCTACACTTCAGACTACTTTTGTAGCACTCCAGGTTTGACTTCGAGATGATCCAACAAGGTGCCCTATAGATGTTGCGAAGAACTTCACGGGCAGGTGCTGTGATGTAGATCACATATTAAATATTAATTCTCATTCATACTTTCTATACCTTAAATTTAATCTATTCAAAATCCTGCATTCTAACTTGATTTCTGTTCTCTTTTTCCCCTTACTTTGGCTTTCAATTTGCTTCGCTTCTTCCCGCATCCAACAGGCTTCTAATTGTTACTTTCCGAACATGTACCATGTAAGGAAAGTATTGTCATCATGAAAAAATTCGAATTCGAGATTTTGGTGTATTGACACGTTTTGAGGTCTTCTGAATTCATTGATGCTATTTTTATGAGATGTATGTATGTATGTGTGTGTGTGTGTGTGTGTGTGTATGTGTGTTTGTGTGTATGTGAGTGAACACGATAGCTCCTGAACAGGGCATGCGATTAAGCTCAAATTGGGTATATATGTTATAGACCACCGTCGCAAGACCGGTATTGATTTGGGTGTGTATAGGACTTTCAGTTTTTCTACAGGGCTACGACAAAGATTTCTTTTACATTATGGCCTATGGAGGAAAATTTTCGAAAGTGCGCTAGCGTTTAAACGATACATTCGATTGAGCTCAAATTGGGTATACATGTTATAAAACACCATTGTAAGACCGGTATTGATTTTGATGTTTATAGGACTTATAGTTTTTCTACAGGGCTACGACAAAGATTTCTTTTACATGATGGCCTATATGGGGAGAAATTCTTGAAAGTGCGCTAGCGTTTAAACGGTACATTCGATCGAGCTTCCATTTGGTATATATGTTTGAATGATTCATCGATTAAAATTTATTTAAATGCTTGGTGATGATCTTAATCGTAAGTGTTCGGAAAGTCGAGTGGAGTCACTCCAGATTTTTTATTTTTCCTGGTATGTGAGTTGCCTTTCAGAGCTCAAAATAAAGAAAACTACGGCAGCTCGCAATCGCAACGAATTTTTGATTTCCCGTCTTTTTTGCACCTTGCTGGCATAAATTATGTTGGATGCCCTGCATCCCCTTTAAAATGACTTGGCAGCGTTTTCATTACTTTCATTTTATTGGTTTAAATTTTAAGGCTGCTCTGGAATCGACTCTGTTTCGGCCAAGTTTTTGTTCTCGCTAATATGAAGTTTGGTGTTTTTGTAATGTTTAGTTCACTTCACTCCCTACTAGCAATTTTGCTCGGACCGTCATCGGCTGGCTACGTGGCCGTTGGTAGCCCGAGCAAAATTGCTAGTAGGGCTGTTATCGCTTGTTAAGAAAGGAAGTGTTTTTAATAATGTTATGTGAGGACGGAAAAGTCGTTTTCATTAAACTTGTAATAATCACTTCGGAACCCGCGCTGAATGAATAGTGAACTTTCCGAACATGAGCGGAACCGCACAGCTGGCTGTGTCAAAGAATGGACTCGAAGTTCTTTAGCACGCGATGCGCGATTCGATCGATCGGCCTGTAGCTAGTAGTTAACACGAGAGATGGCAATGGGTGTACTTTTCCAGCGTTGGGTACTAAATAAAGTTGTTCTTCAATACAGATGTGAAAATGATAGCGAGTTTAAAAGTTAAAGACGCTCCGAGTGGTATAAACGTTGTGATCTTTTTCCTGTTCATATGACCTATGTACATTCAGATGTCGGGTGGTTCATAGGTAAAAAATGTAAAGATGACTGTGACTGCTTGAAATGTGCACTAAACGTAACTATACTAATATTTGTATTGGACGTCTGTGTTACATTAATTTAGGCTAAAAATATAATCATCTAAATTAAGAAATAAATAAACATATTTTGTACAACTCATTAAGGTAACAGACACAACATGCAATAAAAATACTTATCCCAAACAAATTTGCTTTTTCAGTCAAATAACAAAAATTCAAGATGTATGTTTACATTTCTTTTTTGACCATGTGGTAAACAGGTGTTGATATTCTCCAATTTCAATTTTCCTCTTTAAAAAGTTGAAAATAATGTATAGTAACAGACATCTCCGAACAGCTATCATTAATGATCAAAAATCTTGTATTTTTCTTAAAACTTTATAAAAGCCTTTTCATAGTGTAAGTTAAACTTTATTACACGATGCTAAAGCATGTCTGGTCAGAACATATAGTTTTGGGGCATTCATGCTGCATAACACGTTCTATGTTCTATGATTCGGTCAGCTGTATCTCTGTATCATCTCTACTCATTTCTTTTTTTTAATTAAATAGTGTGGTTTTTATTTAATCTACTGTTTTAGTACTGTAAACTTCCCGATAAAATCCATGATAAAAAAAAAGAAAAATCACTTAAATTTTCTTATAACTTGAAAAAAAAAATATTTTACACACGGACAAGCAAATAGCGCCGAATTTTCAAAATGACTCAGTCAGATGCGCTTGTGACTGTAGCGCCCGCAGATGCTTGCTTGTCTGCAGTGTAACAGTCCAGGCCGTGAAAGGAGTTTTACAGGCAAATGAACATCTTGGTCGTTCAAATCTAGATGCATTATTGTTTTCAATTTACAAGATATTCTTTCCGGTGTTGCCAGGATCTGTAGCTAGATTCGAAGAATTTTCACTGTACTGGGGAGGATAAGGGGTGGGGAGGGGGCGAGGATGACATTTTTTATATTCTTTTATTTAACCTACGCAGACATGTAAGTCGTTAATTTTAATGTTAAATATCTTGATAACTATTTCACTCAGAGAAAGGATTTTTTCAATTTACCTTCTTTAGACAAAGACCCATTTTTTTTTCTAAATAAAAGAGATATTAAAGAAGGGACCGTATAAAAATAAATTTCGTATTTTAATATGTATATAGCCACTAGTAAAAAAATTTGGCCTATCTGAAAGCCACTCATTATAGGACGAGCAGACCAGGGAATGGCTTAAAAAAACATTCTATCACACCTTGGGTCCGGGTTTGAATCCCGGCTTGAATATGCACGTTACCTTATCCGTCTCTTCATAGGGGGCCACCCACTTTGTACCCCCCCCACCCAATAAAAAAATCTCCTCAAAACCTTCGGGAAGCATGCCTAATCGGCAAGTGACAATCCATTGAAAAAAAAATTATACATATTTATGTGACGAACTTTTCTAATTGAAAGTATATTTCGATCCCTCGCGGTTTAAAGGGTCTTGTACCCTTTTAAAAGTTAAGTCAAAAAAGTGGCTTCATGCATGGGATCCCGCAGTTACATAAATAGTATTGTAGCCTTATTTGGGATCCATATTATAAAAAGAAAATGAAAATTCTTGAGCGGCTGTAGACTCAGTTTGCACGTTATTTATATTACAAAAGTAATCCTATTTACATTCCGAATATTTCTTCATCTTACTTGAGAAGTGTTTTCGGTCTTCCTAGTTTAAGTTATCGTCGTGATCTATTTCGTTTATTATTTTTTTATAAAGTTGTCAATAATAAGGTAGACTGTAGTGATATTCTTCAGAGTATTTGTGTCAATGTACCGAACAGGTCTCTTCGTATTAGTCATTTATTAATATGTATCCAATTATGAAATATAATTGTATTTACTTTTCGTTGTATAAATTTTATAAAATTTATAATAAGTTTTCTTTGGATTTGGAAATTTTTAACATGTCTTTTAAAGTCTTGCAAAAAATATGTTTCCATAAGTGTTTGAATTTTTTCAGTCATAACTGCTATTTATTTTATTTCTGTATTTTATTTTATTTTTAATTTTATCTTATGTAATTTGTCCTTTTATATGCATTACTGTAAATGGATTTTAATCTGTAGTGTGCATTTCTTTTACAAATAAATAAAAATAAATAAATAAATAGTAAAAAGTAATATGTTTACAAGTAAAAAATTTTGCATATCCATATACAATAGGTGTTTACTTTAATGTCTTCAAAAGTTTTAAAAGTTTATTAGAAGATTTAATGAACAGATTGAAAGCAACTATTTTCTACATGGGGTTCCCTGATGCGTAGCCTACCACACATAAAAATCATTTTACAAGTTCAGTATTTTTTTTTACATATACTCTGATTATGCGTAATTAAATGACCTATTTTTATACCCGACGTTCTATAATTTTCTACAGATGATTAAATGGGTTAATGAGTGAAAAAAATAATTATTATTTTTCTGCAGATAGGTACATGACATGGAAATGATACAATAGGTCATTTTAATTATGTATTATCAGAGTATGTAAAAAAAATATGGAGTTTGTGAAATGATTTTTATGTGTGTTAGGCTGAGCGCAGCAAACCAAAGTTGCTTGAACAAAAGTTGCTTTCAAATAATGAATAAATAAATCCTTCCTAATTAACTTAGAAAACATTTATCTGAACAGAAAAGACCATTGTATGTACTGATATGCAAAATTCATTACATATACATATATATGTATTATATACATATATCAGCTTAATGCTTTTGGTCTCTTCGTCTCCATTTTTGTCTTCATAATTACTTTTTAACAGGGTATGTCTTCAGGATAATTTTTTAACAGGATATCCCCGTGGTTACATATTAAGCTTTCTTTGTGCTAAAGTAACTACATTGAAATCCTGTTATTTTGTTTTCATCTTGGTATTAAGTATTCGGTTCGTGGGGCCTGACGAGCATAGCCGATGCTTGCTACCCATTGTTTTACTCCATCCAATTCCATTTTATTTTTCATTTTTACCACTGTTTGGATTTCTATTTACTGGATATATCTACGCATGCCTGCTTTGGATACGATTTTGTGTTCATTGAATATTTGGACTATGAAACTTCTGTAGAATGATTCAATTATTCGTAAGTTTAGCCATTTTACTATTATATATAGAGAGATAGATAGATAGATAGATAAATAGATTTATATAGTGCAGGAAAAATGAAGGAAAATCTAAAAAATACTTTCTAAAATCAGTATCTTGAAAACGGATGATCTGAATGAGAAATCTCACAAAGCTAAAGTTGTAAAGCATCCACTTACGCATTCAGTGAGTTATTTTGGTCACGAGAGTCAATACAAATATGAAATTCTTCATATTCTGTCTTATCCTCGGCGTAGACTTTTTTTTTCCTTATCCGCAAAATTTATTTTCTAGGTAACAAATAGTCCCTGTTATGCCCATCAATGGTCATATCTATTAACTTACACCATTTTGTTAAACTGTTACGTTTGTTGATAATATACGCACATAATGTATTTAGGTACGTATAATAGGCCTAGTGAACACTTCAACAAATCAAAATGCTTTCGAATGGCAACAAAATAATCATTAACCCTTTGAGGCGCAACTCTTTCCCAATGCTGTAAAAAAGGGCAGCCGTTGCCATCGCTCGACTGAACGACCCGCAAGAGGGCGGACGATCGAAACGTTCATCACGTGCCACAGATCGAGAGACCCCTTTTTTTGACGACAGCTAGCTGTGTGCTGCACATCTTGCTCGTAGTTAAGTCGAGCGATGGCAACGGCTGCCCTTTTTTCGGCATTGGGCCATCTATCCAGCTGTTCTCGCATTCTTCCATTTTTCAGCAAATGTCAGTGCTGTTTAAAAATAATCGTGACCCTTTTTTGACGGGAAATGACGTGCTCAAAAGTAAAGGATTCTGGTGGAGCTCTGTCACCCGCAACACTTTTTACAGAAATCCAATCTATTCTTCGTGACTGGTAACAGTCAAAACATCAGAGTTGGGTGTTCCCAGAGCGGGAACACTGCGCGTTAAAGGGTTAAAATGGATGTAGCATATTGGGAATTTCTCAAGCCCAGGCCTATAATATTTAATGAGGGTCTGTTTTCATCTCTCGTACTACAATGCCAAGAAGTTAAACTAGACAGCGTCTCCAACCAGAGCATCCCAATTTAAAAAACAACCCCGAATAATCAGGTTAGAAACAAACACCGACACTTCAAAGAGGAAAAAAAAAAAAGCAAAATTTGATAGATATCTTTAAAATTCCTGCCGCCTAAACTCTCCACGAAATTTATTTCCACGAGCCCATGTTCGAATTCCGACAGTAACAGCACAAAGAAAAAAAAAAACCTCTTGTTTCCAGAATACGCACGGAAAAGAACCATTCTCTCTTGTTTTCCCCGACCCCTCTTCAACCTTTTCCGCCCCCCACCCCCCCATCTCCTCGGAAACAAAATAACGCAAAAGACTTTTGTTCCTGGAGTTTTTATTAAGAAAAATGGGTTCGGAAAAAACCCAAAGTATTTTTTTTTTTTTTTACCTGGGTCTTCAAATATTTTTCTCTCGTGCATTTTTTTTTTTTTTTTTTTTTTGGACCTATCACTGATATTTATTCATGTGAAAACCACACGAAAATTGATTCTTGGGCGGTTGCCAGCAGAAAGAAAGAAATAAAACACGAAAAATAAAAATAAAAAAGATCGCGAGTTAAGTGAGCTTTATGTATTGCGGTCGCAGTTTTGCCCATATTTTAGCGACAAGAGAAAACAAGAGCGCATGAAAAGTGGGGAAAATTGTCTCTCGTGCCGGGGTCATTAATGAAATGTGCTATATATATATATATATATATGGATATATATTCGTTCGCTAAGGAAAGGGGGGGGGGTAAGACAAATCAAAAGTGACGGAGCAGCACCGCTTTGCGTTTCCTTTTTAAAACAAATGGCTCGCTGCTCGTCCAAGTTCGTCACATTCTTGGAATGGGGAAGCGATGAATATGTTTGGAGGAGGGGGGGGGGGAGAAAGACACATTGTTTCCATTTGGTTGCATTACGCTTCACGGAATGTTTGGCGCTGGGAAGAAACGGACATTCATTGCCTGTAATAGTAATGAATGTCGGACATAAAAATGAATTATCGAGAATACAAGTGCGGTTTGAAAATAAAAGTATAAATAAATGAAAACCGCCTCCAACATAACGAGGAATGATTCGTATTATAAAATAGTAGGATTTTGCAATTCAACTACCCAGAATATATCCAAGGACTGATTTCTTGCAGGGCTTTCGGGGCAAGCGCCCGAGGCCCCCAAGAAAAAGCCCCCCCCCCCCCAAATTCATCGTTTAAAAATTCTCGTTTAAGGGAACAAAGGACTTTAAAATTGAAAACTGTCATTTCTTAATTTTTACTCTCAAAGTATACGTAAAGTTGTTTAAAACAAAGGTTTAAATTTTCATTAATACTAAAATTAAAAAATTATATCTTTTATAAAAAATATATTAATATCTTTGCGCATTTTGAGAAAAAATGCGCATTCAACATTTTTTTTTTCAAAATATTCCATGCGCATTCCAAATGAATAAAAAGCTGTAATTTTTTATAGTACACTTGTAATGCATGTATGAACATCATAACTGTGCATTGCATTTTCAAACAGAGGTTATTTAATAGAGATATAGGAATATAAATATAACAATAGGATGGGAATTTAAAAAAAAAGCTACATCTCATGAATTTATTTTTTCTATAAAGCTTACCCTTGTCACACATAAAAATGAATGCACAGATATGTTTATACATATATTGCAAGTGTATATTTAAAAAATTATAACTTTTTATTAATTTGGAATGCGCATGGAATATTTTGAGTTAATAAAAACAAACAGGCGGCGTATTTTTTTTTTTAAATATCAGTTTTTCATTTAAAGAATTATTATTATTTTAATTTTTAGTTTCAATATAGGTGCAAACTATTATGCAATGCAACTATGATTTTGTGTTACACAACTTTACATTCGATTACAACTAAAAATTCAAAATTGAATATTTTATATATACTTAATGAAAAGTTGACTCTGATACTATTTCATAATTTTTAGCTAAACGGTATTGTCTCAGGCAATTGTTCAGCGCGAACTGATCATTTAATCATGGCATATATGCAGCAATTTTTGCTGATCGCGAGAAAACTATAGAACTGATTTTCAATGGGAACCTATAAATCGAAATAGCTTTATAATTGGAGCAAAGTGAATATCTATCGCACAAAAAATAAATGCTCTGATATAAACATTAGGAAAAGAAATACGAAAATATTTTGGAGCATGTTATACTTGAAAGATATGGAATGGAATGAATGGCTGAAAATTGAATGATGTAATTGAAATATTTATTATCTTACAAAATTTTATCATCAAACTATGACATTTCAGTCTGCATCTTGACTCAATAATCATTTTTTTTTTTTTTTTTTTTTTTTGCTTTTATAACATCCTTCTTTCTAGGAGTGATGTGAAACTTGCTTTATAGGCTATAAAAAAGTTTTCCTAAGAGGGGCCCCCAATGAAGCTTTTGTCCTGGGTCCCTGTCTCTGCAAATCGGTCCCTGGTGTGCTCTTAGATTTCATTCATCCTAAAATGAAGGCTCTACTCATTAAATAATCCAATATTGCACTTTGCTGCATGTCAATCGGTTCATTTTACCGCAAACTTTGAATCTTCTTTTAAAGTTCACATCCTTCTATATAGTTACGCTGATGCCTGACTCGCTGAGTCTGGAACCATTCTGGTTTAGCCGCTCCAAGATAAAATTTTGACTACCATGACTCTAACAAGATTACAAAGTTAAGCACAAAAAACACGTCATAAAATCCACACCGTTTGCACGATCGGCTTGAAATTTCTCATAATCCTGTATAAAAATATAGTAAACAATCTGCGCTCCTTTAAAAAACCTGGGAATCCCTCGGTTCCCCAATTTTGAAGCGATTTTTCCATCTTTTCAGCTCCATTTTATTTCCGAGATTCAAAAAAGTGAATCATTTGCGTAACAAAATGACCTGTTTCGAGTGAAAGTGACGTCCTACAATTGGGATTCCAATTCGTTTAAAATAGTTTTTCTGGATTACATACTTTAATTTTTTATTTCACAGATAAATCGTCTGCATGGATATAAGAATGGCTGTGTACGCAAAACGAGATCGTTCGAACGCGAAACGTTTCCAGAAGAGCATGAAATTCCATTTGGGTGTATAATAAAAATTGAATAGGAAGTTATTACTTCCGAACATGTAACATGTAAGGAAAGTATTGTCATCCTGAAAAAATTCGACTTCGAGATTTTGGTGTATGGACACGTTTTGAGGTCATCTGAATACGTTGATGCTATTTTTACGAGATGTACGTATGCATGCATGTGTGTGTGTATGTGAGTGAACACGATGCTCCTAAACGGGGCGTTCGATGGAACTCCAACTGGGCATATAGGTTATAAACCACCGTCGCAAGATCGGTATTGATTTGGATGTATATAGGACTTATAGTTTTTCTACAGGGCTACGACAAAGATTTCTTTTACGTTATGGCATAGGGTTGGTGGTGGTGGGGGAATTCTTGAAAGTGCGCTAGCGTTTAAACGGCGCATTCGATGGAGCTTCCATTGGGTGTATATGTTTGAATGATTCATCGATTAAAATTTATTGAAATGCTTGGTTATAATCTTAATCGTAAGTGTTCGGAAAGTCGAGTGGAGTCATTCCAGATATTTTTATTTTAGGTGGACGAAGATGAACTATAGTGAGTGTAGGTCTATTTTCGTCCAATGATTTTTCTAGCGCCCTTTGTCACTGCCTCCACAACGGACTTCCAGTTCTTAAGAATCGAAACAAACAACAAAGGAATCCCCCCACCCCCACACAACCCCTCATTCGAGTTTTAAAACAAACACTACGTACCCTGAAACAACTCCAAATCCGCGATCACTCATCTCTGGGGGAGGCCGGGGGGGGTGCCGATGAGGGAATAAGTGCCTTCCCCCCCCCGCCACTCATTTCGAAAGAACATCCCCGTTTTCCTTTCGGAAATCGCCCCCGCTGCCACTGGAGGAATTGTTTCAAAGAACAACTTGACTACAATAAAACTTGGTTCCCCGCCATTATGAATAAAGGAGTGATTGGGAACGAATTCTATGTGTTGTTCGTTCCCCGCCTGCAGCAACGCCCAAAAGCTTTGCTTTATGGAAGGGCTACTGCTACAATGAACTGACATACCGGGTGGTTTCAGTTACCGGGTTCAGTTACCGGGTGATTCAGATGTTAAGGCGATTATTTTTTAAACCGTAAAGGATCGAAACATACTCCCAGTTAGAAAAGTTCGTGAGGATTAAGAATTCAAAAAAATCGATTTTTCAATTTTAGTTTCATTCGAAACCCTAGTTACTTCTGAGCATTTTGACCCCAATTTCATGCAACAAATCCAATTAGAACCGGAGATACACCTAAAAACGTTTTGTGAAAGCTTTCTATTGAAACGCAATAGAGTCACTTTAAACTGGGTTTTCTACGAATTAATTTTTATGAACTATCCGTAAGATAACAAAATTTCTATGATTTGTATCTTCACGAAATTTTGTATAGTTATAACTGGTGTCAGTATCTATCGAATGATTTATTATTAAAAGTGAGAGTGAAAAACTTTTGAAAATTTAACAGAAATATAAGGGAAAAGTACGATTTTTTTCAAATTTCAATTTAAAATACAATTTTTAAATTCTTAATTTAAAAATTTTTCTTAAATATTAATTTATTCTATAGATATCGGTACCAGTTATAAGTATACAAACACTACGTGTTTGTATGTGAGAGAGAAAAACTTTTGAAAATTTAACAGAAATATAAGGGAAAAGTACGATTTTTTTTTAATTTCAATTTAAAATACAATTTTTAAATTCTTAATTTAAAAAATTTTCTTAAATATTAATTCATTCTATAGATATCGGTACCAGTTATAACTATAGAAAATTTCGTGAAGATACGAATCATAGAAATTTGGTTATCTTATACGGATAGTTCATAAAATGCATTTTGAGAAAACGCAGTTTAAAGTGATCTTATTGCGCTCGAATATAAAGCTTTCACAAAACGTTTTTAGGTGTATCTCCGGTTCTAATTGGATTTGTTGCATGAAATTGGGGTCAAAATGCTCAGAAGTAACTAGGGTTTCAAATGAAACTATTGGGTTGGCAACAAAGTAATTGCGTTTTCTTGTATAAAATTCAAGCAAATAAGTTTTCAACAAGTTTTTAATTACAGGTAAGCTGTGCCTGAACATACGATTCCTATTTGTTACATTTTAAAGTAAGAATTTCACTGGCAGTATTTTTTTTCGTCCGTAAAAGATGGCCACCCTCCCCCTTTTTTCGCTTCTATCCTCCTTAGAGGACACTATTAAAAATGTCCTGAAATTAATTTTTAGGTATTACGTGACTGCTGTATTTTACAGAAAAAATTTCACGGATATCTCTATTTTTATTTGAGATCACGCGGGATATGTGAAAAGAACTTTTTGGCCCCTTACCCCTCCTAAGATTACGAATTTTGGAAAATGCGCTCTGATCTAGCACCTATGTTGAAGAACTCACGTACGTGCCAAATTTCGCATAATTAACTTCAGTAGTTTTGGCCAGGCGAAATATTGACTTACGGAAAAACGCAATTACTTTGTTGCCAACCCAATAAAATTGAAAAATCGATTTTTTGAATTCTTAATCCTCCCATGACCCCTTAATTGGGCGAACTTTTCTAACTGGGAGTATGTTTCGATCCCTTACGGTTTAAAAAATAACCGCCTTAACATCCATTTTGAATCACCCGAAGGCTGGGTGATTCAAAATGCCCCCAAACATGCTCAGTCTCTTATTCTTTGGCAGTTGTGGATGCAGATATTCAGGGTGCTCCCAAGAAGGTGGTAACAGGCTTTCATTCTTCGTCTATTAGAGATAAGTGAGCAAGCAGCGTCCATTGGAAAAGAATTTTCAGAATAAGGTCGGGGGGAAAAAGGTAACGCTACCAACAAATTCCTCTCGCTCATTTTTTCTAAAAGTGACGCTTTTTAAATATTTATAAGACCCCCACCCCGTACAGAAAAATTCCCAGTGAGCAAAATGTGCCCTATTCACTAATAAGGTGCTGTGTTAAATTTGAGAATAATAGTCTAAGTAGTATCAGGTATTTGAGGATAAATAGAACGCTGGATTAAACCCCTTTTTAAATGGAGCTTGAAGTGGGAAAAAATGATATCGAAAGAACGTACCTCAGGGGTCGTACCGAAAAGACGGAAGAAAATATTTATTTTCCACACTAGCCATAAACGTTTACGTTCAAAATCATGTGTGCGTGTTTAGTCAGTCCCCGATCCTCTTTCTTTAAAGATATCTCTGCAACGTGGTATGGTGAAATGCTCGATTTTTTACATCACCTCATGAGAGTATGGGTCACAATTTACTAACTGGGAATGTCTTTGTACGGGGGTTGTATACAAATTTAAACAGTGTCACTTTTTGTATACGTGGGGAAATTTTTTGTTGACGGAGTTTTATTTTCGACCTTATTTTGAACATTTTTTCGGTTCAAACTGGCCACTTATCTCTAATAGATAAAGAATGAAAGCCCGTTACCACCTTTTCGGGACAACCTACATACAGCATAGCATGCCAGACTCATCGATTCTAAAACACTTTCCAACACAAACAGTGTTTTTGAGCCAATGGGCTATGCCAACGCCTCCTAGATATACAGAGGGTGTTTACACATTTATAGAACGATTTCGATAGAGAATTAAAGAAAAGTAAATGTTTCAGAATAAAAATTTTTGGCAACAGCTTATTATTTGAAATGAGAAATATCATCTGCTACTTTTAAATTTATTCTTCATAATGTTTAAATATACCTGAGGTTACACAGAACCTGATATTGTACCCTTTATAGGGCTATCACACTGAGAAAAATCCGACCCACTTTCCTTGCAAATCAAGTTTCCGGCCGATTTTCTCCGCCGTTACCTTGACGACCGCGAACTCCAACTTTTTCCTTTCCGAAGGAAAAAATCCGAGTCGGACGAAATTTCGGCCAATCAGAGTACTTCTTCCTGCTGCGTCATAAGCAATTTCGAGCAATGGTGCCTTTGTTCAAAACTTGGCAGCTTGGCTCGATGTCAGAATCACGTGTCAATAAAATTATGGCCGCGTTCAAGTGGACTTTGGAATGAGAGATTGCTGCTCATCCGATGTAAATATACCAACGCACGATAAGTAAAATAAGAACCTGCACGCCAAATCAGCGATGCGACGACTATTTGGCGACGGAGAGAGTTTGTTTACTTTTGCAACCCTTAAAGATAACCACGCCTTCAATTCCGTCGGAAAAGTGGGTGCAGCGCGAAGTTGCTCGGATTTTCCCTTTAGTGTGATAAGGCCATTATAGGGATGGAAGCGAGACGAAAAATAGGCGTCTCGCAAAACAGTCTAAAAGCTTTGACTCGTCTCGCAAAATCCCTATATCATAATGTTAAAAATGTTGACTCTCATCTCGCAAAAAAGCTCTCAATCTTTGTCTCGTCTCGCGTTCATCCCTAACTTTTTAACTAAAAAACGTGGTGGATAGAATGCCAGCGCTATGAAATAGTAACAGTGCAGTTATTATTACCATTATTTTTCATAAAATGAGTTTATCTGCTTCTTGTTACTTTCCGAACATGTAACATGTAAAGAAAGAATTTGAATTCGAGATTTTGGTGTAATGACACGTTTTGAGGTTTTCTGAATTCATTTATGCTATTTTTACGAGATGTGTGTATATATGTGAGTGTGTGTGTGTGTATGTGAGTGGACACGATAGCTCCCAAACGGGGCATTCGATGGAGCTCTAATTGGGTATCTATGTCATAAACCACCACCGCAAGACCGGTATTGATTTGGGTGTGTATAGTACTCATAGTTTTTCTCCGGGCTACGACGAAGATTTCTTTTACAGGATGGCCTATAGGGGGAAATTCTTCAAAGTGCGCTTGCGTTTCAACGGCGCATTCGATTGAGCTTAAGTTTGTATACATGTTCGAATGATTCATCGATTCAAATTGATTTAAATGCTGGGTCATGATCTTAATCGTAAGTGTTCGGAAAGTCGAGTGGAGTCACTCCAGATTTTTAGTTAAAATCAAAATTCGCAAATTTTTTAACTTAAGGGATGATTCCGGAGGGCCTTTCTCTTTGTTGGGAGCCTGGGCGTATGCCCGGAATACCCTGCCGGAAATGAGCCTCTGGCTTCCATTCGTTTCTGATCGTCCTAAGAAAAAAAAATTAAATTTTAACTCACGAAATGGACGGAATTCAAAACACTGAGACTCGCAAGTCCAAAACAGATTACAGAACTTTGCGACAGAAAAGTCCTCCCAGAATGCCTTTTTTTTAGTTGTTACTCTTGCCCCCCACACCCACACTCTCCCACTTCTGTAGCCGTAATGGGAAAGTTCAGAAATTGCATTTGTCCGATTCAACTCCCAACCCCCAACCCCCCTCCCCCACATTTTCACCCGGAACAAACAATTGGATCAAGCAGCAAAATCTGCGGGGATTAAAGACTGTCAGACTCTTTAGTCTTTTATTTATTTTATTTTTTTTAAGATAATTCATATAGTATTATGTTATTTGCGTCATCGAGAGTTACTGTGGAACAACAAAAAATAATAATAAAATTCAGTTTTAAAATGTTGGAATTTTTGTGGGTATACATTTACTTTACGTTTTCTTATTGACTCGCTTTCTTGTCTGTTGGATACAAATTTAGCAATCGACTTTAAATTTATGTTTTCCGAAGAAAGTTTAATAATGTTGAAATAAATCTACTAACAGTAACAGAACCTGTTGTACACAAAACACAGATTTTTTTTCCTTGCCAATATTGGTTACATTTGGTAGGTGGAATTTCTCTATACCTTAGTATTGAAAAATACAGTATAACTTCGATATATTAAAAATAATATTTTCTACAATGGGAAACATTTTTCCCCCTCAATGTTACATGCCAATTTACGGAAATGGTATCATGTCATTTAAGTAAAAAAATCCGGAGTGACACCATTCGACTTTCCGAACACTTGCGGTTAAGATCATGACCAAGCATTTAAATAAAAGCGAGCGCACTTTCAAGAATTTCCTCCCATAGGCCATCATGTAAAAGAAATCTTTGTCGTAGTCCTGTAAAACTATAAGTCCTATATACACCCAAATCAATACGGGTCTTACGATGGTGGTTTAGAACACATATACCCAATTTGAGCTCAATCGAATATACCGTTCAAACGCAAGCGCAAGAATGTCCCCCCATAGGCCATGATATAAAAGAAATCTTTGTAGTAGTCCTATAGAAAAACTATGAGTCCTATACACATCAAAATCAATACCGGTCTTACGATGGTGGTGTATGACGTATATACCCAATTGGAGCTCAATCGAATGTACCGTTAAAGCGCAAGCGCACTTTCAAGAATGTCCCTCCATAGGCTGTCTTGTAAAAGAAATTTTTGTCGTAGCCCTGTAGAAAAACTATAAGTCCTAGACACACCCAAATCAATACCGGTCTTGCGACGGTGGTTTATAACATATATGCCCAATTGGAGCTCCATCGAATGCGCCGTTCAGGAGCTGTCGTGTTTACTCACAAACACACAAACACACATACACACACACACACACATACATGCGTACATCTCCTGCAAAAATAGCATCCATGAATTCAGAAGACCTCAAAAAGTGTCCATTCACCCAAATCTCGAAGTTGAATTTTTTCAGGATGACAATACTTTCCTTACAGGGTACATGTTCGGAAAGTAATAAAAATATATACACGTACTGTATATATTATATAGGACGGTTATTTTGGCGTCTCTCTACAGGAAAGAAAAAAAAAATATCGCTCTCATCTAGAGCGAATAGATGTCTGTTTTCTGTGTCCCAAAGTAGAAAAGATCGTAGAATGACGCGTGTGTAGGCGATACACACAGCTGGTATATAGACGAAAGGGTCAAGAATTTCTAATCCGTCATATCCCAGGCTAATCACAGCAGAATGACTGGTTTGTGAAACGAGAAAGGATCGTTCGATACCTCACGCACTAGAATGACCGTTTGTGAGTCTACCCGCTAGAGATCGACAGGTATTTTCGTCTGGGTACGATCACCCGCTTATAGAGGAGCGATCCGAAAATTGGATAAGTGAGGTCAGAAGTGTCTCGCTCTGTGATCTAGTATTTATCGAACTATACGATATTAGAAGTATTACGAACTCGTACGATAGTGCGGGTTTGAAATTTGCGTTTTTATTACTTTATAGTATATAAAATACATTGGCAGTAGAAAGGTAAAAGCGAATTTTAGAAATATTAATTTTGAATACTTCTATCGTCAGCAATAATACCTCTTTAACGGAATTAAAATTCTCAAGCTTTTTTTTTTTTTTTTTCTTCAAGTGTAGATATGGCACTTGTTTTTTCAGAACTATACATGAAAATTATTTTTCTATCTCAAAAGTTCAGACACTTTCCAAAAATCAAATGCATTTCCTGATTTTCAAGTGATGACGTTTCTGAGAAACCGATATCTTTTCTCTGGTGATAAGAGGCAAAATGATAGGAAACCAGTTTTTTTTAAAGTCCCAACATTTTATTAACTTGGCCTATGTACACAAAATAGGTATGTATCTCCAACATCCTCCAGATACCTTAGAGTGAACCTCTCTCAGAGATCTCAGGTGAGTTCATGAACGTCCAAAAACATCTGTACCTTTAGGCGGTCCATAAATCTATGTAAATAAAACAGTGTATAAACTGTCCGTTAGTTGGTTGGTCAGTTAGTTAGTTTGTCTGCGCCACGCGTAGCTCCGAAACGGGTGATCGTAAACCTACCAAATTTTGTATAGAAATTCTCCAGGACGGGTCCCGACATACCTCGAAGCGACTTTTTTGAAATTCGAATTATTTTAGGAGATATCGTTAAAAAACGTGTCGCAAAAGGCTCATTTTTGCTCCGCCATTTCGCAATTGTAACCCTGCAGTGGAAAGAGTGAAGATTAAGCGTATCTAGGTTGCCATATTTGGCAAGTTTATTAAATGATTCGGACTCTTGAAGTAAAAATAAAAGAATAACGATTTTTATTTTGTTTAGATTATTTGTAAGGTTATTTTTTAATTAAAATATCGTGTGCATGTGAAATCAGAGCAGGAATGAAATGTTTTATACTCAAAAGAAAATGAAATTTGGAAATTTTCCGAGACTAACATGTGAAACTTTTTAATTGGGCGAAAAATAAAATGGTTGATGTGCGATTTTGAGATGATCGTCTGCTACTTGGGTTATGAATACACCTGAGAATAAGTTTTGGAAATTTTCATTCAGTTGGAATTGTGCATTTTTCCCTATCTATTTCTAATGTATTACATTCAGAAAAAGGATGTTAGAAATATCCATTTTAATTTTGTTTAATCACACTCATGAATAATGATATACTTTCCAACTTAATGAAATAAGGAAAGAAAATAGGGAAGAACCATGGATTATAAAACGATTTTAATATATAGAGTTTTAGTGCGTATTTAAAATCTGAAATTGTTTCAGATTTTCTTTCTTTTTTTTCCCTTTCCGTTTTTTTTATAAAGGCCAGTATATCCAGAAGCTCTCCAGAATTAATATAGGACGTAAATAATTTGTTCCTTTTTGTAGCTTTTTATCATTAAACCCTCTTATTTTTGTAACCAGGGGCGGTCCGACACAGTAAGCATCGCATCTGGGCGCCGGCTTCGAAGGGACTTCATTTCGAACTCAAAAACTAAATAGAGCATAAAAGGGAGCGTCTTTTTTATATTAGCGGGGGGCGACACTTCCCGTAGGGCCGCTTCTGTTTGTAACCCTCTTAATTTTAAATTCCATTCAGAATCTGAGAAATATCAGTGCCAAGGAAGCCGGTGAGGAGCAGGATTCTCTCGGAACAAGATTTATTAAGATGGCGAACCAACTGGTTACCGGAGGCGGCTAGTGATCCATAAGCAAGTAGCATGGATAACAGGTGCAGAATACATCTACTAGATCCCTAAGAGCCCAGAAATGGATATCTAATATCTGTAATATCTGAACGATTCGAAATATTTACGATACTATGGATGCTTTTTGGTCGTCACACATACAGTTTCTAAGAGTAGTCCTCGTCAGTGGTCCACCTAAGATTTTAGTTTAGGGGGGGGGGGGGGGGTCGAAGGCTACAAATACTGATGAACTCGATTATAGTAATAACTTTTTATAAAGTCAAAATATTCTGTACCACTTCCCCATAGAACGCACGCCCACTATCAACGTAACTCGTTATAGAGTCATAAATAATTATCTGATGATCTGTTGTAATAAAATTTAACTGTATTTCATACAAAAACTGTAAGTGTTTATGTAAAAACCGATGTATTTTCTTTCTCTTTAACAAATATTTTAAAAAAACTTGAAGAGGATTTCTTTTTAAATAAAATATTTTAATTCATTAATGACACATACCATTTGTTGAAAGCTTTTCAGATCTAACTCGGCAGCTTTAGCGGGGTGGGGGGAGGGGGCTTTAGCACCCATAGCTCCCTTCGTGGATGCGCCTATTGTACACGTTATTAAAAAAAATGAAATATTAAAACATTTCGTCATTTCAAATGGGACAGTCAAAATTGTCTACACAATTTACTTGCTCGAAATTAACCCCTTGCGCACTACGAAAGTTTATCTATTAAAGGATTGTAATATCAGATTATTAAGTTCTGTTTAATTCAGAGATTACTAGTGCCATCTAGCGAGTGAAAAGGAACGCTAAAAATATCGAGCTGTGAAAAAAGCCTTGGAAAACCAGATAATAATTACACACTGTGTTTAAGAACACCACTTAGAAAAAATCTGGAGTGACTCCACTCGACTTTCTTAACACTTACGATTAAGATCATTACCAAGCACTTAAATAAATTTTAATCGATGAATCATTCAAACATATATACCAAATGGAAACTCAATCGAATGCACCGTTTAAACGCTTGCGCACTTTCAAGAATTTCTCCCCATAGGCCATTATGCCATAACATAAAAGAAAGTTTTGTCGTAGCCCTTTAGGAGAACTATATGTGCTATACACACCAAAATCAATACCGGTCTTATGATGGTGGTTTATAACCTGTATACCGAATTTGAGCTCCATCGAATGGATCGTTTAAACGCTAGCGCACTTTCAAGAAATTCCCCCCATAGGCCATAATGTAAAAGAAATCTTGGTCGTAGCCCTGTAGAAAAACTATAAGTCCTACACACACCTAAATCAAGACCGGTCTTGCGACGGTGGTTTATAACATATATATCCAATTTGAGCTCAATCGGATGCTCCGTTCAGGAGCTATCGTGTTCACTCACATACACACAAACACACACACACACACACACACACACACACACACACACACACACACATACACACATACATACATACATCTCGTAAAAATAGCATCAATGGATTCAGAAACCCTCAAAACGTGTAAAAACACCCAAATCTCGAAGTCGAATTTTTTCATGATTACAATACTTTCCTTACATGGTACATGTTCGGAAAGTAAAAATAAGTCTGTGCAATAATACCCCGAGCGCAAGCAGGTAGGCCCACAGCACTTATTTGCGACTTTATGAAAACGTACGCACGTACGTCCCTAGTGCACAAGTTGTTAATGTCTTTCTAGTGCTAAAGAACACGCATTTCTCGCTGAAAAATATGTCATCGAAATCCCAATACTACTGATGAAATTAAAAATAATTTTCATCCAAAACTCAAACTTAATCTCCCGCAATCCGACCATGAGCGTGTCTGCAAGACCCCATAATTAGTTCAATAACGCTCGGAGAGGATTTTTTACATGCATTTTCCACTCTCCGGGGAAATTATTAAAATACAGCCTCACAACAAGTTTTAAATCTAGAAGTGAACGCAAAAAAAAAACAACCAAAAACCTCCAAGTCCAAAAGAGATTATAAAACTGTATGGTAGAAAAATCCGCTCAGTATGTCTTTCCCCACTTGTGTTCCAAATGATAGGGAAGTTAATAAATTGCATTTGTTTTAATTCACCCCCCTCCATCCAAAAATGCTCCCAACCCCTTCTATACCCCCTCCATTCTTCGCTTTCCCCTTAAACAGAAACAATTGGATCAAACAGCAGAAACCTGCGCCTTTCAATCCGTTTTAGTCATTCTAAAATTGTTATTCGTGTAGGATACGATGGAGTCATTACTTCCAGCGTTTTTTTTTTATTTTTTATTTTTTAAATCTATAAATCAACGGTTCTCAACCTTTTAACGTCCCCTTCCCCCAAAAAAGGCTAACTTATGGTGCCCCCCCCCTCACATTTTTTTGCATACATTCCGTTTTTTTTTTATCTTTAACAATGATAATTCACATTTTCTACAAAATTATGTTTTCAGTAAGGTTTGAATGAATGTTTTAAGCGAAAATGGATATATTTTTGAGTAAAAACGAGAATAAATAAGATGATTTTTTTAAAAACATGCACACGCGTAAACCCAAAGAGCGAAAAAAAAACGATACATTGCGGAGCGATCCATTTCCATGAAAACCTACCGGTATTTCCGCGAAAGGGCTCTTTAAGTAGTCTTTTTTCTGAGAACTCCTCTCCTCGCTTCCTCTTTTTTTACGAGAATTTTCCTCCTCGCTTATTGCTATATTCCGCTCCGCTCTTGTGATCGAAAAACGCTCCTAAAGGAGAAACTCACTTTTGAAAACTGGCCCAAAAATCGCTACGACTGATCGAATTTCGCCCGTTTAGTTTAAGCGTGCACTACTTGCTCTTTGGTTTTACTCGCGTCCCCCCTGCAAACGCTCTGCGCCCCCCTTGGGAGTCACTCCCCACAGGTTGAGAAACGCTGCTATAAATGATGAACTTTTGCAAAAATATGTATCATAAAGCTTATAATGAATTTTTCATGACAAATATCTTTCATCCTTTATCCCTTAAAGGTCGTATTATTTCCAAGAAACGGTTCTAATAATACCTGTTTTTTTAATTAAAGAAAATTGCATTAAAAAAAAATAAGTGCATGTACACTATAGGTATTCATTTTAAGATTTTTGGACATATTTAGCCCGAAAAAAAAGATTAAATTTCTAGGAAAAGAGCAAGCATTCAGAGTTATTGTGACTGAATGTGTGCTTTGTAGTGAACAGGGAATCATTCAAAATACATGTTTTAATACATGATTTTATTAAACTTACTTCATGAGAATTAATAAAATTTTTTATTTAATTTTAAACAGCAGAAACTAATTCTATGAAAAATAGTAATAATAATGACTCTTATTATTTCATTGCGTTTGCATGATATCCACACTTTTTTTTTTTTTTTTTTTTAGTTAAACGGGACAGTCACAGGCAGTGATTCAGCGAAAATGTATACAGTCTGTTCATTATATAGCTAAATGTCGGAGTCCTTCATCAAAAATACAGTTGCAGGGACTTTTTTAAAACCCCCGCAACCCAATAAAAAAAAAACAATGATTAATACTTATGCAGTTACCTTGTGAATAAGAAGAAGAAGAAGAAATATTAAGGATACCTGGGTTACCCGGTGACAAAAAAGAAATATTAAACTTCCGACATGAAGTCTAAATACTAAAAAATTCATTCTTTATGTTGTAAATATTAAACTTTTATCTTTTCCAACACGAAGTTTAAATATTAAGGATACCTGGGTTACCCGATAAAAAAGAAATATTAAAATTCCAACATTCCAAAGTTTGATATTTGCAAAAATTCATTCTATATGTTGTGAATATTAAACTTTATCTTTCCCAATATGAATTTTAAATATTAAGGATACCTGGTGAAAAAGAAATAGTAAACTTCCAACATGCAGTTTAAATACTAAAAAACATTCATTCTTTACGTTTGCAAATATTAAACTTTATCTTTCCCAATATGAATTTTAAATATTAAGGATACCTGGGTTACCTGGTGAAAAAGCAATATGAAACTTCCAACATGAAGTTTAAATACTAAACAATTCATTCTTTATGGTGTGAATATTAAACTTTATCTTTCCCAATTTGAATTTTAAATATTAAGGATACCTGGGTTACCTGGCGAAAAAGAAATATTAAACTTCCAACATGAAGTTTAAATACTAAACAATTCATTCTTTATGTTGTAAATATTAAACTTTATCTTTCCAACATGAAGCTTTAAGGATACCTGGGTTGCCTGGTGAAAAAGAAATATTAAATTTTATCTTTCCAATATCAAGTTTAAATACTAAAAATTCATTCTTTATGTTGTTCAAGTTTAAACTTTATATTTCTAACATGAAGTTAAAATATTAAAACACATTAAACAAATAAAAGATAGTCAAACTCATAAAAACTAAACAAATTTTTATTCGTTCAAATTTAACCACTTAGCAAATGAAAGTTTCCTTTTTAGGACAATTTACATTATCACAATTTTCAAATGATGTCCACAGTCTTTTAGCGTGACCACAATTCTTTAGGCGTGACCTGTGCAGTGGCGTTTGCTGCTCGCCAGGAAACCAAAAGACTTGATTTTCAATCGGAACCTATGAAAGGAAATTGCTGTCTAAGTGAAATGAATTGAAGATCTATCTCGCTCCAAATAAATGCTCCGATATAAATATTAGAAAAATAAATACAAAAATTGTGTAGAACAGGTTAGTTGAAAAATATGGAATTAAAAGGAACGATTGAAAATTCAATAATATAGTTATAAATCTTACATGATAATATTCTTACTATTCAACGATTGCATTTCATTTTGCATCTTGATTGAATAATCATTTTTATGCTCCTACTGTGAAGCATCATAAAAGTATAGGCTGTTGGTGCAATACACACCATACAACATCCTCCTTTAAAATAATAAAACACTTTGTAAAATAACACCATAAAGTAAACTTTATGGTGTTATATTACAAAGATTTCTTATTTTCACTAGCTGCTACCCGCGACTTCGTCAGCGTCGGCTTTAGAATTAGGTCCCGAGAGAAATCTAGCATGTGTGAATAACAAATATTGTTGCGACAAAAGAAACTGCATTTAAATATTATTTGCTTTTTACTTGTTTCAAATGAAATATAATGCATGGTAGTATACTTCATTTAAAATAAGAGAATATGCAGAGTTACTAAATTTAGATTTTTTTCAGGCATTTGGCGAATAGAGACAGTTATGACAGTATTTGCGAACTGTTTTGTAAAAGAAATATTTATGCTATATGCATGAATTTTAGTCTATGTTAATCAGGAATAGAGCAGCTTTCTATTAGTGAAAAAGTTTGAGAATCGGTTCTGTAGTTAGAGATACCCAGAGAGCGTAATGTATTAGAATTATTTTGAGTGTTCCTGTAAAGGAACTATTTACGCTACATGCATGAATTTTAGCCGATAATACTCAAGAATAGTGTAGCTTACTATCAGTAAAAAAAGTTTAGGAATCGCTTCAGCACTTACAGAGATGCACATAGAGCGTAATGTAATTCTTATTAGCATCCCTGTAAAAGAACTATCTGTGATATATGCATTAAAGGTAGCCTATAACACTTAGGATGCCAGCAGTGTCTGAGAAGTTCTGCTCTCAATACTGCAAAGGGGGAGGTGCCAGGTTCAAACCCCGGTCACGCCTGTCGACCTAGCCGCTCCCAGTTTTCCGTGGTTTTCTAAGAAACCTCGCGTAAATACGGGCTAGGATCCCTTAGAAAGTCCCCCACAGAGGAATTTCCCATATAGGCCTAGGACCCTAGTGCAGTCAATCGGTCTTAATCCAAAAACAAACAATGATACTCAGAAATAATGTAACTTTCAATCAGTGAAAAAAGTTTTAGAATCGGTTTAGTAGCTACAAAATTTCCATACAGCGCAATGCATTAGAATTATTTTGAGTGTCTTTGTAAAAGAATTATTTATGCTATATGCTTGAAAGGCTGCCTGTATGTTAATCCAGGGCATAAGCTATTTTCATTACGAATTCTATCAAATCCGTTCAACCATTTTTGTGTGATTCAGTCAAAAACATCCAAACACATAAACGTACACATTTATATTATTGGTAAGATTTGGAAATTTATGAACTTTAAGAAACACATCTGGACTTTTCTTGGTTCTTACGTATTATCCCGGCGGTCATTCCCGCCAAACTGTTTTTTCGTCAAATGAGTTGCCAAACTGTTGCCAATCGTATTCAAAACCATTAATAATTTCATGTGCCCGGCATTTATCTCGGCAAAAAATCGCTGGTCTTGGCGGACCGCCGAGATAATACGTAAGTGCCCTTTTCTTTACTTATGCTTTTTAATTTGGCGAAAAATCAACATAATTTCCGTTTTTCAAATGCATGTGATTTTGCAAATAGAATTTCTGCTTTATTTCAAAAGCATCAATCATTTTTTGCGGGCGATAAAACGGCTTTTAATTAATAGTTAGAAAAATAGTTAAAATTTCAAAATTCTCAGCCTCAGGTGCACTTTACCGAAGTTATGGGCTCAGTCATGCTCAAATTTTCAAAGCTCTGCTTTCTGTAGATTTGTCTGGAGAACATTCATTTTTATTATTACAGATAGATAGATTTGGCATAAAACTGGCTTAATTTCCGTGCTATTTAATGTTTTTCAGATGCACGCGCTTATTTATTGAAGTAATAGCATTCTTGTTAGTTCAAAACATGAATCATTTGATACGGGCGAAACTCGCCAAGCATGGCAACGTAAAAACGGTTTTTAATTAATAATTTAAAAAAGTAATTAAAAATCTAAAATTCTAATTAGCCTATAACCATCTCCAGGGTCCCCTCTATATGTAAACCAAAATGCATCCTAATCGATTCAGCGTTTTAGGCGTTAAAGCGTCATAAACAAACAAACAAACAAACAAACTCACTGTCGCATTTATAATATTAGTTAGGATGTTTTAAACACGAGTTATTTTGAGTGATTTTATTAACATCCTTCTTTGCAAGATGTGACATGAAAGTGGCTTTGTGGGGTATAAGGAAGTTTCCATAACAGAGCCTCCCCAATGAAGCTTTTGCCCAGGGCCCCTATCTCTGGAAATCGGTCCCTGGAAAGAGGTGATTTCATGGCGGAGATCCCCGATTGTTAACCCTTTAAACGCAACCCTTTCCCAATGCTGAATAAAAGGGCAGCCGTTGCCATCGCTCGACTTAACGTCCAGCAAGAGGGCGGACGATCGAAACGTTCATCGCGTGCCACAGATCTAGAGACACTTTTTTGACGCAGCTGGCTGTGCTGCACAGCCGTTGCGGCTGCCCTTTTATTCAGGGCAATCTATACAGCTGTTCTCGCATTCTTCCATTTTTCAGCAGATGTCAGTGCTGTTAAAAAGAATCGTGACCCTTTTTTGACGGGAAAGGACGTGCTAAAAAATAAAGGGGATTCTCGTGGAGCTATGTCACCCGCAACTATTTTTATAGAAATCCAATCTATTCTTCGTGACTGGCAACCGTCAAAACGTCAGAGTTTGGTGTTCCCAGAGCGGGAACACTGCGCGTTAAAGGGTTAAAGGGTTAGCACACGTTATACTTTCCAAAACTGAACGATAGGCTTCTTCGCTTTTTTCAGAAAAACTTCTTGTTTATTTATTTTCAAAATTATTAACTCTATTTATTTGTTTTTAAATACAGCTTTAGCGAAATGTGAAGATAATCTTGCAAAAACATGAACATTTCCTGAAGCGAATCTCTAGTGATATATACGTGTATGTATTTCTCTTCTTGAAAGAAAACGGCGAACAGAATTCTAAACAAAGAGAGGAAACAGCAATCGGATTGGCACCCGAGCAGTGCCAGGGATTATGGGTAAATCTCCGGTCCCACGAGAGAGGAAGAATTTCCCGTAGATTTTTTCAACTCTTCTTTATCTTGGCAGGATTCTTTTTTCTTTTTAAATTTCCATTGATTTCCCGCCGAGAACTGTTGACGAGATTATTCTATTATGCGCGTTAGCCTCTGAAAGACTGCATTTTTTTTCCATTTTTTTTTAAACCCACGATAACGTTCCGCCATTACTGTCCTGAGAAAAGAAAAAAATAAATTATCAGTGTCGTTGTGGGCTCCAGTACGACTCCCCGTTTGAAAACAAACTGCTCGAAATAACCAGGCTAAGCTGACTCCATTATCAGGGGTTTCTTTGACGGCAGTCCGAAACGGGACGTCGGCTTTTATTTATTTTCATATTACCGACAATTTGTAGAATAAAATCAGGCAAGTACATTATTTATTGAGTGTTCGAGGCGCGTTTTCTTAATTGGGATTTTTTTGTACTGGGCCGGTATAAAAATTTAATTTTGCATTTTAAATACGTAATAAAGAGCTCTGTTTTAAAAGCGTATCATAACCCATGCGACGTCCGTACTTTTCTTCCTCATTCCATTCAGTTGGAAAGTGTATCACGATTTATGAGTGTTCCATGTTCCATAAAACTTTTTTTTTGAAATCGAAATCTACATTAAAATCGCCTATTAAGACTGTTTTACAATCTTCGTCACATATATGGTAACTGCACTTCTCCTTTGTAATAAACTGTAGTGTTTGTAAGTTTCTCTCGAAATATGGAAGATATTGCTAATTTTAGAGACTTATTTTTTGGGCGCCAAACTGGACGATCAGTCATCAAAAATGACAAACCTTGCCGACTTTCAAGACCCCGCGCGATATCTCGCAACTGTATTGAAAAATGGAACAGAAAAGTTTCGACGCGAATCGGTCCACAAAAATATGTCTACAGAAAGTAGCACTCTAGTGCTTAAAAAAGTGCAGCACTCTAGTGCTACAGAAAGTAGCACTCTAGTGCTTAATAAAATCTGAAACACTTTCATATTTTAAATACGCACTAAAGTGCAAGCATATCATAATCCACGCGTCGTCCTTAATTATCTTCCTTATACCATTCAGTTAGAAAGCGTATCATTCCAAAGATGTGTTCCATCGAAAGCTATCTTAAAATTGCCAAATAAAACTGCTTGAAAATCTTCGCCAAGCTTATTCTAACTACACTATACCATAATAAATACTGTTTGGAATGTGCATCCTAATCCATGAGCGTGCCCTGTTTTTCTTTCTTGTTCCGCAAAACCACTTCTTCGGAACTGAAATCCGTATCGAAATCGCCTTTCAAATCTGTTTAACAGCCATCGCCATGCCTATTCTAACTATACTTCTCCTTTTTAACAAACTCTGGCGTTTGCCAGTTTCTAGTCAAATTTGGAAAAAGTCATTAAGCTAGGTTCGTTTTGGAAGACTTATTTTTGGCACCCAAACTTGGCGATCCATCATCAACAATTGAAAACCTTGTGTTTCAACATTTTACTCTGCCCCCCACCCTCCCATCCACCGCGTTATCTGGTAAATACATTTGAAAAGTGCCTCACCGTGACAAATCGTGTAGACAAGTTATGTCGGCGCTAAAAAAAAAACCTGCTTGGTTTCAATATCACTGTAGAGCTAAGAAAAAAAAAAAATGTAGTCGACTTCATCGTCGACCGTTCGCTCTTAAAAAGATGTTCAAAAGTTCCATAAATTATTAAAAGAACGGCTTTTAAATCCACTCCGAGCAAAAGAATCATAAACTATACCAGTTAATACTCGTATTCCTTATATTTCCAGCCTTTACTCAAACACGCGGGATTTAATTAACGCGCACTTCACGTTAATTTATGCGAGCTAAGAAAACAGCCACAACAAGCAGAGGGAGAGAAAAAATAAATAAATAAACAAAACGTGCTTGAAACCAAACACAGTACTTTAAAACCATAAAGCTTGCAAGCAATTAACGTTAAAAGCAATTAATCCTGGGCAACAGCAATTTATAGAAAAAAAAATCTAAAACAATTTTGTATTTTAAATACGTAATAAAGTGCTCTGTATCAAAAGCTTATCATAATCTATGCGTCGTCCCTACTTTTCTTCCTTGTTCCATTCAGTTGGAAAGTGTATCACGATTCTTGAGTGTGCCGTATCTGTTTTCTATGTCCCATAAAACTCTTTTATGAAATCGAAATCCACATTAAAATTGACTACTAAGACTGTTTTACAATCTTCGTCACACGTATTCTAACTATACTTCTCCTTTAAAATAAAATGTAGGGTTTGTTAGTTCCTCTCGAAATATGAAAGGTATCGCCAATTTAAGAGACTTACTATTTGGGTGCCAAACTGAACGATCAGTCATCAAAAACGACAAAACTTGGCGACATTCAACTCTGAAAACTTACAACTCTTTAAATCTGAAACACTTTGATATTTTAAATACTCACTAAAGTGAAATCGTATCATAATCCATGAGTCGTCAATATTTTTCTTCCATTATTCCATTCAGGTGGTAAATGTATCATGCCAAGGATGTGTTTCATCGAAAGCTATCTTAAAATCGCCTATTAAAACTGTCTGACAATCTTAGCCAAGCTTATTCAAACTACACTGAACCATAATAAATACTATTTGGAATGTGCATCGTAATCCATGAGTGTGCCGTGTTTGTCTATCTTGTTCCACAAACCACATCTTCAGAACTGAAATCTGTATAGAAATCGCCTTTCAAGTCTGTTTAGCAGCCTTCGCCAGGATTATTCTAACTATACTTCTCCTTTGTAATAAAATGCCAAATTTGGAAGGAGTGACTAATCTAGGTTCGGTTTCGAAGACTTATTCTTGGCACCAAACTTGGCAATCCGTCATCAACAATTGCAAACCTTGTGTTTCAACATTTTACTCTCCTCCCCCCCCCCCCACCCTCCCATCCTCCGCGTTATCTGGCAAACACATTTGAAAAGTGCCTCACCGTGACAAATCGTGTAGTAGACAAGTTATGTAGACGCTAAAAAAAAAAAAAAAAAAAAAACTCGGCTGTTCGAGCCTCGTCAGGGGGAGATCCCCCTGAACCCCCCTATGGTTTTGGTTTCATGATTGCCCTATTAAAACGATATTCATTGACTTTGTCATTTATCGCTCATCTTTTTCGTATTTCTCCCGGTAACCCTATGTTGAAATTTTTATGAGTGTAACCTATTGATAGGAAAATACATGGGATGCCTATTCTACAGCTTACGAAATATGGCAACAATAGATGAAAGCTGCTGTGAACGAATAGTATTTAAATATGTGTAAAAAATACATGTGAAGCCTATTCTACAGCTTACGAAATATTGCACTAATAGATTAAAGCTGTTCTGAACTAGTAGTATTTAAATGTGTACATGTAAAATTATGTCACTTTATTATGTCGCATTTTTGGGACACATTTTTCAAAAATACAAATGAAGCCTATTCTACAGCTTACGAAATAGTGTAACAATAGATTAAAGCTGTTGTGAACTAATAGTATTTAAATACATGTAAAATTATGTCGCTTTTTATGTCGCTTTTTTATGTCACATTTTTTAATAAAGGGTGCTGAGCGATAAAATGACATAGTCATTAAAAACCTGCTTGATTTCAATATCACTGTAGTGCTAAGGGGGGGGGGAATGTAGTCGACTTCATCGTTGTTGAAAAGTTCCATAAATTATTAAAAGAACAGCTTTTAAATCCACTCCGGGCAAAAGAATCATAAACTATACCAGTTAATACCCGTATACCTTATTTTTCCGGCCTTTATTCAAGCACGGGGGATTTAATTAACGCTCACTTCACGTTAATTTATGCGAACTAAGAAAACAGCCACAACAAGTAGAGAGAAAGAAAAAATAAATAAACAAACAAAACGTGCATGAAACCCAAACACAGTACTTTAAAACCATAAAGCTTGCAAACAATTAACGTTAAAAGCAATTAATCCTGGGCAACAGCAATTTATTACACACTATCGACCGCCCGGGCACAATCTGCTCCTTTAAAATTAAAGGAGGTGGTGTATGGGCACATGCTACTACGGAAGCAACCCCCCCCCCCTTCGGAATAGCCTGTGATTAAAGTCCCCGAATTAATGAGCTGTATTAAAATTTCGGCAAATTTAATGCAGTCACTTTATTGGGGGAGGTAAAGGTGGGGGGGTGAGCAGATCCATTAATTCATTAGGACGGTGGTCGCGTACTTGGAAAGTAACAGAGCAATTACGATGCTTAAAAGAATATTTGGAAGTTTGATGCATCGAGTCAGGGTCCGGCAAACAAGACGAGGATGTTAAACCGTGTCCAGACATCTCTTATTAAACACTTTCTGGCACGATCTTATTGCCGTACGCATAGGGTGACGAATTGGGGTTATCACACTAATGTAAAATCCGAGCAACTTTTTCGCTAGACTTTAAAAGAGGAATTATCGTAATAGGGCTATCACACTGAGAAAAATCCCACCAACTTTCCTTGCAAATCAAGTCTCCGGCCGATTTTCCCCGCCGTTAATTTGACGACCGCGAACTCCAACTTTTTCCTTTCCAAAGGAAAAAATCAGAGTCGGACGAAATTTCGGCCAATCAGAGTACTTCTTCCTGCTACGTCATAAGCAATTTCGAGCAATAGCGACTACTACTATGTTCGAAGCGTGGCTCGATGTCAGAATCACGTGTCAATAAAATTATGGCCGCGTTCAAGTGGACTTTGAAATTAGAGATTGCTGCCCATCCGATGTAAATATACCAACGCACAATAAATAAAATAAGAACCTGCACACCAAATCAGTGATGCGCTGACTATTTGGCATCGGAGAGAGTTTGTTTACTTTTGCAACCCTTAAAGATAACCACGCCTTCAAGTCCGTCGGAAAAGTTGGTCCAGCGCGAAGTTGCTCGGATTTTCCCTTTAGTGTGATAAGGCCATTAAGAGTTGTAAAAATAAGCAAACTTTCTCCGACGCCAAACAGTCATGGTATATTAAGATACGGCTAATTGGGCGTGTGGTTTTTTATTTTACTCATCGTGACTTAGCAGCCAGCGTAGCTCTTTCGCTGGTATACTGACACCGGATCAGCGCCGATTTGTTACGGATTGTGATACTTACAGGGATTGCATTTATCAAAATAATGATTAATTCGTCCATAAAATCGACTTCTAATTCCACACTCCACATGCACGCCGTCATATTTTTATCACTTCGAGCCAAGCTTCGAACTGCAGTCGGATGACGTAGCAGGAAAAAAGTATTCCGATTGGCCTAAATTTTCGCCGTTACGGATTTTTTTGGTCGGAAAGCAAAAAGTTGGAGATCGCCGTCACAAAAGTAACGACAAAGGAAATTGGTCTAAAAATTGCTCGGCAAAGAAAGCTGCTCGGATTTCTACCTAGTGTGATAACCCTATCAAACGCTATCGCTTCCTATGTTCAGTTCCCCAGAGGTCGATGTCGCAGCTAACTGAGGTCCAAAAGTGTTTTCGCACAAGAGCAATAGATGGCGGCACCGCGAGTGTATGTTTTTCTCCAACGGCCACCACTCAAAGCGTGGTTGCATTGTAGTCTCACTGGTGTCTGCGACTTAGAACACCAAAACAGGCATCAGTTCCGTCAGACCCTCGATTTTGGCTACGGAAAAAACTGGCATTTATTGCTTCCATAGCCGCAACTAGGGTGGTGCAAACGGGGTGCGTGCTCCGGCAGTCGTGCTAAGGTGGATCTAAAATCAGTTATTGTTCAATGAAAGGGAACGCCCTGATTAAGAGTTGCCTCTGTGACGTCAACGTCAACTTTACCATTATTTCTTCCTGCACGGCAGCGAAAAGCATTTTTTGTAACCTTTCTTCTGACTAAAAAAATGAAAAATTTACGATTCCATATTTTTATATCAGATTACTTATAAATTGATGTACGATAAAATTTTATTTCAGCACACACTGTTAAAGATTTGGGGTAACATTTCACTAAAACAGGGTACTAGAAAATTTGGTTTCATAAAATAGTGAAACCTTGTGCCAGTATTTGGCGATCAAGGTTTAATCAGAATCTGGAGAAGTACCCAATGTTGGAACAAGGTTTACCCTCTCATCTAGCCAACTTTTCTTGTACCCTATTTTGGTGTAATGTTTCACTCAATTTTAAAGAGTGTACATTAACACGATTTATTACACATTCATGTATGTCCACACATTAACGGACGGACAGACATGCAGACTAACCAAAATCATGAATACGTAGAAACTTCGTTAAAAAAAGTCTTATAAAAATTAAGGAATAAATACTTTTATATAGTTCTTCTAAAATAGGAAGGAAATAATGACTCCGTATTCTGTATGCTTTTCAATGAGGTAGTGAAACTCGTTATGGGTGACTCAGTGAAGAGTGTTCGCAAAGCCTTTGACAACAGGACCTTTGTTGCTTTTCTAGGGATTTAAAAAATACATAGAAAAGCAACAAAATATCGTATGAATATGCGGTTTGCACAATAATACTTCACAGGTTCAAGATTTTTTTTTTTTTTTTTTTGACATCGTGAAAAAAAATTTACTTCCAAATTGTGTTCATAGGTGGCGCTCTACCGTCACAATAAGCTTCCCGAATGTCTTGTACATGCTTATCAAATCATCGTGGTCGATCACTTCTTTCCCTGTCTAAAACTCTTCCAGTCTCTAAAAACATTTCATGTCAAGCCAAAATGCTGTTTCGACTGGGAGGGCTTTTCTTAAGCATGCTACGAAACTTTCTCTGAAATGTAGTTATAGATTTTGATTCGAACTACCAACCTACGCAGCACGCTTTCTCAGTTGCAGCCGCCTCAGCTAGTATGAATATTCCCTCACCGTCGATGCTGTTTGAAACGCACGAAACATCCCTATTGGCTCTCATCGCTAAACACTGGAGATGCAGCGCCATCTATGAACGCATTTTGGAAGTAATTTGCATTAAGATGAAAAAATAAATTCTTGATTCTGGGAAGCATTATTGTGCAAACCGCTTATTCATACAGCAATTTGTAGCTTTTCTGTGAATTTTTGAACCGTATGACTTGTGGCACGGAAAGGCTAGACGTGTGCTTAATCGCCCCGATGGGTGAGTGGTCAGTGTAAACTACAAGCCCAATGGACTGTCGACATACGCATTACAATCCCTCTTAATAATATATATACATAATATCGCCAAATACATTGAAATAATTTCTTCATTTATAAGAAGTATGTTTTAAAAGTACGAAAAAAAAAAGGATGAGGAAAACGGAAACGAACGCGTTGGCCATGCATGCTCTGTAAAAAACTAAGGAGAGTAGGTTGCGCGCGAGATCAAGCTACAAGTCAGCTGCGGGGACAAGTGCCTCAAGTTAGGTTTCAAAAAGTGCTCTCTATCCCTTATATCTACTCTGTGATGGCCCATACGATTATTAGTAGGGCAAGTCAGGAGTCCTGCCCAATAAAATATACTAAGTACTGAACTAGTACTTATACCAATACTTAAACCAGTATGGTGATGTATATTTCTCCTGGAATCTAGGGGATTGTATGTCCCTTCCTTGGCCATAGTTACGGGCGGGCGGCCATGAAACTAGTGGATTTTGGACAGTGATGCATAGTCATACTTTTTACTTTTAAAGTAATCAATCCGGTAAATAATCCACGTTAAAATTCAATGGGTACTATAGTACCAATAGATTTTTAACATTACTGCGAGTAGGATGGACCCGTCTCTAAGGAATTTTCCGTTTAAAATTAAAGGGGGGAGATGTGCATGCTTAGGTTTAGACGACCCCCTCCATTATAACGTTTGGAGTTGCTTGCGATTACAATCTTGGAGTTAATGAGCTGTATTATAATTCAGCAAATTTAGCGCAGTATCACTTCCCTTAAAGGAGGTGGGGTGGAATGTCGACTTCGATTTTACCCCTTCATCAGGGGCCGCTATGGATGGAATCAAAGCACTCGAAGACCTCTTCTCCCAGCAGTCCAAAACCGTCTAAAGAGCAATTTGGAGACGTTGTTAACCTATCTATGTAATATAAAACGCAATGTTCAAAACGTCTGTTCCATCCCTAAACTAAAAAACTACCGTACCGATGTAATAGCTGGTCTTTTTTTTTTTCTTTTTCTGACAAGAGTTCTTTTTGTACCGAGAAGGTTTAAAGTTATTGATATCATGAATTTAACGAATAGAAAGAGAATTAGGTCCCAAAACGCTGTTTTTACATTCAAGTTTTGGACTTTACTCTCTCCCAGGAGAACAGAAAAACTGGTTCTCCCTGCAACCATGAGATGATATGAACAGAAGGAAAGTATTAGGTTGTAACGAAAGTTTCCCGCCACCGCAAACTTCGTCAGCACACAGTTCTCGTTGGCGTATTTGCTCATATTTTGTCGAACGATTTTTGGCATTTGAAAGAAAGAGGTTTACTTTATAACACTGAGTTGTGAAATCTGTAAAAAATAGAGTTATCATTAAGTATAAGGTGTCTCAAATAGAACTATCACTCTAGAGGATTAGAACCATCCTTGACTTCCAGTTGTGTTGCAAAAAGTCAGCTACATAATATCAACGAATTATGAGTACAGCTTTAAGTACTATTGTTGTATCATGTGACACTGTGCAGGTTTGGTACCGAAAGTTCAAAAACAGTTATCTAAGGAGTTAGAAGTTAGTATTTTAGGCAGATAGGGCGAAAAACTTTCGTTACAACCTGATATCTATCTATGTAAAACGCAATGTTGAATTGAGTGTTTCTTTCCTGAACTAGAAATCTACTGGACCAATTTAATTGCGGTTTTATTTATTTTTTTTTCTCTTTCGCAAAATGATTCCTTTTTATTTCGCGAACTTTTAGAACTATTGAAATCCTAAATTTGAGCAATAGAAACGAAGTCGGAACCCAAAAACGTTCTTTTCTCGGTCACGTTTTTCCGCCGTCGTGAAAAGCGATCGTGCTTGCAACCACCGTCGGAGCATAAGCGTAAAGTTTTCAAAATTATTGGGGGGGGCCGGGCCCCACAACCACATATATTCACGTCAGTGGAGTAGCCAAGGGGGGGTTATACCCCCCAATGAGGAATTTTTTGCCATACAAAATGTATATGCCTCACTCCCTTATCATACACCCGTACCGTATACATATATGTGAGTCGCAGAAGTCGTACCCCCCCCCCCCACCTTCCCCTTAAAACATTTCTGGCTACGCCACTGATTTATGTACATATAACTTACTCTTAACTGCCAACTAATACGGAATAGAATTAACCACTTTTTCTACATGATTTTTCGGCTTAAAATATAGCAAAATTTTTGTACTGCGCGCTCGAGCTGGTTACTATTTTGAAAAAAATAATTTTAAAATATACTGTTTACAAAAAGTGGTTAATTCTATTCCGTAGTAGTTGGCAGCTATGACTTACTATATGTAAGTGTAAATTATTGGAGGCGCTCGAGCTCTATGGGTCCATAGAATTCTACACCTATGTAAGGTAAGTATCCATGTTAGTATCTTTCTACCCTGTTATAAGTTAAAAATAGAAGCAAAGAAAACGTTTTTTAAACGTTTGTAAATGGCGTGAAATACTTTTTTTTATATTAGTATAAATTAGTTTTCTGTATTGAGTGGTAAATTATTGGGTGGGCTCAGCCCCTATTCACAATTTATTGGGGGGCCTCGAGCCCCACGGGCCCATATAACTCTACGCCTATGCGTCGGAGCCGTCACGCAAGCTCTTACACCTCAACATTGTTTCGGAAGTGACGCAAGATTTTGTCATGGAGCATATATAAGGAACAAAGAGGGCTTTTGTCAACCGAAACTTAAGGCATGTGCTCCGGCTGACTTGCGGCGAGGTATTACGCGCATCATTCTTGCTCAACTCTCCTTAGTTTTTAGCTAAGCATTTGCGACCAGTGCGCGTAACTCTGATTTCATAGTTAGATTTTTAAGAAAAAAAGGCTACAATGCCGCTCTGTATAGAAATGTAAATCATGATTGTGAAAAGTGCTGGAATAACCTTTCAGAGGTGAATTTTTTTTCCCCCATGTTTTTAAAAAACGTACTTTTTCGTAAATGAAATATATTTTTCAATGCATCCATATCCACTAAACACTGGCGATAGTTTTCTTTCGCCAAGAGAGGTCTTCAACGCGTATGTTGATCGTAAATTTGCTTTGTAGTTTTCACTGATCGCTCGCCCAAAACAGCGATGGAGCACAAGTCTAGTCTTCCTGTTTTTTTCACTACCGCAAGTCACATGGGTTACCCTGTCCTCACTTTTCGAACGGATTTTGAAAGGCGATGCGCTCCTTTAGTACGTTTCTATTGTTACGAGTTTTCGGGGAAAACCCGCTGTTCTGGGGTTTTAAATGGTTTAAAATTCGTATTCTACGAGTCCAATAGTTAAATTTTGCTTTTTGTTGCATCAAAATCGCTTAACTAGAACGCGAGATATGGAGTTTTATGTTTCTCCATTGGTTTGTACAGCACTTTCTAGAAATCTCGAGAAATAGAGCGATATTTCGACAAAAGTCGCCAAGGTTGGCGACATTTTGGTCATTTGGCACGTTTTTCCCAATGGGGCTTGTTAAGTTTGTTTTTCTGCATTAAAATCGCACAATAGCCTAATGATTCAGCTGTATTCCTATGACGTAATCAAAAGTCCCGCTTTTTGCGGAATCTTTGGGAAATAGATTCTTCTGGAAGTTTATTGTAGCTTCTGCGTCACCTATAAATACAGGCATCACAGACCCCCCCCCCCCCAGTCCAGTGTGTTATCGAGCTTCCGATGAGTACGCTGCTTTGCTCTGTGAAGGGTGCTATAGTTTGCTTGCTTTTTGAAGCCTTGTTTTAAAGTGCTGTGTGTCAATTCTTTATTGCTGAGTCTTGAGGAACTGTTTACGATTTCCCTCGTCTATTTCCACTGATTTTTTTGCCTGTGGAAGTGTTTTATTTTGTGCGAGAAATACAGCATCTCTGAAGGCTTCTGTACTAAGCGGACTTTAAAAGCACGTGTTACTGTGTGATTGTGCTTGTGAATTTTGTACAGCGGATGGTTCGACGAAGTTCTAAAAGCAATAAAGTTAGTTTTCCATCCTGACAAGTGGACTCTTTACTAAAACTTTCTTCGCCAACTGGACTTTAGAACGACGAACCCAGGAATTAGCAGAGTATTCCACAACACTATATTCTCTGGTTTTAATACTTAAAAAAAACAAGTTGAAAGCTCTTTTCTCCGAACGAAATAAATATCATTCGTTTTGGCAAGAGACTTAAATGGAAAAAAAAAGGTGAAGAAAATCTGAAACACTTTCAGATTTTAAAAAAGCGTATCATGCGTCGTTCCTATTTTTCTGCCTTATTCCATTCAGTTGGAAAGTGCATCACTATTCATGAGTGTACCGTATTTTTCTTCCTTGTTCCATAAAACCCATCTTTAGAATTGAAATCTATCTTAAAATCGCCTACTAAAACTATTTTACAATCTTCGCCAAGTATATTCCAACTATACTCACCTTTAAATATTGTTTCGAACGTGCATCCTAATCCATGAATGTGTCGTGTTTGTCTTTCTCGGGTTCATTCCTACTTCAACGCCCCGTCTCTCGCCAAGGTTGCGATCATTAAACATATGCAGTAACCATGAAGATTTTTTGCATTTATGTGGCAACCCTAATTTAGAATTAAAATGGCATTTTGGAACAACGTGTAAGTAAAGCGTTCCTTTACATTTTTATTTATTTTGGTTTGCCACTTAATATAGTTTTAATAATGAAGTGTCTTCAAATTCCTTAACTAGTGCGTTTATCGCTCATTTGTTTACTTTAATTTTCATCTAGTTCTTTTGGGAGCGTTGGTTCCTAGAGACCCGTGACTGCAAAGCTCGCCAAAGTGCGGCGATTTTTTAGGTTGGCGAGCGTGGAAGCGTTAAAATAGGAATCAACTCTTTCATGTACCGTAAAACACATCTTTGGTATCGAAATCTATCTTCAAATCGCCTACTGAAACCGTTTTACAATCTTCTCCAGGCATATTTCAACTATACTTCATTATTTTAATTACTCTTTGGAATGGGCATCCTAATCCATGAGTGTGCTGTACTTGTCTTCTCTGTTCTATAAAACACTTCTTCAGTGAAGTGAGAATAAAGTTGTATGAAAATACCATTCCTATTTCAAGGTCCTGAAATAACATATTTACCGACACAAATAAAGAGACAAAATTTAAAAAAATTTCTTTAATTATTATGCCTTAACTTCCAAACTTACAATATCTTATACAATTTCCTTTTTCTTACACATTAAATAATGATAACCGTGACATTATTTGTTTTGTTTTTTTTTGTGAATATTCAATAAGATTCATCATAAAATCTGTTTCGCGGTGAGAATGCTGATTATATACATAGGAGAGAGCGGGGAGATATAGTGCAACTCAAGATCAAAGCAAATCAATACAAAGGTCTTTTACCTTTTCTGCTGATGCACTGGTGGGGCAATTTTTATGCTTGATGGCTCGTGACATCTAGGTTGCTATATCGTAATTTTTCAGCAATTGAAGCTCGGCAACACTCACTGCACTTTTAATAAAATTGCTGGTTCACTACGGAATTTTTTTTAATCATTTTTTTGAACACACTCACTCAACCACATCACTTTTGAAGTCCGTTCACTCTGAACTTCATCTTCACTCTCTCGTCACTTCTCATCTCCTACTTCTTTTAGACCTCTTGAGCCCCCTTTTCTTTTCGCTTTTTTTAGCAACCAATCCGGGGTTCCTTTTGCTCACGTCCCCTTTACGTGCATAATTTTCTGTTTCTCCGTTTCTGTGATTGGTTCACCGTCCTTATTTTCTACGCCTCCTAACCTACGTCTTTCTGCGTAATATTGGCCATCTGTGACAGTCTACAATAAATTTTTCTAATTTATTATGGGGTAATTTTGACTGTCCCCTCGTGACACTTTCTGGCACCACGATGTCTGCATCTCGTAACTCAGCTGCCCACTATAAATTTCTTTAATTTATTATGGGGCAATTTTGACTTTGCCGTAGTGACACATCTGCCTCCACGATGTCTGCATATTGTAAATTATTCTTCGTGTGTGGGCTCCCCTTTTGCACTACATTCAGGAATTAAAATCTATATAAAGTCGCTAACTAAAACTATTTTACAATATTCGCCATTCATTTTCTAACTATACTAGTAGTATATTTATAATAAAGTGTCGCGTTTTGGCACCCAATTTAGCGATCCCTTATCAAAAATGGCAAACCTTGTGCGACTTTCAACATTTTATGAACGCCCCGCCCCCACGTTATCTGGCAAGCACATTTGAAAAGATCTTCACCGTGAAAATTCATATTTGCGAAACTTCTCTACAAGATCGCGTAGACAAAATTCTCGTATTGAGCGAAATAGCACCGTAGTGCTAACAATTGCCATCTGTGTCTCTCCCACAATAATTACATATGGATTTCAAGATTCGATTTCTCTCGTGCCTCATAAAATAAACATTAAATTAAAAAGGGGGGGGGGAGGCAAATTAAATGCACCTCATTCGTGTTGGAAGACTATAAATAACGCTTACCAGCTTTTAATCGTTTACTCGACGCTTAGCGCGTTTACTTTTTGAATTGTTTTTATTAATACTAATTATTTCGAGTTCCATCCATTATGTTAATGACCCATTAACAAAAGTGAGAGCGGAAAGTAAAAATAATAAACCTAAAACTACCAGAATTTTAGAATTAAGATAATCAAATTACAAACGTAACTTTAGACTCTCTATTCTCAGTTTCTAGAGAAGAAAAAAAAAAGGGGGGGGGGAATCATTATGAAAATGATTCTATCCTGTGAGAGTTTGAAAATGTGTAAGCGTAGAAACGAGAAAGAGTCTAAAATTAATTTTTTTTCTAAATGTTATTCTAGGGAGATGCTTGCTTTTTTTTTATAATCGCGAATAAATAAAGAAAACGAATAATGTAAACGGATTTGTATTAAGATGTGATTACTTTTAAGTGGATTTTTAAAAAAATAAATAATTGAAAATAGATAATTTTCTCTTTCTCTACTTCGTTCCCAAAGCGAATGAATGAAGATAGTTCATTTTAAGTAAGCGTGTATACATCCATACATCTAAAAAGGCGAAGTAATTTCTTGTTTTTCATACGTATATTGCTAGAATTAAAATTAACTAACAATAAGAATGGAACAGCATAATACCGTTAAATACCGCAAAAGCCCCCCCCCCAAGTTTTCAAGAGAAATCGCGATCTATGGGGGCGGATAAACGGTATAAATCGGGAAAATATACCGTTCAAGCGCTCCCTCTATCTTCAAGTGAAGCTGGATTCATACTGTCTGTTCCATGCCGCGATGACGTCACATTTTGCGGGACATAGAGTATTTTCACGTGACGTCAGTGAAATTTTTTTTAGGTCAACTCGGATATTTAGGGCCACGTTCTGGGCCAATGGTCATTCTCAAATGAACGAATGTTTGACCAAAAAAAGTTGGTTGCTAAGGTGTAACGTAGTGATAATGACGTAGGTGAAACAGCTCTATAAGGCGTAACTTCATGGGTGCATTGACTGCAGCTCAAAGTTCTAAACGGAAAAAAACGCTGGGGCAGATCGGAGAGTGAGCGGCACGGAATGGCCAGTATGAATCCGCCTTTAAGGGGAAGTTTGTTCCGTATTTTAAGGGCAAACGAAATGCATGAGGAAAGCAGAGGAGGAGCACTTTTGCTGTATTTTAACGGTAACAGTAGATAAGCGGATGAAGAGACTCAAAACGTGATACCTGTTACAGCAAATCTATGTCACAATAATAATCAATTGAACTGCAAATTTCGAAATGGGCTCATGTCCGAAAATTGAAATTTTACAGCCGATACAAAAGACTAATTTTCTCTTGAACCATTTGACCGCTTGAAAGAGGTTTTTTTTCTTTACATTATAGACAATTGTGTACTTTATAAAAAGGGAAAATAATATCCTTGGACGAAAATTTGGTGCTCTGTATCTTCGCTAAGCAATACAGCTGCACTGCGTATGCTGGGTTTCTATAATGCGGTAGTCAGTTAAAAGAAAAAATCTACACAAAATTTGTTTTTGCCTGTAGTTTTACCCCACAATGCTGTAAAATAATACAAAGTGCTGCAGCGTTGGAATTAGTGATGCGCCACTCGAATGATTTTCAAAATCGATTAATCTATTTCGAATAGTCGATTAATCAAATTGTGAATATTCGCAATTAATCGTTTCACAATTCGAATAGTACTCGCAATAAATCATGATTAATCGTTTCACAATTCGTATTGTATTCGCGATTTTGAATGCTATGTGCCGAGTGTTCGAATGGATTTTTCAAAATCGATTGTCTCGAATGGATTTAATAATCGATTCATTAGAATAGTTTCATTCATTCATGCCCATCACTCAGTGGCGTAGCCAGGGGGGGCGGGGTTACGACTACTGCAACTCACATATATGTATACGTGTGCGTGATAAGGGAGTGAAGAATGTGCATTTTGCATGGCAAAAAGTTCCTCATGGAGGGGAGGGTTCTGACCCCCTATCCTCCCCCTTGGCTACGCCACTGCCATCACTAATTGGAATACAGCACATTGTGTGCAATCCACTCACGAAGTGGCGTTGATAGGCCAATCACGAAGAACCTCGTGAAACATACTGACACCGTCTTTACATCACATCATGTTGGTGTTACGTTTTAACCGCACCTTCCGCTGTAATCTAGGTAATTATTTTTAGAACTGCGTTATAAATTTAAGCGGGCTAGAAGTCGAAGTACTATGAAGAGAAATGTGACGTACCCGTGAACTTATTATCCAACGGGCCGTTGCTAAAGGGAGAAAGGGGGGGGCTTCCTCCTTAACACTTGCAATATCTGTAAAACTTGGCAAAATTAAATGCCTAAAAGGAAAACTTGTTTTGAAAAAATTAACAAAACTATAAATTACTTTCTATTTTTGGTACACGTGATAAAATTACACAAACCCAGTAGCCAAAAGTAAGAAGTTGGTAATATAATTGATTAAAAATAATAAGTAAGTTGGTAAAAACAGATATTTGACTTGGCAGTTGATCGACATCTCCCCCCCTCTAAAAATGTTTCAACAATAGCCCTGATAATCGCCCCGGAATCTGAGGCTTCCGGGAAAAATCACACTCCTTCTAGAGGTGAGACGAGACGAGCTCAGCCCGAGTCCAAAAGCCCGAATCGTGTTCGGACTCGGGCTCGTGAGAAATGTCTCCTTTACTGAGCAGATTTTAAAAAGTTATTCACCGGAGAAATAAACTAATTATTATTATTAGTTGTCTGCCTGTGGTCGAAATTCAACAATAGAGCATTGAATTTTTTAATTTGAGCTCGAATTAAGTTCTTCTGTCAAA